>JAUBOD010000001.1:11411566-11451895 GCA_032353885.1 Nothura maculosa
AGGAAATGGCTTCAAACTGAAGCATTGGAAGTTCCACAGGAACTTCAGGAAGCATTTCCTCACTGTGAGGGTGACAGCGCACTGGAACAGGCTGCCCAGAGAGGCTGTGGAGTTTCCTTCTTTGGAGATCTTTAAAACCCGCTTGGATGCAGCCCTGAGCCATATGCTCTAAGTGACCCTGCGTGTGCAGGAGGGTTGGACTAGATGAGCTGTAAGGTTCCTTCCAACCTTAAGCATTCTATGATTCTATGATTCTATGACTTTGATACTTGTAATGGTAGTACAGCTGATTTGATATGAGGTCATGTATTTCAGCCACAAAATTCTAATCTTTACTGGACTCCACATAGAATGACAACACATGCTTTCCTAACAATAGGAGAATTACTTTGTGTTTACTTCACATCACTCTTAATGTGCTTGCTAAGGTATTTTAGGAAGACAGCATACCTTGATCCAATAATCAGCGTCATATCCAATGTTTCAAGTTCCATGATGTCTGAGTCTAATTGCTTGTGGATCCTTTCTAGTATTCACTAGCATCTTTTTTAAATTTTGCTTTGACAAAAAGATGACAAGGATAGAAGGAGTCAATTGCAATGAATGCAATTATTTCAATTAAAGTACCCACAGATGCGCAGAAAAGTTATTTACATCATAATTTTTGAAAAAGAGGAATTGAAGGAAGAGTCAATGTTAGTGCCAAGGATTTAGTTATGATTCATGTCATTATTTTCAAATCACAGGAAGATATCACTCAATGTTTGAAAATAAATAAATAAATAAATACAGCATGTTTCTGCAACGTCTCATAGCATTCTATAACCTTTGGATGCTCCGAAATACCGAGCATCCAAAATGTCCGAACATGGACAAGAAGGTAAATATCAAGCCATGATTAACTCATAAAAAAGGATAGGTGCTTAGATCAGAATCTTTGCTGCTGAAAACACAGAAACAGAAGCTGTACAAGATTCCAGATAAAATAAAAATAATATCAATCCAAAATATATTGAAATCCAAGTAAATAATTAGAAAAGTACCTAGAATTTACAGTTGAGATTTGATGTGTTTACTGCAGAATTTACCCTGGGAGTTACCAAGGGCTACAAAATACCTGTCTCAGTTCAAACAAGTGACCTCATAAAGTGCCTTCCTTAAAATTTATCAGTCATATTTCAACCTATTTCTGTCTTTTTCTTCAAATAGCAGATTTTTTGGTTAATTCTACTTCAGGTCCTTGGTTGCAATTTCTCTTTAAATCACATAGGCTTTTCAGTTGCAACTATTCTACTTCATATTTTAAATCCCGTCAAGTTTTACATCAATCTTATTTGAGTTCGCCATTTCCATTGTTCACTTAGAACTGCATCGAGTTTTTGAATTGCTTTATTTTCCCTGTCTGCTTCAATTTCTATGTTTAAATCACATCAGTTTTACATCAGCTTTTCAATCACTCTTATCTCAGACATCTATTTTTACTTCTCACTTTAAACCACATCAGCTTTCATATTGACGTAATTTATGTAACTATCTCCTACAACTTATGCTTGACACATTGACTTAAAAAGGATTTCCAATTTGTATAAATCTCTGTGTATTTGTTATGCTTGTGATATCTTTATATGATATGCTGGATTCAAAAATGAATTGAAAATTATTTTCTATGTGGAAAGGTTGTAACTGGCAACACAGAATTTTAAAAACATTTTTCCTTAACAAAGGACCTAAACCAAGTCTTCTGACATTTATGGAAGTCTTTCCAAGTTGCATTTAGGAAAATGCAAAGACAGCGTTTTAAAAGAAATATATATGTACATACTATTAAACTCGATATATTTTGGTAGGAAAGATCAAGTGTGAGATAACTTTAGAATAGAGGTTAAACTTTAAAATGGATATAAATTATAGACTGGTGCTATTCTAGTAACACCCTTTTCTAAATGACAAAATAAGTATGCAAACAAAAGCTTACATGTCATACCAAGTTGATCTGAAGGAAAGCAGGGCTGCATTTGGCTTTAACTTAAATCAGAAAGGCAGAAAAGATTGGACTGACTCCACTACAGTTACTTTCCAAGGACTGAAACTCATCTGCATTTTTGATGCCATGAAGACAAGGTATCCAGTATTGGAATAGTAAATTTAGATTACATGCCAAATATCTCATTGATATCTGAGGTTCTGAACTTTTTAGCCCTTCAGTGTTTCCAGCACTGCTATAGCTTCACAGTTAAACATGGAGGTGTTGAAATCCAACTCGCCCATACAGGCAAAGAGGAAGAGATGCAGATGCATCCTGTCTGTGGAAGGATGTTCTGCCATTTTTTTAAATGTTTCCTGGATGTTCTGCCATTTTCCTGAAGCTCAAGGCTGGTGTTTTTCTGCTAAGCACAGATAACTGAGGTGGTTACCACAAGTTCCCTTCCAAGACAGTGGAAATAAAATGGCACATCTTGGTACAACTCATCTCATTAGTCCAGTAATAACTTTAAAGCATTTGTTTCCCTGTGAACAGAAAGACTTTTGTGACTGAATCACTTGAATGCAACATATTGTTTAACAGATCTACTACAATCTTAACCACTCAGGTCAATCTGGAAACTGAATGAAATATGAAAGTCATTTTGTGAGTTGGTGGGGACAAGCAAGAAAAGTAAGAAGGACATATCAAATATAAGCCCATTAAAAAGATTTGCTGAAGAGTGCTACTATTCATATGTGATGTGAAACAAACAGCTCTTAATAAAATGCAAATAGATTTGTCTTAGATTCACAGCAATGTCCAGCACCTTATGCACAAGGGCACGTTCAAAACATCTTGACTGAGACTGTAATAGATGATAGCAACAGGTACTGTACATAAATTATTGTATTATCACATGACATGAACAAATCTCATAATGGATTGATCCTGTTTTTAACTTTGTGAATGACTTCTATAGAATTTATTCAGTCATCATTTATGATGTTGAGGAAAACTAATTTTGCACACCTTCCTTTACAATTCCAAGGCAGCTTTTAGCTCTTGTTATTTTTAATCACATCTCTTCTTAGGTTACAGTTTAAAATCTGTCATCATAAAATCCCTAAAGCGTACAGTGTTACTTAGTCTTCTGAAAATACTTCTGCCTTTGGCTGCCTTTAGGGTTGAACCTAGAAGGAAGAGCATAGTGAAATGTGCCAGGTCTTAGACAGAAGTGAAAAAAGATCTGCTGGGCCTGCTGCACTTTCACACTTTTCCTTGAAGAAAGGCAAAGAGTCATTATGTCTTGTTTAACATCAGGAAGAAAACTCTTGCATGAAAGAAAGAATAATAAAAGTTATTAATAATAATACTAAAATACTAAAAATACTAAAAAAGTATTACTTTTTGCCATCTCAGTGCAAATGTTCAGTTCTAGAAATGCATAAGGGCTCTAAGAGCATAATCTCTGAATATACAATATAATCACTATGACTAGAAAAGACTGTCAAGATCAAATCCAAATATAAACCTTTCAACACTATGCCACATATTAAACTATGTCAATAAGTGCCTGATCTACATATTTTTGGAACACTGCCAGGGATGGTAATTCCACCACACCAGCTCCATGGGCAGTCTGTTCCAATGTTTGACTGCAGTTTCTGTGTAGATTTTATTCATAAAATCTAAGCTGAATCTCCCCTAGTGCAACCTGAGGCGATTTCCTCTTGTCCTACTTTTGGTAGCTCTTTAGGAAAGAGCTCAGCCGTCGTCTCACTACAACCTCCTTTTAAGAAGTTATGGAGAGTGATAAGGTGTCTACAAACCTCACCCTCCTCCAGACTAAATAATACTAGCTCCCTCAATCACTCCTCATAAAGCCTATTCTCTAGATCCTACACCAGCTTTGTTGAACTTTGGACACGCTGCAGTGTCTCAATGAAATTTTTTTTGGACTGAGGGACCCAAAACTTAACACAATATTCAAGGAGCCAATTCATCAGCACTGAGTACAGGGGGACAAACATAGCAAGCAATCTGATGCCATGAGATGTTCATTTGCCTACAACTGTGACAGTCACCACGAAGATGGTGGCTCCCGGTAAATAGAAGGAAATATTTGGTACAAAAAGTATTGAAATGTGGCAGAGAGAGATGAATTAAAATAGAGAACATAAGCAGTACCTAGTATCTCGTCCTAGAAATGACAGCCACTCAGGATTGTTAAACCTTTGCCAGTCCTGCAATATTAAATTGGATATATGCCTCTTTGTAAGAGTAGTATAAAGCTTAGGAATTTAAGGCACTGTAAGCAGTGCAGAGATACTAAGCCATTGCTCTCCACAGAAGTGAGTTAACAGTGGATTAACAGTGAATTTCCCATTCATAACCACTTCAGATGAAACAGTGAACTGTAGCTGATCCTGATACCTGCATGGGCGAGAATATTATACAAGAAATGTAGTTTTCGGTGTATTTTATAGGCCTTCATTGGCCTACAGACATGCAAAAGTGAAAATCATGGTGCTGTGCATTGAAATTTACCATTGAAAAGTGTGAGTAGGAAGTGAAGGAGGTTTACCACTTCATCGTGATAAGGACACTTACCTTCTGAAGTAAAAGTCTGAGCAGAAAAAATATATTTTGTTCTGAGAAATGAGAATGAAATATCATTTTTTAAAAAAATCAGTGCTTCATGTTTATTGTGTAATAACAGACTAATGTTTATTTTAAATTAGCATGATATTTAAATATCATGGTTTGTTGAGTCACATATAATAGACCATGTGATCACTTTGTTTACAGACTTGAGAAAAATTAATTATCATCACAGATCCCCTACAAACCTCATTTGGAAATATTTCAGATTTTTAATTATGGTTATCTATGAATACATAAGCAGTAATAACATTATTTTTTGTGGGGCACAACTAGATATTTTGTTTATCTCATATGATTCTCATGATTACGATTTCGGTCATTCTTTTCAGTATGTCTTCTCTGGGTATCAAAGATAGCATAGCTTTTAATAGCTTAAAAATAGTAGAACATATGTCTCAGTGTCACATGATTTTGCTGTTACAATCTAAATATCATATTGTATATTCTATATCTAATCTTGTCAATATGTATGTAAGCTATCATTTCCATAACTGTGTCACATGCAAATCAAAAAAATTATTCTAGAATTTAACAATATAGAATTTTATTGGAATATATATTTAAAATTCTTCTGGATACAAGTGGATTATAGTTATTCCTTTTTTCTTTCATCACATCCAGAAAAATAATCAGTACTTTTTCTTTGCCTTGTTTTCAGCATGGAAAGCCATCACAGTTATTTTCAGTCAAGTAGAATATAAAAATAAGGACAGAGAAGAATATGAAGACAGTAATGAATATATCATGTTGCAAAAAGCTAGTTATTTTATCAGAGTTGTTTTCCAATTTAAAAATGCATTACTGTGATATCACATTGCTTCGTGTAATGTGATCATACAATTTTCTCTAATTATAAATACATCACAACCAAAGATTCCTGATTGGCTTTTTATATATTTCAATGGAGCTGTGCAATATCTTTAATGATGATCCACTACCAACACAAATTTACAAACACATTTTTTCTTTATTTACTCTTCCAATTCTTCGTTCTCCTTACACAAAAATAAAAGAACACTGAGTCATCAGTAGTTAAATTTCCCTTAGTATACTGGGTTGTAAAGTATATTATGCAGTTGGACTAGAAATGGTAGTAATTAGAGTTATTGAAATCTGGCTGGAAACAATTACACTAATTTCCATTGATTTTATCACAGTGCTCAAAAATGTTATCAAACATAAAGATAAATGCATGAAATCCTTCTAATATAAGTTTTTATTAAGACTGTAAAACAAAACTAGACATTAAAGGAGAGAATGTAAAATAACCCACATTTTTAAAGGTGTAGCTTTATTTTTTCTCTAGGTTGATGGTAAATGAAAGGACCAACCTAGATTCAACTGTGGTGTAACTTCACTGAAGTTATCTTAGATACACCAAAGATGGTTTTGCCCCAAAGGGTTTTAAATTCATTTATTTTAAATGAAGCATATAAATATTTTAAAAAGAGAGTTGTCCTTCAGAATGCAGAAGTAGTGTATATAAAAAGAAAGACATCCTGAAAGATAAAAGAAGATCTGTCTAAAAGGAAGTAGTTTAGGTCAGAAAGTCAAACAATTTAACTGTCTTTCCAATCTCATTCATCTTATTCTCATATTGCTTACATAATGACATTAAATTAAATTCTGATGAAGATACGACCTGGCAAGTCATATACCTCTCGTGTTTCTGAATGATCTAGATTCTTCCTAAAAGCAACTTCAAGAGTCACTTGTTGGGTGTGTTGCCATACTCAGAAGAGAAAGAACTTATTTCTTCAGATACAATACCAAGACAAAATGGTTGTCTTGAGGACGGATTTGATGTTTGATTAGAATGGTTGATTCTGTATGAAATCATAGGCATTTGCCTCCTGTCTGGAAAAGGACTCTGGGCTGAATGAAGAGCTAGATGATAGGTCCTCTCTCAAAGTATCTCTTCCCAGTGTGTAGAGACAGCAGAAAATTAAGGCTCATAGAGAGCTTCTTGATTCCTGTTGTGGGAGTCTGAAGTTATTTTGTAAATGGATATAAAGATCAGTTGCTGCATTCATATTGCTCAATGAACAGCAAGTCTATCAATGAACTTAAATATTCATTTCAGAGTCCGCTCTTTCATGCTGCTGTTTGTTAGTCAGGTGCATACCCTATAGTATTTCTTTGCCATCCAGTTGCTGTTCCCAAAGGCTCTTGATCTCATGGAAATCCTGAGTCATATATGTTAGCTTCACATGAATGTACTAGATAATATAGGACATCAAAATTACTGTAGATGGCATATCTGGATGACTGTATGTCCTCATCTTAGGAAATCCAGGGAAGGTATCATATCGTGTTTCTAGTGTGGGATAGAATGGGTTCTAGTGGGATAGAGAAGTCATAATATCTTTCTTTCTGCTATTAGTTTGAAAAGATTGAGCCTGCTTGCAGTGAAGATAGGAAATAAACCATATTAACTTGAAGTCATTCCCTGAACAAATCTGAGAAGCATTCATTCACTGAGGCATATGGTGAGTATGAATGGATTTCCTTCTACTTGTTGAAGAGAAGTGGATACAATTCAAAAAGTAAAGGGACTTCTTGTGGCCTATTTCTGTGTTCTTATGCATATGCAAATCTCTTTTCATTTGACACATTCAGCAGAATTAAGTTTTGCTATAGCAGAGTGTTTTGAGAGTTTTGCCATGGTAAATTACAAAATCATACACTGCATTCAAATGAGGAAGAAAGAGAACAGCCTCTTGGATAACCACATTCCCGTTCCAGTGAATATATGTAGTACTGTCAGTATATTGCTTATCCCCATAACTAATCAGGGTCAGATGTAGCTATATCCTTAAAGGCATAACAATTTATGAATATTGCATATTTGCAATAATTTATGAATATTGCATATTTACAATATTCATGTAATACAATTGCATAAACATACTATAGTAATTTGAAGATGCTTTTGAATTAAGTCTGAATTTTAATCAATTAATTTATTATCATCATTTCCAGGGGAAGCATGGAATCTTGAAACACTGGGCCTTGAGAGTGACAAGGCCCAGTGTTCCAAATGAGAGGAATATGAGATTCTGCCAATAGAAAATACTGAGGAAAAAGGAGATTATTGCTAAAATATATATAGCAAATGTCTGTCTTTTCTTTGTTTAGGTACTAAACTGAAATCTTAAGATATATGTGTAAGACATGCATCAGACCTAAAAACTTCTTCAACAATACAGGTATTTCACTTAATCTCTTGCAAACATCCATCTGGATAGCTCTCCTGTATGTCTGGCAGACAGGTTGAGATGCCACTGAATTTTAGGTCATAATTTTATGCTTATAATTTTTATATTGTTCATAAACTCTTTAACCAAGATTAACTTAATCTTTAATTTCCCATTTCTCTGGAGACTACCTTGACTACAGTACAATACTCATATGAAAAATAAAAGAACAATAAACAAAAAATATTATTTTGCAGCACAGGAGCCCTCTGAGAGAGGGAGTATTAGGTTCCAGTGTTAAGTTTCATGGGATTCCCATGCATTTTCTGTTAAAATATCTGAAATCAAATCAGTGCCCAAGGCAGCTAGTGTAATCCCAGAGCTGACCCTGTTTGAAGCAGGAAGCTTAAATAGAGACCTTCTGAGGTCCCTTCCAAGCTGAGTTATGCTATCAGCCTATTAGCCTAACACTTGAAAACTAAGGAGATGGACAAAAACATTTATTTAAAATAATGGGTAGATATTTCTACTGAAGACTTTTAATACATAGATGATATTCTCCATTCATTCTGCTTTAAAATTTATTTATTGTTTAAAATAAAAAAAAACTTATAAAACAAGAAATTAAATAATTGCTAAACATATGTCATGACCTAGTGTTCATGGGATTGGCTAGGCATCCTACATTTTCAGAGGTAAGCACCAATCTGTAAGCCCTAATCATGGAAATATAAAGGCAACAATGGAGTAATTTGTTAAGGCATAATGTAATTGAGTATCTGGATACTCGGGCTTAGTGCTTTGGAGTTTGATTACATAGAATTAAATCTTTATTTTTTCATTAGATTCCTGAAACTTTCCTCTGAGTTTTATTTGGTTAAGTAAATGATCACTGTTATACAGGTAGTAGTGTATTTTGGGATCAGATTTTTCAAATTGTATTAAAACAGGCATTCTTCTGGGTCAACAATCGGACATACACAAGACTGAGAGTCTACCAGCTCTGCTGAATGAATGCTTCCTTTCAACATTAATAAATTTGTTTGATCAATCTCTTTGATTTTAGGTAAAAGAATGCTTATAAGCCCAGTCTTTTTGCTTTGCTTATAATTTATCTCTTGAATAGCAGTTTTCATTTTGATTTCAAGACTAGTAATGACAAAAGGAATGTGTAAATTTACTAAATAGAACTAGATTGCATTATTCTTAGATCGAGGAGCACTGTGCTCTTTATAATTTATTAGAAACAGTGGTGCTATTATGGGACTATATCAAATGTTTACACAGTTCTTGTACAGTTTATGGACTCTTCTATTTTGTTACTTGGAATAAAACCAACACATTATTCAGACATGAGTGATCCAGATCTCAGACCTAAACCCATATCAGAGAGCAGATCTTGCTTTGTGATCTGTAATGACTTATCTATGAGCTAGATTTATATTTTTCTGATTGTTTTTGTTAGGTATTCCTGGAAACTGCTGATTTTCCTTTTCTTAAAAAAAAATAGTGTCCTTTTTCGCTTCTCAAATTAAAAAAAAACCCTGTAATTAAAGTCACTGTTTACTAAAGCCAATGTAAAAAAATCCTGTAGCTGAGCTTTGTAAGTAGTAGACTCAATTATAACTCTGGATTGTATTCTGATCTTTTTATTGGTGCACTGTATATCCTCTTCACTACATCTAGGATATGATAACCAGACTTCTGACACAGTCAGAAATTTATTGATTGCATTATCCCTGAAATTCTTTTGTTGCACTGGCTCAGCTCCCTGTTCATTGTGCTAATTTTACACACAAAGTGTGTAAAAGTGATGTTAGTCATTGCAAAATCACAAAGTGATTTTACACATGCAGGTTTGTACACACTTGCACACAAAATAGTGCAAGTCATTAGTTAGCATTAACTACTGTGTGTACTTATATTCATACCTAAATTGAAGAGTTTTTGTTAGTACTGCTTCTTTCCCCGACTCCCTCTGTACAACATATATTACTTGCCTTTCATTGGAAAAAAGGATTTTTAAAGATATTGGAGATATCAGAATCCCCATCTCCTGCTTCAGCACAGGAGAAGAAGAGTGATGGGAGAAGAAAGAAGTTTGTTTTGGGGCAGTCAAGATCTACCAAGCGATAATGCATCAGTTGAATTGATTTCTAACTTGCTTCTGCTAAAGATATTTATTACAAAAAAGGATGCTCTGAAAAGAGAGGAGGGTACATGCACACTTGGTTAGCACACACAGTCACTCTTTGGCACAATTGTCTGCAGAGTTCTAATGGATGGGATTCAGGAAGGTGAAATGTGGCTTCAAACCACTTTTACTCCAGCCTCTATTTCTCAGGCCTTTGTACTGGTTACAGGAGTTCTGGCTTCTGAACTATGAGAACTTTGCAGGAGGTTTGTGGTATTTGCATTACATTCCAACCTTTGCAGTATCTTAGAAATGCTCTCTTCTGTGTTCTATTTTTATTTTTGAATGTAACCTATGTGACTCTTATTCATGACCTCTGTCCAGTTTATCATAGCATAAACTGTGTAAATAAATTTTATCAGAGATTTTATCAGAGGTTGTAGCTAAGGAAAAAATGGCAGATTTCTTATGAACTGCCCACAGATTTCATAAAATGAACACCCAATTCCTTGACAGAGCTCTCATCTTCAAAAAACAATGTTATACAAGTGAAATTTGCTCTAAGTATTGGAAATTATATGAGACATTTATATGGTATGGATTTCTATGATTTCAAAACCAGATTTGACAGAAACTGGCTTAACTAAGTCTAAAAAATCAAAGTGTATCCTTAATTTGATATGGAAATTACAGTCGGGTAAATGTCCTTTTTCATTCTATATCTCAATAAATACATAGAAATATTTTTGCCTTCATTTTGCTTACACATGATAAAAAATATTTGAAGAGAAAATATATACTGTATGTTACTAGGGATTTTGAATCAGAATATAGGTGCCAGTTTCACTTGTCAGTCTGAATATTTAACTAGTTCACTGAATTATATTTTATTATGGGCTGAATATCATGACTATGCTTGTTAATAACTTTCTATCTGCAAGAGATTTGTATTTTAATAATGAAACAAGCAGGAACTTACTCCTAAGAGAAAATATATCATTATGATGCCATCACACAGCCCAACCATACTGTGCTATTACAATCACTGTTTAAGAAATAATATAAGCAGCAGAAAAATGATAAAATGACAGTTTTAACTTGATATAAAATATGAAGACCTTCTTTTATCTTAGTAGAAACACATCTAATGAAATATAATTATAAATATTTTAACATCCTTTACAAAATGTATTTATTCACAACACAGAATTTAGTGAACTGTAGGCACTCAATTTAAGAAGAGAACTCATAGTTCATTCCTTTAGATAATTCACGCCATATTATCCAATCTTAAAAAGAGAAATCCTGCATTATAGTGTCAATAGTTTTAAAACAGACGAAAAGCCATTATAAAAGAGAATACAGATGTAAATCATACATAACACAAGACCAGATAGAATAAATACAAGCAGGGCATGTTATTGACAATGTCCATTTATGAAAAGCATTTGAATTAGTCTCACGTTTTATACAGCAGAACCTTCCTACCGATAATGATGGAAGGAGTAGTATAAACAGAAGAGGAGGCACTGTAAAGATTTACAAGTAACTCCTTTCTCAAATAAACTCATTCTTTCTCACGTGTGCAAACACTTGAACAGTCCTAGAAGTCTTACCTGTATTTACAGAGACATGCTGAAAAGCACTTCAATGAGCACACTTTATGTAACTGGTTAAACCAATACACAACTTTATACACAAATATATATTCCACATTTCTCTGTTATGTTTCAGTGATCTCTTAAGACAAGATAATTGTTTCTACATCAAGAACATATTCTGGCATGCATTATACTTGGAATAAATTTCTTACGTGTCTTTCTTTTAAAGTGAGGTTTGAAAAAGAAAACCTTTAAAAACTATTAAGGTAATAGAGAATTTTGAAGTAAATCCCTGCAACACTACTCAGACACAAACTGATCCCAAATATCCCCGATACAGAGAATTAAAATACGTTTAGGGTTCCTGTACTCCTATATCAAAAGGTAACAATGTTTCTTTATCTTCTGTGAAGTATGACACATTCTGTCTTACGTATCTTAAGAATCTTTATTTTGACTTTTTTTTTTCTTTTTAAAAGTATCATTCTCTTCCCTTCCTTCTCAGACTCTGGAACTAGTATGTTAGTCTTCGTGTTTCCCCACAGCTCTACCTTCTGAAACAGCATCTTTTGGACAGATGCTCTGCAATAACTCCTAAGGGAATTGCTATGTCCCCTCATAGAAATGTCCCAGGTGACCTTTTTGTTTATACTTAGAGACTACTTTTTTTTGAGATTACACTTTACCAGTGTAAAAAAAAATAGCATCAGTAACAACAACAACAACTTTCTTTCAAAGTATAGCTGGAAAGAGATAGTCCAGTCAACATTTTATATAATGTTTTGTGGATCATGCAATAAAATGATGATAAAAGAAAAATATCCATTTCAGCCTCAGGATTTCAGATCCATATCTCACCGGGACCACTTGGTATAGATAATTATCTGACAAAGCTGCATCACTGTGCATATCAAAGTGTATGATTCATGAGATCAGGAAAAAAAAAAGACAAAATGGAAGCAGAGTTGCAGCTTGGTTATTATGAATAACTTAGAGAGAATGTAAAGCAGCTTTTAAGCCCAAAGTGTAGAGTTTCCAAAGCCAGCTTTTTTGCTGGAATCAGAAAACTACTTATTGCATCTTCGCCTTCCCTGCCTGTGCCAAAGCTGTGAAAAGCTGGGCTCACTTTAGCTGCCAGATTCAAAGAGAGAACATGGGATCATCCCTCACTACATATCCCCCAATTGAAGCTATCACAGTTTGCTTTTTCTCTTCATACTTCTCCAGCAGTGACGAGATTATCGACCTTGCATTTCCACTATCTACTTTCTAAAGCAATACTGGATGCTTATTCTTCACACGTGCAGCAGCAAAATTGCACTTCATGCAAAGCATCATGAAATAGCTTACAAAGGAGAAGTTGAGAATCCCATTCCTACTCTGCAGGCTGTTTCTGTCTTTTACACAGAATAACTGTCAGGCATTTCTAAATTCTTGCAGTGGAAAACTGGCACTTTCAAAAATGAATTTGTAATAATTCAGACCATGTTTCAAGCTGAAGAATGTAGAGCCAGCTTTCAAAGTTTTTTAAAAAATATCAGAGCAAAAACGAACTTTCTTAGTTTAAATTGTCATATTTACTGAGAGAAGAGGAGATGATAGATAAAATATCAACTTATTTTTATACATAAAACTTTGTCAGTTTGAGAAGATAATGTACGTTTTTAGAAGACTGCACAATCAGAAAAATATTTCCATGTGCATATCATTTAGGATAATTCATATTGTAACTCCAGGCTTTTTCAAAAATAGACAGTAGGAAATAAAAAGTGTTGCCTAAGTTATTAACACAGTTTGCATTCTTTTAAAGAAATAAAAATGTTTCAAACTAAGTACCAATAGTATTTATTGCTAATTTCCTCCATGTAAGTTTCTGTAGTTACTATTGGACTGTTATTAGTCACATTAAATAACAGTGTGTCATAGCTGAAATGCTAAGGAAACAAAGTAGGTAAGTCACCAAACATGACACATTAAAATATGGCCTACCACTAGAATATATGTACCAGAATGCAGAATGATTAGAATCAATTTATGCTTTTATTCTACAATCCTTTAAAAGAGCAATTTATGTAAGTGATGTTTTGGGAATATTTTAAATCATTTTTAAAAGATCTGCACAACAGCTTCCTTGTATTGTATAGCAAGCTGCTACTACTCAAAAAATTTGGGGCCAATTCCTGGTTCATATGAGGAAAGTGTTGCCAGTATCATAAAATAGATGCAAACATATGTTATGAAGTTAATGTTAAGATAGAAACAGATTGGGCTGACAACATCTTGGAGACTGCATTAATGAGTCATTTGCATAAAGTCACTTCAGTGAAAAACTTTATATTCAGTTAACTTATTTTCTCAGACAATCGAGAGTTAGTTTAAAGCACCAAGTAAATATATTTATTTTATATATATATATATATTCAGAGAACTGATTTCATTGCAAAAAGATGTCCTGTGTATACTAGCATAACAAGTAAGAAGTTCTTTCTGCTACTACACTCCATTCTCTGCCCCAGTATTTTTCTAACAACTTATTTTCTTTTGTTTTGATAAGGATAGACATTCCAAAAGATTCTCTGATGTCTCACTTTTTATCTCATTTTAGGGACTTTCTAATTGAGATAACAAGTATAGCAGAATGTGCATTGTGAGTGTGTAAACATAATTTTCACAACACTTCCTGATTTGACAGCCATGAACTCACAAGGTAAAAGTTTCTTTTTTTGTCACCACTTCTTCGTTTATCTTATTTTTAAACTTTCTTTTTATCTAGATGTACCTATGTTTAACAAAAAAAAAAAGTCCAAACAAGTCTGAAGCGCATACGTACCAGCATTTACCCTTTAAACATTTTTTTCCTGTGAGATCAACTCTTATATTGACTGGGAAAAAGATATTCTGAGAAAATATATTAGAGTTCTTATTCAGATATAAATTATACTCTGAAGAAAATCACATATAAAATATTAAACTTAAACTTGGAATGTTCTTGAATCTATCTCTCTAATCTACCTCTCAAGATTATTTTGAATCTAACTCTTAAAATGGTATATAAGATAAAGGTAAAATAGCTACAAACATAAAGAATTCTCTTGCTACTAGCAGATGATTTTGGCTGACTGATGCCTGGAAAACATAAAAGTAAATACAAAAATTGCTTTGTATTTTTTCTTTGCTAACTCTAGTTAGCAAAGAAGAAGTGGACCTAACATGAAAGGATGTTGAAAAATAAAGACAACACAGAAGGAAGAGTTTAACAGTGGTATCCCTGACAGAAGACTCAGAAGACAATGAAAATCAAAGGGTAAAGACATATGTCTTTGACTCATTTGCAGGGAAAGAAAGATGAAATATAAATTAAAAGATAATTCATCAGATCTTTAACACTGGATATTCCTAGCCAAGACAAACATTTTCAACAGATTCACTGTGAAGAATTATAGAGATTGTTAATTAATTAAAACACATTCAAATATCTGCAATGATTCTCTTCCCAAGTATTTGCTTAAGTACCTTTCCAAAAAAAAAGAACAAAAGAAAAAAATGTAATATGATTATAAAAAAGAAGAATGACAAGCCATTTTCAAGTGATACATGAGAGCTGCTTACAGTTGTAGGTTTCTAGATTCAGATCAAGTTTTGGATTCAGACTACCATAACAGGCATCATATGACTAGCACTGGGACCCTAATAGGAGGCAGGTTGTTAAATAATTCAATTCAATTTCCAAAATGGTAGAAGAAAACCAACAATGGCTTTAGTTGGTTCCTATCTGCATTCCCCATGTTTGCCATTTTGAGATGTCTGGTAGTCATCTTTAGGAGAATAATTTGTATATTTAATCAATACCTTGTTCTCTCTGCATTTTGACTCATTCATATTTATTATTCATGTTCTGAGACACATCTTAAATTGAATACTTTTAATCCTGATATGAATATCAATTCTATCCAAATATTTGTTTAAAATTAAACCTTTTTTAATGTGAAGTATGGACCATTTTTATTGTTCTTGTATAATGGTGATTATCTGAATTCTCACAAATAGTAAATATCTACAATTGAAAGCAATTAGATGACATAATTTGTACAATTTAAATTAAGCTCCATCCTTATCTACCTTTTAGGATTCAGATCTCTGCAACTATTCTGCATATATATTTCAAAATTAGGGAGTCACTTAGAAGTTACTTAAAACAAACAACAAAATCTTCTGATCCTGACCCTTTAAGCCATATTCTTGTCTAAAATAATCCATTAATTAACATTAGTTATCTTGGAATACTTCTTGGAATACTTCTTAGAGTACTTCTTTTTTATCACCATGTCATTGCAAGACAGAATTGTAGACTCCTGACTCTAAGGTCTTTTCATTTCTAGAAGTAGATCTAGCAAGCTTTGAAAAGATTTACAATATAGATAAAAAAATAGGAAAAAAACACACATTGCTAGCTCTTTAAGTCAGTAGCTATTTGACCAGGCTTCCGAAATACACAATAAATACTCTACTGCTTCTAATTTTTTAATTGAAATTGATAGCCCTACTATAAGGCATGGGGAGGAATCCCCCTTCTATAGAAAGAAGTCTATTATTTTTTAACAGGTAGGAGATGAAGAAATAAGACTTCTGAATGGTGTTGTTCTGTAACATAGGCTGTTGAAAACATCTATTTTATTTTTTAGGACTTGAACTTGAATTCCAGCATGAGGAGTATGTTCTTGCGCCAAGCTATCGCCAGCTGTAGAGAGGTTGTGTCATGCTCTCCAGAGTGATGCAGGCATACCCTTTGTATGACACCTTTATTTTATAATAAAAACACAGGTTCTGAGTAAAAAAAAAATGACAAGGTATTTTATTTAGCACAGTTTTCTGAAATCCAGCTAAGAACTACAAATAATATAATTTTAAATGTAGCCTTTCCTACTTTGTGTCAATTGATATTTAAAAGATAAAAATTATCAGGAAATGGTCATTTCCCTACCCTAACTCTTGTAAGGTGGCAAGTACAAGTTATGGCAGAAAGTAATATCTCATTCCTAAAAAGGCAGGTAAATCTCACCATCAAATTTTGTAGCTATTTTACATTTTTTTTAACTGTAAAGCCATATCAGAATTTCGGAATGTGACCAACTAATCTACTTAATACTTATTTAATTATCTCAGTATTCTGTTTTATAATTCTCTATGAACTACTTAGATATGAACTGATATCTTCTCGTCAGGGAGCTTAGAATACCACCTGAGCAAAATTTAATCAAGGAGAAAATTGAAGTAAAACAATGTAAGAAAAAATGATGTTAGTTATATGTTAACAATTCTGTTCATTTACAGTTATTCATGGAACCTATATCAATAACATTTTACATCAAAAGCTCAGAATTTCATTATAAATTCCAATGAAATAAAGGCTCTTAAATAATAACTGAGATCTCAGACATAATTGCAGATGAGAGATAGGAGAAATCATAACTTTAGTTATTTTTTAGGCCACGATGTATTACAAAGCAAGAATACATTTATTTGGGAACATATAATACCTTAAGAATTCTGAACTACTTCAGTTAAAGTCGTAAGATCAAATGCAAGCACTGCAAGAGTTGCCATATGTGTTGCCATACTGTTTCTATCACACCTGTGTTTCTAAATTAATTTTCTGTGCCTGTATGACAAAAACATAAGCATAAGCAAAAACATAAGCTATTGTCTCTTACAGAGTTATTTGTTTCCGCATTTCATCTCAGTAGATCACGCAGGTCTGTGTTGAGAGGACGGTTTCAGAGATATTTCTCGATTTCTTTTTAAAGTTTTTACTTTTATGTTTTGCCTTACTTTGTAATCAAAGTGAGTATTTTTAACACCTCTTTGGACATAAAATATTTCTAATGTGCTTGTAAACTATAATAATTAACTATAATAATTAAATTTAAAGTATAAAAAGTGCTGAATAATATTTGAATAATTTGACTATTGCTTAACTGTACTTACAAGAAGTAACATGATGTTAACTGACATGCAACTGTCTATGCAATAATCTATTCTTAAATCTTCACCTCCTCCAAATTTTTTATAAGAGCTGCAGAATTATTATATTCAGCTCTCTGTTCATGTGTATTTCAAGAAACACATTGATAAGTGTTTGGCACATAATTTAAATTCTGTAAAATTTTATTTATTGTTTTTTATCCATTTTTTATTTTTTTTTCCACTTAATAGTAGTTATTTTTCACCTAAAGGGGGAAATTCAGTAAACTGCAATTTGTTTGCAAACTTACTGCAAACACTCAGTAAATTGAGCAGACACTTAATCTATTTAATATGGAACTGTGTATAAAGAAAAACTGAATTTGGTTCAGTTTGAATAGTGCGGGAGGAAGCTCATCATGAGGTTCTGAGAAGTTCATATGAATGTTCATGAAAATATACCTGAGGGCCCTACCTAAGAGTATGCTTTCTATATTTCTTTTTCTGCCAAAAGAAGTTAATAGCTTGATAAGTATAGTTGACATGGAACTGAATCCATTTGAATAAATTTTCAATTGTGAGAAGTTTTCTTCCTAAGCATTTTTTTTTAATATCAGAGCATATTTGAGTTATACCACTTTTTACCTGGTAAATCAATACCAAGCAAATGTCTCAGAGTGATATAAAAAGAATTTCCATTCAGAGTTGTTTTTAAAATTAACTTAATTTCATCTTTATGTTTAAAGTAGGATATAAGACAAATAAAACAAATCTATTATTCTGTCAGTTTGAAAAGAGGAAATGCCTGAATCATGATGGCAGATGTAATCTCTCTAACGTGCCGTGAAGCAACAACATCTGTTGTTAGTCTCAGCTGTCTTATCTCTATGAGCATTTGGCTGTGGTTTATAATTATATTTCAGTTTCAGTTTCCAGAATATATAGCATTCTAGAAAATAAAAAGTATAATAATGAGTTCAACAGTTTGTTGTGATTAAGCCTATTATCACAAAATGTAATTCTGTGATTCTATTATGATCACAGCTGCACTAAGAAGACCATGTTTTGCTGTTATTTTCTCTTTGGCCAACACTGATTTGTTCTCATTTTGGTTTTGAAATGGAAATTATTTAGGTTTGTGTCCAATTTTATCTAAATCACTAAAATCTGAGAATTCTGGAGAAAGACCAGGTTGGAAACTGAAATGAACCACAATAAAATATATCTATTAATCAAAACTGAAAATGTTAGTGGGAACATACTCAAGCAGGATATCCTAGAATCATAGAATCATAAAATGCTTAAGTTTGGAAGGAACCTCAGAGGTCATCTAGTCCAATCCTCTGGCACATGCAGGGTCACTTAGAGCACGTGGCACAGGGCTGCATCCAAGCAGGTTTATTTTGATCTAGAATTTGAATTTTAGGTCAAAGCAAGTGAGATTTGTATAGAGAGTGTAAATCCTCAACTGCTGTGTTTCAGTTTCACTTTAGAGCAGAGGCTTGACTCTGTCTTTTCTTAATCAACTTAAACAATTTATATCCATTTCTCTTGGAAGAACCGAAAGATCTCAGTTTATATGGAGACTTTTATTTAGATTTATTCAGATACTTTGCTTAGATTTTTTCAGATACTGAATAAATCTCAAACTTCAATATGTTTTTCCAAAGTAGGAAACGCTCTAACCAGCCCCAGTAAAATTAAAATATTTTATTTCTGATTCTTTTTTAATTAAGGCTAGTCATCAAAACTCCAAAGCACAACAGATAAATTTAGGTTGAGTATTTCTAACATACTATGGAACAGATGGACACTAATATGCTCTTTTGGACTTGAAATTACCTTGCGAAAAGAAACAATAGATTCATAGGTAATTTGACCCAAATACTGTTTAATCTAAGACCTTTAGAAAAAAAAAATGCATTTACTTTGTTGTAACAAGTTTACCCAAAGGAGGGAACATTTTTTTGGTATCTGCCTAGATACTTTTTAGCATCTTCTGCAGGTTACAGCTTGGAACTATTATATTTTAATAACATTACATATATTTCTTGTCTAAAAGAAATAGAAAAATTAGTTTATCATGCAGCAGCATTTTCAGATCAGTCATTTGGATTACTCAGATTCATTCTTTTGTATGAAAACTCTGATAGTTTTATGCCTTTGTGTAATGTGCAAGAATTTTGTATCCTAGCTCAAGTGTGAGTGGAAGCTGTGCTTGGGCACAAAGAAAACACAGAACTTCATTTTTTGAACTCAGAAGAAAGAAGTCTGATTGTATTTGTCTGGCTCCTGACTTTATTCTGGCATGCTGCAAACATAAAGAATCTGATGGTATGGAAAAAAAAAAAAGTTAAATTAAAATTTTCCTTCACTATTCTAATGAGACGTAACAATAATACATATTCCCTTTGCTAGGAAATAGGTAGGGAGTAATAAGAGTGTCTTTTCAGCACTTTTTAGCTTACAATAGTAGATTTCTCTGCCTTATATTTCATCTTTTGATCATACAGGAGGCCTTGCCTTGCTCAGGAAATCTGTCTAAATGCTAATGCCCTTTGTCATCTCTCTGCTATGATTGAAATATTTAAACATTGTTTGCATGGAGTACCCTGAGTTTAACACTTTGTTGTCATCAGGAGAGGAATCACTTTGAGATTTTAACTAATTTAATTGCTTTCCATTGCTTTAATTTCCTAACTATTTTAATTGATACCATATGCATCTCAAAGCTTAGATTTACAACACAGAATTTTTGTTCTTGTTAAAGTCTTTTACTTTTGCAGAATGAAAACCTATGATATAGAATGGACTCGAGACCAATCTTACAATGAAATATGCATTTTTGAGAGTCTAAATGAATCAGATCCATGAAGAAATTTTCAAATTATCTGAGACTGAGGACACTTCCATAGAATAATAAGGACTTCCCCACGCCACCTAGATGTTCAACTAGCAGGTTGTAGAGGATAAATTTCTAGTTAGAAATTAGAATTGATGATTTGAGTGGTTCTTATTACTGATATTATTAGAATTTTAATCCTCAAATTATCTCTAGCCTTGATAAGCTTTAGAGATTTCCAGTAAAATACAATGGAAAGCACCAATGTGTTACCCAGTTTTGAAACGCCATATTTTCACCTGTCTACGACAGGTGAAAAAGTTTATTTCCAATTTACCTAATTTTGGAGAGATTGTCTGACTAAAAATTGAAGGAATCAGGCCTGAATGGTGTGGTGGTATGAATTAACTCATTTTAGACCACAGTGAAGATTTCTTTACATGAAAAAAGGTTAAATTCTGAAAATAAAAAAACTTAAATGGTAGAATTTTATTTGCCTATTCACTCAAAGAACTACTCCAACACTGCACTGCACTGCACATGGAAAGTATTTCAAACACAATACTATATGATCTTTAAAGTTAATACACTTTGAAGCATTTTTATGAGCCAAGTTATCATGTGAATGTTAGGAAAGATACAGATATAAGTTGTGAAAGAAGGGAATAAATCATAATCAATACCAAATAATAGCAGCAAAAGAGTATATCTAAAGCAGTGATTTTTTAAAAATCCAAAAAAAGATTCTTTAGTAAAATCCTAGTAAGTTCTTAATAAATTTAATCATTGGATAAAATAATGGGAAGATTTATATGAATTTTATAGTTTTACTTAAGCTTCACATTTTTTAAAAAATAACATTGAAACTCAAATTAGAGAAATTAATGTGGAGATGGCATTTCCACAGCACTGGCATGGCAATACTTGTTTAAATTTATTGCATTACAATATTCATAGACCACTTTTTCAATAATTGCTTTTATGCATTATAATATCAATTACTGCCACTTTGTTTACTGGTCATAGCCTTGTATGTAGCCTCATTCTTACACATGATGCAACTTGTAATTAACAAGAACTCGTTTTTCTTATGAATTATGGGGACAGAAGGATGAACTTAGCATGTGCTGAGTACCAACTTCTTTCAAATTATCAAGCTTCTGTTCGGTGTTAAATTGTTTCTAAGATTACAAGTACATGGATTTTCCAAACTATCTCCTTCTTGATGCTGGAAATTGAAGAAGCAGAAAAGGTGGAATATGTGGTAAAATGCAACAATGAAAAAAGTGGCACATAAGTTGAAAGGATTTTGAAAATGACAACATACCTGGAGTTGACTATAGGTTGCCAGGCTGAAGGAGAAACAGTGTATTAAGGGTAACAGGACACTAAGCAAAACACTCAGACTAGGTGGTGAAAAGGGAAGCAATTTTTTTTAAGGAAAAGGAGGAAATTCTTTCTATTCCTTTTCCCCAGTCACTTCCTATTGACAAGCCATACAGACAAAGCTGTGAAGATACTCTGGTCAACAATCTTCAAGCAACTCATAGTAATCTGGGCATGTAGCACTCTTGAAATGTCTGTTAAACAGTAATAATCTTACACAATAGATAGGAGACGGGGACACAAATCTGCTCAGTGTTACTTAATGAAACTGTTATTGAATAGGAAATGAGTCTCCTGAGTGCAAGCCTAACATCTGACCTACAAATTTCTGCCTTTTGACATCTACTTTTTTTCACTGCTTCTCCAATGCTTATTACTTGTGCCAAATTAATATACTACCTGTGTCAGATCAGTGAGCAAATCTGGGGATTAGAGTGTTGCCTTTGGAAGTGTGTTGTATATTTTTGCATACAACTTCCTAATTCTCAAAATGGCAAGCTGGACAAAATAGGAATTTTGAGAATTCTGATACATCGTTTGCATTTGCACCCAAGTCTTCAACTGTATAAGAAGGACCTCCATATGGACTTTAACTGAAAATAGCGGAGCAGAACGAAGTCCTTGGTGTGAGCTGTTATATAGGAAGCGACAAGGTTTTAGTAAAGGTTTTAGTTTTCATGAAGGCTTTAGTCTTTACCCCTTTTGCAAACTGGATGATGAGAACTGACAGAACAGACATCTTTTATCCATAATATTTTGTGATGTGAATGGGTTTTTTCCCTTTCTGTTTCTGTATGCACAGATATCTACCCTAATGGACAGATAGATGGACAAGAGTACACACTCTTAGTGGTGGCATTTTTTTTCAGAATTTTTCTCTGTGACTTTTCTTTCATATTTTTTCTAGATTATCCCTGTCCTAAAAATATACTTCTGATCCCAAAATATCCCAATCCCCTCTCACTTTGTTCTCAAGTTTATTCACAGGCTTTATTTATCGTCTCTCATGTCTCTTTTCTTTCTCCCGATGAGGGTCCAATTCCTGCCATAACATTTTCTGTCCTCAATAGATGCTTCTCTTCTTCTTCTTTAAGCTTCTCATATTGTGTACTTTTCTTTTCACCCCAGTTATTTATCCTCCAAGTTCCATTTCTTTCTCACAGCTCTGTTGCAGTGTTCCCTGCTCTCCATCTTACCTCCAGCATTCCCTAGTCTGTATGTGTGTGAATACCCAGAGTTTTCCTAGCTCTTTTTGCAATTCCATCATTCTCCCAAGTACAGCTACACTATTATTGTCCTTGGAATGCGTCTGTCTATTGAGGATCTGATGAGGATCATCTCCCCTTCTGATGAGGATCATCTCCCTTTCTGAATTGAATGTCTCCTTCTTCAGTGCTATTTGAATGCAGCAGGCATACATGTGTCATTGAAAGCACAGAAAAAAAGTAGGTCTTAGTTCAGTTTTCAAACAGCCTGAACTCAGACTGGACCAATACAGTTTTATATAAAAATTCTGTTTTTGTCCTGGTTGAAAAAAGAAGAATTGAGATGTGGGTAAGGCATGAGAACAAGTCTACTGTGTGAAGATTCTGTGACTGAGATGCTGTAAGTGTGCTTATTTCCTATAGTGGTATTTTATATGCCTTTCCTTGTTGGGTTGAGGTCCTAGGTAAGGCTGTGGTCAGTGAGGATGAATGAGAAGTTCTTTCTAACCTTTTAGCTTAGCTAAATTTTAATTAGGAAGACAAGTTCCTGACACAAATACTTGCCCATAACATATTTCAGTTTGCTGTTACACGTGATGTGGTCACAGAGACATTCAAAGCATGATTTTCCAGCATGATTTTCCAGAATGATTTTCAACCTCTAAATGAAAAAAAAAAAAAAAAAAAGTAAAAGACAGTCCTTAGTCTTCTCAGTAACAACGAAGTGTTTTCAGAGAAATTCAGATAGGTCAGATACCTTGTTATAAAGAGAGTAACAATTGTTTCACTAAATTACCTAACAAATACTGCTTTTAACAGAAATTATTATTGTCCTAAATATTTCTTCCACCACTCTGGAACTTGATAATGATTGATTATTCACAAAACACATAGGCACTGTCAATAACAATATTAGCTGATGGCATCTTAAAATGAAAGAATCTAATTCTATGGCCAGTGATAAAGGGAAATGTTGGAATGATACTCTTTCTGATTCCACCTACATCCAAAGATTTTGAGTAAAAATAAAATATATTGTCTGACTAATAATACTTGAGCCATCTCTTTCTTCACATATTTTCTTAAATGTACTCATTCTATAGATGCCTGAATCTTAGATTCAAGAAAGCACTATGTTCAGTTTTATTTAGAAACAAATTTAAAAGTAAAGTAGCACACGTTTTCATGCATGCATATTCAATATTAAATCATAGTTTTTAACTGATCATACAAATTATTATTATTATTTATACTGACATAAGGGAGAGTTATCCAATAGAAATTTTCAGATCATATTAAAATTTATTTTCTTCAGGCTGTTTGTCAGTGTTTCTAGACGTATATTTCAGCAGGTTTAAAACCCATTCGAAGACATTGGATTTTTTTTTTTTTTTGTTATTCATACAGCAGCACTTGAGAAATTCAGTACAAACTTCAGAGACAGAATAAGAAATGATTTCAACTCACCTGGCTGTATAAAACAACTTTAAGTACTCTATTTGTAATATGTCATGATTTAAGGTTTTCAAGAGAATGAGATGCTTTTAAAGCTCACATTTTGTTGGAGTTCTAGGAATGGATGATGGTGGGTTGTGTTGAACACACACAAGGAGATGCTTGTTCAGTCTGAGCCTATAATCTTTTATAAACTGGTTATGGTTGTACTTTGCAGTTGTAATAAAAGGCTATATGCTTTGAAAACTCAAAATAGAATTTCACATCTTCGCTACTTTTCTTTAGTTTTATTTCACCTTTCAGCATTGTCCATATTGGGCTTCTTCGACACACATTTCTTTAAAACTTCAGTAAGAAAAACAACGGCAAGAATAATAGCTTTTACATGTAACAGATGTTGGAATTTTTTATCTTCCCATTTAAGTTCCCAATTAATTGGACAAAGTGGACGGGTAGCCATGTGGATGCTTTTTTATAGGTACAGAGTTTTTTGACTGCTCAGTAGTGGTATTCGTCTGATTCATAAGGAGCAATCTTACTCCCTGCCTGGTAACTCTGCCTACTTGTGCAACTTCTTATTCTTCCTAGTTCTTGGCCCATTCTGGCAGGTACACAGTAAAACAGAGGCAAAACTGGCCACTCCTGTGAATTGAACCTCTGCAGGCTGTGAGGATGGAGGGATCTGTTAGTGCTTTTTGAAGATAGGAGTATACAATTGATGCAAGCCTCCTAGGATATATAGAGAGAGACTTATTTTCCTAGTCTAGTGAGAAGATGACTTCACTGGAAAGTCTGGAAATCAAGCTATTCTTGCAACACACTACGAAGTAGAAACTGTTTGTAGCTAGTTTATGTGTTTTACAAATCCATGTGGACTAAAAATAAGTTTTACTCTGTCATAAATTTGCACAATTTTATCAGCAGAATCAGCAGAAATATATAATCAAAATACTGTTTAAAAGTAGCCACTGACTTAGTATGTTGTGGCCAACTGACATATCCGTTAGTCATGTATTCATCTCTCAAAACTGAAATACGCATTATACAATAAAAACAAAACAAAAAAAAACTTCCTCAACAAAACAAAGCAAAAAATAAAACAAAAGTTTCCACACTAAGAATTACATTTATACAGATGGTATTAGCTTGGAAGGATCAAAATAAAGACCTAAAATAATAAAACATCATTAAAGCTTTTACTTTTCTCTCTCTGACATTAATGAGACTTGTTCTAGTCCGAGCTGCAAGTTATACATACTAGGATCAAATCTTAAATATAATAATATTCATAATATCTATATATTGCATAAATACTTCATTTATTTCACACTCCAATAACTTGGCAGTTGGTGTCTGTGAAATATATAGGAATGAGTTAATTTGTCACATTCACCTACAATGATTTTCCTACTTCTTATTAATAGTAGGATTAAACATTTTCAGGTAGTTATAAATTCTTTCTCATGTTAAATTTAAATTTGTCATCATGTATTTGGAAGCATGTTTTGTTCTATGGGATTCTGTTCTTTGGGGAAAAATTGTTGTACCAGATTGCAATAGCAATCTTTAATGAGTTTAATACATAAACATTTTAACATGAAGTTTCTATTAATTACTATCTTTCAAAAATAGCATTCTTAATGTGGAAAGCCTTCAGATATTTGCAAATGTGCAAGTGTCTCTCTTTCTTTTCTTTCTTTTTTAACAAATTGTTGATTTCCCTACAGTATTATTAGAACTACAAAGCTGCAAAAAGGTTTATAGTAAGCTTGGTTTTCAAAATATCTTTATCTTTTCAAGAGTGCTTCAGTTTGAATGCTTTGTTGCTAGTGTTGTTACAAAGAACAGCAGCTGAATAGCCAGCACTGACAGAAAAAGCTATTTTTAAGTACACTTTTGTCTACTGTTCAGAAGAGTCTTGAATTAGTCAGCATTATATAATCATGCCTCTTCCCATCATTGATGCTTGAGAACTCCTGTTAGAATTATGTTGAATTAATTGGAAACAGAGGTGGACAAAACCCAACAAAATCAAACAATGGATAATATCTCAATTCTGACTCACACAAGTAAATATGATGTGGTAGCAATGTAGCAAAACAATCCTTTATTTTGATGTGGACCAACAGACATGAAGTCTTAGGAAGCAGTAGAACAATAGGTTGTTATATAAATACATAGATCTGTGTTCTTTTCCACACAGAAAGGTAAATCTTTTGCAAGCTCCACAAACTGCAGGCTTACTTTCTACTATCCTAAGTCATCTAATCTAGTCATCTGTGCTACTACTTCTACTGCTGATCACTGATTATTCTGTGATTTTGCATTTTTGTGCTATTCTTAGTGAATAAGCTGGTAGCAAAGGCGGGGAAATACTTCATAAAATTTCATCTATTTCCTTAACCTTCCTATCTATTGCTATTCACCTTTACTGGGTGGAGAATAGCTGAGAGATTGAATGTGCCGTCTCTGATGCTCTAAATCACTTGTGCATAAACAAAAGAGAAATACAGACACTCTCTTATTTCCCTGAGTGTTCAGCAAGACAATCAGTGCAGTCTGTGTAACTTAGGGTAAATTGCCTAACCTAAGAGTGTCAGTAAACTTAGACAGCTGCTGGTATCTTGCAGATCTGTCAGCTTTCTTCAGACTTTCTTATCTTCTTCAAAGGTATTTCTCTGTCTTCTGTCTGGACTGGCATACTCTATTAAAAGTTAGAGATCTTTTAGTCTAAACTGTAAGAGGTCATCCTTGCAGGAGCTGCTAAAGCATAAGAGATGTCAGGTCATCCTTTCATTTCATATCTTGTGAAACACATGCTATACTAGTTTCTTGAGTTAATTCCTTTTTGAGCTAATTTTGGAGAAATAATTTCATCTGAATTAGAGCTCTTTTATGGATGGAGAATCAACCATAAATCACCTAAATTTTATTGAATTAAACAGGGCCTGTGAAGGACAATACATAGCAAGATCAAAGTCTATGGGAATAATGTATCATTCCTGACTCATGCAAGTCACTCTGTAGGGGAGATGATTGTAGTCAGTCTTATAGCTAATGATTTAACTGCACTTTGTGTCAGAAATTTTGTCTGATTTTTGAAAGTAATTCTCCAACTTCACTCTCCGGTGGATGGATTCTAGTTATCACATTTTCCACAGCTATATTTCTGTTTTAAATGTAAGTACAAACAGCTTATGATCAAATGAATCCTTCATCTTCTTTTGTAAATATTAAGCAGATAGAACTCCTTGAGGGTCATTCACAAAAGCTGACTTCTTCCTACTGGTATTATTGCTATGTTCCATGATTAGTGAGGTGAAAGAAGCCGTGGTAGCAGAAAATTCAAAGCAGTATCTTCAATTAAGGTATAAGATTTAATAAATTTGTAATAATTCTCATGTGTTCTTATGCCCTCCTTTAACTGAGGATTATAGAGATGAACGTTATGCTCCAAACGACAGAATCTGAATGAATGATAGCATTAGGCTTTTCTGGGCATAAGATGCTATGGAATGATATCCCCAAGTTTTTAGAGTTTTCATTTGCAATTCCAACATTGTAAACATTGTTTACACTGTTATTCCTAGGTATATAATTTCCTTTATCTGTATTAACAAAAAGTTTTTGAATCCCTGTTCTACAAGTGGACACCAATTGCCTATCATCAAACTTTCCTTTTCTTCATTTACCAGTTCTTCAGTTACTACATTACCAGCAAAGTTTTTCACTAGTAATACAATTCTACTAAGATTGAAAATAAAGTCAAAAATCACTCCTTCTAGCATCTTATTAGAATAAAATATGCTCTTGGATGAATCCTTAGTTCCAGCTGTATATTAAAACTATATATTAACAATTTTTATTCATTTTAATATGTATAATGTTGACTCTTGCAAGTTCTTCTTGTTAATCAACAGGTTCGGTATGAAACTAAATGACCTATAGAAATCAAAATACCTTCATCATTATGCCTGTCAGGCCAATGTGATAGGTTTTCCTGATCAAGTTACAAGCATCTCTTTCCTATAAACTCATGCTGATTGCCATTAATTATATTATCCTCTTTAAATAGGTTATTCATCAAATCCCATATCGCTTGTTCCATAATTTGTCTGGGATCAATGTCAGAATGACAGACCTATAATTAGTTGTCCCATTTATACTTTTAAAATATTGGCATAACTTTAGCTTCATTCCATTCCTCTGGAAATGTTCCAGTGCTTCAAGACTCATTGAAAATCATCACTGATGATCAAGAGATTTCCTTATCTGACTCTTTAAAGTGCTTTGAGGCAAAATCACCTGGACCTGCTGATTTAACAACATCTATCATGACTGTTATTTAGTCCTTGCTATTTCATATTACAGCGGAAAGCCTTTTACTATTAAAATTCCATTTAACCAAAATGACTTTTTTTCTGCAAAACAAGAGAAATATATTCCCTTATACTTTTTGGCATAATTTAAAACTACTTCTTATTTACTGTCTAAATAGTTGTACTTCTAAACTTTGATTTCTACTCACCTATTTCTCCTCTTATTTCCATTTTTGGAGTTACATGAATTTACATAAATTTCATTTTTCTTTTATATCTTTTACAGACACAGAAATATACCCTACTTTATGAACAAACATGTGCTTAATATAGGTTTCTAGCTTTTGCAGAATTTAGCTAAGCTTCTGAAAATAATCCTTTGGTTTTACTTTGTTTTGTAAATCACGATTAAATCCTTAATCTACCTTGTGTTTGAAAAAAGAGATTAGCTTGTTACAGGGAATACACAGGATTCCTGAAACGTATTTCTGTTTAATACCTCTGAACTAGCAATTAAAATGGATCAGACTGTTATTTAAAAATGGATTTTTATTCTGAGTTTTATTTTTCTCCATGCACTCACCAAACAGTATTACATAGTTTCAGAATCTTCAGAGAGGTGACTCAAGTAGCTAGAAGGTCTTAAGTTGTGTGGGAGAAAACACGAAGTTGTTTCCATTAAAGTCAATGGATGAGAGAAATATTGCAGCAGACAACTTTGTTCTACTCAGTAATCAGAATAACCTGCCTTTTATAAATATATAGGTTAAATGCAAAAACAAACACTAAATCTAGTAAAGAACAGCGTGGACATCTTTTGAAAGCAACTAATCAGAAATTTGAATTTGACCTTCTCATGACAGTAAGTTAAGTCTACTGTACCATTACTGAAATACTGAGTGAAGTTCTTTAGAAAAAAGATCTCAGACTGGAACAACTTGACAAATGAGATATGAAAGTATATTCTAGATCTTGAGAGTGTATGCTACAGAGAATTGCTTTTTGTTTTATTGAAGATAAGTTTAAGCTGTGACTTCATCTTGAACATACTGAAAATTGAAAGCTAACTATTTAGTGACTCAATAAAACACTGAAAGAGCTTATCAAGGGCAACAGTAGATTCTATTTACTAGATGACAATCTTTTTCAAGAAAATTAGACTTTTAGGAAAAAATTCATATACATTAGCTGGAAAGAAAAAAGAAATAAAAAAATGCCAGTATGAGATGGAGCTATATGATAAAAAGATATAGAGTATGTAAGATACTAGATTATGAAAGATCATGCTGGTTTCTTTCCATATTAACATCTATACATCTAGCGAAGAATTATAACATGGTTATGTTGTCTCATGGATTGTTTCCAGTTTAAAACAATTTATGATGCACTTACCTTATCTTTTGACATTGCATATTCATCTATGTTTATGCTGTCTATAGTCTATGCAAATTAATGAGAAATAATATTACCTAACTTAAATATTGCATGTTACTGGCAAGATAAAGTCACAATCAATACCAAGGAGCTGGGCCTCAGGGGTTCACTTGCAAAGAGTGTGTTAGCTTTTACAGCTATTCCACGTGTAAAGATCTGAAATTTTCACTGTGAGAGATTTAGCACCACAAATATTCAAGCTGATTTTCATAAAGAAAAACAGAAAAAAAATGAAAACATTTTATATCTATATATTTGTAGTTCGCTTCATTCATATTTATGCAGTTCACATTATGCAACTGCAGAAGTTGGAAGTTGTAACAAGCAGCTGCCACAATTATTAGTTTTACTATTTAGATTCCCACATGATGGAAGGAGAAATTTTCAAAGTGGTCATTATATTTAAATAGATCCATACACTAGCCACACTTGTGGCTATTTTACCTCACAATCCCCTACAGAACTCATAGTTTTCTCAATTATAGAATCATAGAATCATAGAATGCGTAAGGTTAGAAGGGACCTTAGAGGTCATCTAGTCCAACCCCCCTGCACACACAGGGTCACCTAGAGCACATGGCACAGGGCTGCATCCAAGTGGGTTTTAAAGATATCCAAAGAAGGAGACTGCACAATCTCTCTGGGCAGCCTGTTCCAGTGCTCTGTCACCCTCACAGTGACTAAATGCTGCCTTAAGTTCCTGTGGAACTTTTGGTGCCTCAGCTTGCAGCCATTTCCTCTAGTCCTACCACTGTCCACCACTGAATAGAGTCCAACCCTCTCCTCCACACTGCCTCCCTTGAGGTATTTATAGACACTAATCAGGTCCCCCCTCAGCCTTCTGTTCTCCAGGCTGAACAGGCCCAGCTCTCGCAGCCTTTCTTCATAGGGCAGATGTTCCAGGCCCCCATCATCCTGGTAGCCCTGCGCTGGACTCTCTCCAGCAGCTCCACATCCCTGTCAGAAACATAATATCTCCAGGAGGTCAACAGAATAATTATTGTGTTTTTTGAAGACAATAAGGAGAAGATGAGTAATGTGAATAGATGTATGCTAATCAGTGAAGTAACTTTTAAATAGGTAGTTTGGACAGCAGCTTGTTTTGAAATTTGTGCTAGAAATCTTGTAAGATTTTTTTTCCATTCTAAGGGTCCTTACATGAATATGGACGGATAATAAAACTATAAGTCTGAGATTTTGTAGATTATTAATCCAAATATGGGCACATTAAACTTAGAATATTTCCAAAATACATGTATAAGTACAATATTTTAAATGTGAGTTTCATAGATATGAGATACATAATTATGGTATGCAAAAGACCTGTTCAAAACCCAGTTAGTCATTGCTGATAGAGAAAGGCAGGAAACAGTGAGAATTTGAAAGATAGTGTCCCTTTTCCCTCTGTCACACACAAGTAACACTGCACAGATTGTCGCATCTTAGTACTTACTGTAATATCCTTGTATCAAAGTATGAGTGAATGAAATCCTTAAGAGAAATGGTAGCAGAATGAATGAAATTAGTTTTGTTTAAAAATGATACTGCCATTCTTTCCCTACTTATTAAGGTTTTTACATTAAATTCCTACTCTAGGTAATGAACAAAGGAAAAATTTCAGACTTAGACTCACCAAAAGCTTACAATTGCATGTGCAATTTTTGACCGTTATTGCATAGATGTAGGTATGATATGTCCACATCTATGGCACTGTCTATGTCTGCTCAATAATGTATTAACAAATAATTTTATTTAAAAAATCAAATAGAAAAAATGAAAGTCGGAGTAAAGAGCTTTGTTCTTCTTTATATTATCAATGAAATAAGGTATATGAAGTATAGACCAGGAGGCTACAAGCATATTTAAGTAAAATTCACAGGTATATTTTTATAAAATGCACACTTACACAAATAATCCAATTTTGTAAAAATGCATATCTTTGTCCTGACCAATTTCTGAAAACACTTCCTGTGACTTTCTCCTTATTCACATACAATTCTTGTGAAGTCACTAGAAATAACTGTGAAGTAAGTATATTTAGGACTGTAAATTAGACAGCAAACTCTTGTACAGTCATCATAGAATCATAGAATCTTCAAGTTTGGAAGAGACCTCTAGAGATCTTCTAGTCCAACCTTCCCACTCAAGCAGGCACATCTAGAGCATGTGGCACAGGGTGTCATCCAGGCGGGTTTTGAAGACCTCCAGAGAAGGAGACTCCACAACATCCCTGGGCAACCTGTACCAGAAATGAAATGGGATTAAGTACTGCCAGAATTAAAGTCTTTAGCAAACTGAGTGATTTAGAAGTAATAAGTACAATCAAGTGCTCTGAACTGTGGAATTGAGGTGTATTTTCGGCAAATGTTGATTTAAATGACTGATATGTAATACATTTTTTTTTAAATCTGTTTTCCTGGCTCTCTTTCTTCAGCTGAAATATACATGCACATATGTATGCACATACACACACACACACACACACACACATGTACAGCCAAAATCATCTACATAAAAGACTCAGTTCCTCATTTACAATTTAAATGTAGAGGCTATTCGTCTTTGTAGTCTATGAACTTCGATAAATTCATAATACAGGGGACAATTCAATTGTATATTATACAACTTCTCTCTTTGCTTTTTGCCTGTGATAAGGAAATAGTAGTTTTCCTTTCATTGATTTTCAAAAAGCTATTCCATAATCTATATTTGGTTCTAAATTCTGTAATCATAATTTGGGAAATTAATGTTAACTCTATTTCAAAAGTCCAAATGCCATATTTCAAATGTTGATATGTGACAGTGTCTATTATTTATGTATTATACATGAAAGATCAACCTAGTAGTCAAGCTGTACTTCTTAATGGGTGACACTTACAAATTATTATAGAACAGAATTTGTTCCTCAGCTAGGAGGAACATTTCCTCCATTGAATGAATTTAAAGACAGTTTCTTTTCCTCTTTTTTTTTTTTTTTTTTTCTTGTAAGTGCAAACAATACAGAAGATTCTGAAACCCTGTTCCTGCTCTTCTGGATTTCTTACCTTATTTAACACCTTAAAAAAGCCGACAAAAATAGCCAACGTAATGGCTTCTTCATGTCCTTATCTCAGGCTGAGGTATCAACAAAACCACATTTCTCCTTTCCAGAGGTCTTGTTTGGTTTGCAGAAAGGTGAGCTTGAAGCACTCAGAGAGTAGACTTGAATGACTGCATCATTCTAAGCAAGCAATCCAGAACAAATATGTGCACACTAGTCCATAAAAGGAAGGCCTGTAGCCCTTTTAGCTATAAACTCTTCTCTTTTATTCATTCCCTATCATATATCAACATCTACTGTCATGGAACGAGTGGTGGTGGGGGTGAGTGACAAAATGCACTTCACTCATATGAAATAAATAATAATAGGATTTATTAATATGGATAATGATTTCACAAGCTTCTATGGCAAGGCTGCTTATTATTTACTGCATGGAGGGTCAGGATAATACACAATTATCTTGGGATATCCTCCCGTTGGGTCACGAGGTTCAGATTGGACCCCCTTGCTTTCCTAGCTCCTTCTGAGAGGAGTCTGGGTGCGGCTGGATCCAATCCTAGTCCCAGACCCATTCAACGGTTTATAACTAAGGATTTCTGTGCATGATTACAAAGTAAAGTTAAAGAGAGCGCACTACATTTACTTACCACAAATCTGTTGTGGAAAGGCATCTCTCAACCTCAAGGAATAACCTTGAGAAGCATCCCTGCTCAAGAGGAGATCCTGATGTGCAGCCTGCTACTACGCCAGGAATGCTCAAGGAGCTCTTAGGCTGTCCACATATTTATAGGATAAGATGATTGACTTATAGTCATTCTTTCATTTCAGAGGATCATTGGCTAGTGTATTAGCCTTACCTCCCATCAGAATGCAGCCTTCAGGACTACTATGTTGAGTCTGAGTGGGAGAAGAAATCAGAATGGTGGTGCCTACCAGGATTACATAAATCACTGGTGGTTAGCAACTGAACAAGGCTGCATATTAGTTACAGAGCAGGTTAGCTGGGAAAGGAGCATATCCGTCACACCTACACAGTTTATAGATTTTTTAAAATGTTTTGAGCAAACTTGTTCACAAGAACTTATTCCCAACGTCCTTGGGGATTGTTCCACAACGGGGATGACATGTAACTGTCATTAGTGTGTGGTAAGAGGGCAAATTGTGTTGCTAAGGAGCTTGTGGAGAAGTAGATTCTGTACATACCAACCATCCTGGAACTGGAAACTGTCTCTCACCTCAAGAAAGCCCCTGTAATGCCAAAACTTCTGTTTTTACTCTGTCCTGATTTTAGTCTAATTTCCCCCTTCTGAAACAATTCTTTCACATAAGTCTATTTAGTTAGATACTTACCATAGTAAAAGGTTTAATTATTCTGGTCCTAGGTGAATGGGAGTATATAGTGTTTCTGCTAACTCCTTCCAAGTTCATGTAAAGGGAAAATTTGAATGCCTCTAATTGCCTGCAGAAGTCCTTAGGTGGCTAGGTAGACACTTTGCTGTGACCTTGCTATTCTGTGTCATAAATTATTTTCTGTTATTACTTCCCTCTGCAGAAATCAGGCAGTTTATGTACATCGAAGACCCCCATTGGTCAGGCAAGAGGCAGATCTAGAAATGTAGTTGCATTCCTGAATCCATTCCTTGGATGTCTCTGCCAAAAAAATAAAATAAAGATGTTTTTGTGCTAGACTTGAACATATCATAGTGTTCAGGTAAGTCACACTAGATATGAGCTAATGGTTCACTCTAGGGAGTAATCAATGAACCAAAGGCCTTGATTCTATTTTAGACTTTGTAGGCTTTTGTCAAGAGCGATCCAGAACAGCTGCTTATACAAAGAAACAAACAAAAAATTAGGAAAGCCTCTAAGTGTTTGAATTGCTTCTGTTACAAAAGTTACAAAGTTACCAAATAGACAAAGAAATGGTTTTAGTTTTGCTTTGATATTTTAGAAAAGTAAGTTTTAAAAGACCAGGGAAATTATAGTGACTAGATAAATGAGCTCAAAATGATCTCCAGATCTGAATCCACATGTTATGTTAAATCATTATCTGGAGATGGTATTCAAGCTCAAAAGAAAAAACAAATATCACAGAGGAAAGCTATTGATGCTCCCAGCTAATGAGGCTACCACCAAAATAATATTTCAGATGTCGCATACAGGATATTGAAAGTCCAAAGCCTGTAAAATACATTAAGAAAGGAGTTTCTAAAACCCTTCTTGAATACAGGAAAACTCACATGCCAAGTGTTTGAAATATGTTTGAAATATGGAGGTTTGAAGAATTGACCCAGGTACCTAAAGCATTGATAATCTGATTCCAGATCAGATAAAATATTACCAATATTTTTAACGGAAAAATATTAAGAAACTGTGAAATAAATTGAACAAATCTTTTTTGCTTTCTCAGTATACCTTGCTTATGTTCCTAGCTCTGAAATAACTGTGACATTTGGAACTTGTTGAGATCATATGGAGTTTGACAAATGTCTCTGATTGCTTTAGCAAAACTTTGATGATACCCTTGAGCTTTCTCGCTGTGTAAAGGTATGTGTACGTTTATGTCTTCTGGCCTAGGGTGGTGCCTCACTTAGTTTGGGATGTGGACAATTCTTATCTCCTAACGTATGAGTGAATAAGTGAGATAATTAAAATTAAAGTAAAATGAAAATTGAAATGAAAAACCTATCATAAAGATTCTTGTAATTGTGAAAGACTCCCTAGTGCACTCCCAAGTCCTAGTCTAGCTGCCTATAAAATGGTTCTCAGAAATGAAAGACAAAGTTTGAAGAACAACCCCTGGAGAGTGACCCAAACCCAAATATGAGAAACACGTGGCTGCATTTATTTGAAAGTATGTAACTGCATTTAAAAATGAAAAGCAAAATTCATTACTGATATTGTTTTCATCATTGTGAAGTACTTTTGTCACCTAAAAATATATGGCACACCCAAATAAAAAGTGCAAATCAGTTGTTCAGACTTACTCTTCTGGATTGCAGAAGTATGTGAGAGATATTTCAGATAATATCTTATGATTCCTGAGAGGAATTTTAACTTATGTGATAATTCTGTAGCAAAACAAACACTGTGTTGGAGATCTAAAATGTTAATAGTTTAACTGTTAGTAAAACCTGCAATCACAATACCAGCTAATAGCATTACACAGAATCACAGAATATTTAAAGTTAGAAGGGATCTCTAGAGATCATCTAGTCCAACCTTCCTGCTCCAACAGGGAAACCTAGAACATGTGGCACAGGGTGTCATCCAGGCGGGTTTTGAAGACCTCCAGAGAAGGAGACTCCACAACCTCCCTGGGCAGCCTGTGCCAGGGCTCAGTCACCCTCACAGAAAAGAAGTTTCTCCTCACATGGAGATGGAATTTCCTTAGTGCAGCTTGCACCCATTCCCCCTTGTCCTATCACTGGCCACCACTGAGAAGAGCTTGGCCCCTTCCTCTCTACATTCCCCCTTCATGAACTTATACATGTTAATCATATCCCCTTTCAGTTTTCTGAAGCATTGCTAAAATGTCTCCATAAACATAGGGACGTGGCAAGGTTCTCAGATGGAGAATTATCTTATATGTGAAAAGACTTTTTTTTAGCTTCTTGGACCTTGTATTCAGTAGTAGCAATAATTATATATTAATAAATTTGCACAACTCATAGAGAGTCTACTGAACTAGAAACAGAAGGCAGATATTATAATTTATTTTGCTTCAATTACTCAACTTCACACTAGCCAATATGCATTTTCACTTTTTATTTATTTATTTCTTAACTCAGAATATCTCCTATATATGCTCCTATTGCAACTATATTCAAGACCATTTATAGAACTTCATAGATTCGATCAGCACAAAGAATGTCTTCCAGACAAATAAACTCTCATTTTTCATAATCAATCTCTCTCTTATCAATTTTGAAGCTCTGATCTGAGATGCTTGGCTGCAGCTCCTGACATCCTGGGAGAGTCAAGGAGAATAATATGCTTTTTCATGTTTAAAAATAAGATATTTTGTAATAATTCTCTCCAGTGTTCCGTGTTATCTTCATTTTGATGTTTTTGATATTTTATTCTCCCAGTAGATTAGGACTGTTACTAATTATCTGATTGATTTAATAACCTTGTGGCTCAAGAACTAAAATCACTCTGTGGCATAGACCTTAAAGTATTAAGTAACATGTGGGTAACTACATTCATCTGCTGTCATAAGGCAGATTAGAAAGGATATCTCAGGTTTATTTGCATATGAAAACAGGAGGTCAGGTAGTAAATAAGATAAGGTTCAATGTTTCTGTTTTTCTAAAATTGCTTGCTATGTTCTTTTAATATTTTTACTAGAGAAAGAAAAAAGAAATCGAAGTTGTGTATTGTGAATTGTGAATTGTGTATTGTACCAAGAGATCTCATCACCTGAGTATCAAAAGTTTCTTTAAAAGTGTGTACTACAGCCTGCTAAGCAGTATTGAAACTAAAATATATAAGATAAATGAAGGTAACATATATAAGAAAAATGAAACAATTTTTCTTAATGGTATCAGTGAAAAAGGAAGAAATATGTTCACCTGTGCTCCATATCAGTATAATAAATCTCTCAACTTTTATAGTAACATCCTTCCCTATTTTATACATAAGCACATAAGAATTATATCCTGCTCATATTTAAAAGAAGAATTCTTTTGAGTTGCTTACTCTCCTAATGCCTAGGAGAGTAAGCCTTCCCTGAACTGAAAGATGTTCTACAATAGTGTTAAAGAGAATAGTTGAGTATGCTAAAATCCTTTATGGCAATGCCTGCTTCAGAAACAACTCTTGACCTTGCTGTAATGCATGACCTTAGTCCAAATGCTGCAAGCCAGGAGAGCTTATTACCTGTGCAGTTCATTGACAAAGACATCATATTTAAATTGGTGTTAAGAACAGCAAATATCTCCCCAGCCTCTGAAAAGCCAAAAGCACTAAGCTGCGTAGCAGGAAACATAGCGATGTCCATTCATTGTTAATTTTATCAATGGAAATATTTCTATTTTCTCCTTGAATTCTGTAGTAAGATAGCATTTCCTTAGAGATGTTTTCTTTTATTTAAAAAACTGTTTCTCCTCTTTAAGAGCAGAAACAAGAGAGAGGACCATACACAGCCTTGTGTAGCTGAAGATTGTTTTGATTAATCAGTGCCCATATAATTACTAAAATGTAGAAAAAGAATAACAGGCTGTAATTACTAAAATGGAGGAATAAAAGAATAGCAGACAGATATGTTTTATAAGACATATTCTACTACAATGCTGATTTACAGCTGGAGTTGTTTATATTTTCTTCTCACCTTCATGGAATAGGAGCATTTCACCAACTTAATATATATCCAAAACAACCAGAAGTGAGAAGAGCAAAAAAAATGATAGAAAGATATTTTGTTCTCTATTTCTCTATTTCCATTTTTTTTTTTTTTGGATCCTCTCTCCAATTTTCTGTCTTTTCTGGAAGAATTATGAAAATAAAAATGTCATGATTATCTTCTCTTTGCTTCCATGTCCATTATCCATTGTCTAGTACATGCAACTGTATGTATGTTCAATATCTTGCCACACACTTTTTCACTTCATACCCTAAGTTGTGATTTTGTGCAGTTTGATTGTAACAGCTTTGCCAGGAACTCTTCTCTCCCTCCGATGTTTTGAATATGATTTCTTGCTCCGTAGGATGCTTCTCTGTAGTCATGATTGGAGGCAATATGTGAAATTATTCCATAGGATTTGTTATAGACAGAAACCAAGCTCATGATATCTGTGGAGACGGAATCCAGGGAAGTTCCATCAGGTTCCTGTATGCGACATCTGAAATATTATTTTGGTGGTAGCTTCATTAGCTGGGAGCATCAATAGCTTTCCTCTGTGATATTTGTTTTTTCTTTTGAGCTTGAATACCATCTCCAGATAATGATTTAACATAACATGTGGATTCAGATCTGGAGATCATTTTGAGCTCATTTATCTAGTCACTATAATTGTGTAGTAAGGGATGGTGCATTTGCATATGTATTGTTTGTTTTGAAGTAAACTTGAGTAAATAACTGCATGCAAGGAGCACCATTGGGTCTAAAAATACTGGAGAAATCCAGAAATATAAGTAGCAGTAAGTGTTGCTGTAATATTCAGAAAAATATTCGTTTTGTGTCTTGTGCTCCTGAGAAACTGGACAAAATATCTGCCATGTTGAAGCCCTTTTATCTTTAAATAATCGCCCCGAAGTGTTTCCAAAGATGCTGAGCACTTCATTTTTTTAATTAAAGCACATTTGTCTTAAGCATGTGATTTTTTAAAATCCATTGTGTAGTGCCTAAGACAGATTCCCTCCTTTATTTGCATCTCTCTTCTTTGTGTCTATATATCTATGTTTCCAATGGTGTCTCTTTTTTTTTCCTCTGTATTGCTGAAGAGGAATTAAAATCTACAAGCAGATGCAATGCTTGTTCCTTGCAAATATAATAAACGCAATTTATATCTCTTTGTAATGTCCTGCAATATATTTTTCTTTCTTTCTAAAGAAAATAAATTAAGGAATACTTTCAGAATAATAATTTTGATTTTGCTAATAGCATCCTAGGTAATCTTCTACACAGAGAATCTATCTTCTCTTTCTTTTGTTACTGCTACATTTGCTGATGCCTTATATTAAAGTTCTAAACTTGCAGTATGGAAATGCTCACGGAGGGTCACACAAGCTCCAATCAAATGCCTCATATTGTCTAAAACTCATATACAGTTATCTATTTATGGATGGCTAATTTGGTTAAAATATTTTTTTTCAGTTTTGCAGTGAGGCTGCAATCTACTTCTAATATAACTTTCTATAATAAAGATAGATTCACAGAGAATATTAATGTGTGCTAAAGATGAGAATGTGAATTTCTGCATGAGCATACCATACTGTGCTCTATCCTACCAATACATGGCTGGAAGATTTCCTGTTGGAAAGACTAGCTGATGAAAATTGTGCATACAGAATGCAGATTCAAAGTTTTCATTTTATCTTGTGTTATTAAAATAATAATCTCTTTTATCATCTTCAAAGAGTTATATATAGGAAAGAATATCTGCATTGACATTCAGTAACATA
>JAUBOD010000001.1:11451995-11466557 GCA_032353885.1 Nothura maculosa
ACTGGAGAAATCCAGAAATATAAGTAGCAGTAAGTGTTGCTGTAATATTCAGAAAAATATTCGTTTTGTGTCTTGTGTAAAATAATAATCTCTTTTATCATCTTCAAAGAGTTATATATAGGAAAGAATATCTGCATTGACATTCAGTAACATAAGAAATGTAATGCCATTTCTCCTACCATCACATGAATTAACTGCCAGAACAAAAAGGTTCTTCTCATAAGAAATTACAAATCAGTGACCAGTAAATATATTCCACATAACTCAAACTTTGCTTAGTTCTCAGTTCTCAATGTACTAGCTTTATCTGCACAAATTAGTTCTGCAGAATTTTAGAACAGATTTTGTTGTTAGATTTGACCAAGAAAGAAAGAAGAGCATTCAACAATTCGTTGTTCAGTATACACTGCTGACCTCTGCAGGGTTACGCCATCTCTCACAAAGTTAAATTTGGCTTCTGACTTGTACTTTTCTGTCCTGGAATTCACTACAAAACATTAAAGAATGAAATGATTCAGAGCTGTCAGGTTTAGCAAGCATGACCAAGTCATCTTAACAATTCTTCCTGAGAGTTCCTGTTCCCTAAAAAATGTTATATTACATGCCCATGAAATATAGTTTCTTTCCAGGCCATTGGTTAGAATAAAATGTTGCATTCAATTTGATTTAAATATTTGGTGTTGGGTTACATGCTATAGCTTTGTCCATAATGGATGTGGTTTTCACGAGAAGATAAGACTATTTCCCATATGACATATGGAGTAAAAGAAACAATGATCTGTTCTTTCCTCTGCCTCTCCAGAGTGAGACTTTCAAATCTTTCAAGTTCTGTAGTTTGTAAAAAATTGTCCTGAAATTAAGTATGCAGTTTGAAGCGGGACTTTAATAGTGATTACATACTGAGTTCACATCAAGAACAACCTACAACTCTCTAAGTATTCTTAGATGTTCTTGGCAAGACAGAGTTTTAAAGTTGATTCATTTGGACATAGGGCATTAAGACATAGTATGAATAGTGACATATTAAAGGTAGCATTAAAAAATATGGTCATTGATATTTCATTTATTGATACTGAACCTTCCAGAAAACAGAAATGCACAGTCTCTATAGTACAGCTATAATTTATCGTGTGAAGGTGGTTTGAATTTTGGCATCATTTTTGGTTTAGTAAGGTTTAAGTGCAGTGTTGCAGGGTGCTACCTACTATGGATCAGCGCTGGTAGCATCCCTGCTGTCATGTGTAATGACTAATGAACATATCAACAGTCTTGTATTCTGCTACAAGTGATTTCTTTTAGTTACTTTTTCTTTGTTTTCAACACTATAAACTAAAAATCACAATAGAAATCAAGTATGTACTCTGAAATTTTACAGATCCACAGATGTGTTGATTTATTTCTTGCAAGTAACCTCAATTAACTTCAATTGCTTAAACACTTTTATGCAAGGTTACAATATTTATGTAAATTATGTAAGACTTTCCAAACTGTTTACTAATCTGTCATGTTGTTATTGTGTTCATGTGGAACATGTTTGTAGAAAGCCACAATACTCTTGGCAGATTCTCTGTATTTTTTTCTGAAGACAACATGTGGACATTAAGCAAACAAATCTAGGATAGTTTTTTATTTAAAGTCTGGAAAAATTATTGCACCCTTATGGAAATTATTGGCTGTATTTCCTTTTCAGACTATATTTCTCTTTTCAGGTGCAATGAATCCAATTAAATGTTACCTTGATAAGGTTATAGGTATCAAGATTTATTTCATACGTATGATTTATTTGATGGAAATAATTTATTTCAAAGAAGAAGTTCCTTGAAGTGCCACCGGATGCAATATATTAAAAACATATGCTAATTTACTATGTCTTTTAGTGAGCATTTTAAGAAAATACAACATTGTGATATAGAAAACAAGTGAAAAAACACCAATGTTAATAGCTTTTTAACTCTTTTTATGACATCAGTATCTCCTGGAACTTATGGCATCTGAAGATACTAAGCCTTCTGCTCCTCAAGACCTAGTCTCATATCCAGTCAGTGAAAAGATACAAGAGACTATCTTCTGTTGCTTGTGACATAAATAAAATTAGATTATTGGCTAAATCATTAGCTATTGGCAGTGACAGATTGCAGGGTTGTGCAAATCTTTTGGAAGATACTGATCTGGTACTTTCAACTCTTGTCAGTCACAGTGTTTTAAATTAAGCTGCAACAGTAATTGTGGCACACAACTAGTTGCCATGTACTACATTTTTATTTAAAGTGTATTTGAAAAATCTATGATCTACTTTTTGGAATATATTTTCATGTAGCATGTGAACAAGTGTGGATGATCTAAGAACACAAAGCCAATACAAACCTTCTCCCACTGGAAAAGGCAGTTGCCTCTTGCTGGATAACATCATTATAAGCACAACTATACATCATTCTGCTGGACAGTGCTTTGTGACATTCCTGCTGTGTGGTTTTGTTTTGTACTGTCTGCAGCTAACCATCTCATCCAGTGCTTGAACTGTCTCTGAAAAAAAATGATGCGAGTGCCAATACAGTGTGCATTTCAGAGTAAGTGAGCAAAGTTCCTCATATCTGATACAGACAAGAGACCAATGCTTATTGTGAAGGGATCGAGCTCTGCAACTCTGCAGAATAGAAACACCGGCACTGAAGTAGAGCAGCTGACAGGTTTGTGATGCTTGGAAATAGGGACAGTTTAATTATCATTCAGCTAATACCATAAGGAGATACAGTGTGATTTCATTAGTAAAGTATAATTTTCCACACTTTGTACTAGCTTCACATCTTGGCTTAGTTATTCAGACTCCACAAAGCAGTGTGCATGAACCTGCCCCCTTACAATGAAGTAGTACCAAGAGAAAGAGAATGAGAAATGGGGTCAGGTGAAGGGCTCTAATCAGAAACGTACTGTCAGTTTCTCTCAGTTACTTATCTTCAAAGGAATTTAGGCATTTCAAGTTAACTCTCCCCAGTAGTCATTGCCCTTTTCAGAGCAGATAGAAAAGTGAATTGACAGCTATGTCATGTTACATACTATATATTTGGAGATCAATTTACAAATACTGCTGTATATTGCAATGGAAAGAACATGAAGGAGAAATGAGGGTAAATACACACACAGCAAAAAAGCATGCAGTCCTTCAAACACTTATTCATGTGTGTACAGCTATGGCTGTTCTTCTATGTGAGTACCCTGCTTTGTTGCCTTTATGATCAGGCAGTATAGCTGAATAAATTCTTCTTGGTTAATATTTTAAATATGGTTAATCTTCTTGGTTAATGGTTTAAATGGTTTAAATAAGGATTTCCATGTACAGCCAAAAATTGTTGATGAATTTGGATTATCCTAATAAATATTCCTATATGGGGGGGATATGGAAAGAGTAATGGTATATCCGGAAATGCAGTAAGAATTTTTTTGTGAAATAGACCTTTCTGATTATTTTTGTTTTGAAAAGGAAGAAGAGCAGAAAATTAAATAAAAGCATCAAATGCCTAGACTTTCAGCAATAAAGCAATATATTTCATTTACTAAAATATTGATATTTTCTCTGTCTAAATGCAGATTATTTTTGTTTTGCTGAAAAGACTAAAAATATCTCTCACTTCAGACTTACCTGAATTATCTATATTTTTGGGGGTTTCTACCTCCTAGGGAAATGTTAACCTAAAAATATGCTAAGCTACTTAAAACAGAGGAAAGCATACGATTCTGCCAGTTGTGTTATTTACTGATCATCTGAATAATGTTGGGGCACACTCCAAGTGCGGCCATACAGTGCCTATTAGCAGGTAGGATGCCTTGTTAGTAGAAAACTAACTTCAAGGCCATCAGTGCACTTGTTCCATCAGTGGATCAAAAACAAAGGCAGCTGTGCAGCTGCTGCGTGACCATGAAGCTGATTGGACAGTAGCTGTTGCACACTTCTTTTTAGGCATAAATAGAAGTATCTGGAATCTTATAGGTAAACATACGAGGGATTGGATGCCAGCCCCGGAGACAGTGGCAAGATAGAGGCGAGAGGACAATGTGTAAAATCATGATTGGTCGGGGTGTGCGGCGTACGGCTTACTCTATAAAAGTGTGCTGGAATCTGCAATAAACGGAGCATTGACTTAATCTCTATGCGACTGTGTCTTTGACTCTGGAAGCTCCCTCACATCAGAATAACTTCTAAAAATCATTTGAAATAGCATTTGCTTTTCAAATATTTCTTATTCTCTACTTCTCTCTGTGCCTTTGGCTGTTACTTGTCCTCTCAGTAAATTCTTGTGGTAGCCTAAGAAGACATTGAAGCTGATTGTAAAAGATGAAAAAAAGGCAATAGTTTAAAAGCAATAAAATGACACGAGAAAAAGGAATTGAATTAAAAAAAAATGTTTTGCAATATAGTGCTACTTGGGGAATAATTCCAACAGCATTAATCAGCCACAGTACAACAGGCACTTATTTTATTGCAGGGTTTAAAAGAGCCTTATGGTCTTGGGTATACCTTATATTGGGCTGATCTTTAATTGGTTGATCAATCTATGGGACCAGACCAGAGTTTGTGAAAACAAAACTCCCTGAAGTAACTGTGGTTTGGATGCTAGGACCTTAGTAACAGACTTAAGGCTGAGAGAGCTGTGCGTATTCAGCCTGAAGAAGGGAAGGCTGAGAGGAGGTGTTATCAGTGTATACAAATACCTAAAGAGAGGGAGTGAGGAGGATGAGGCCAGCCTCCTTTCAGTGGTAGCCACTGATAGAACTAGAGAAAATGGCCACAAATTGAAACATCAAAAGTTCCACAGGATCTTAAGAAAAAATTCTTAACAGTGAGGGTGACAGAGCACTGGAACAGGCTACCCAGGGAGGTTGTGGAGTCTCCTTTTCTGGAGATCTTCAAAACCTACTTGGACACCATCCTGTGCCACATGCTGTAGGTGACCCTGTGTGTGCAGGAGGATTGGACTGGATGATGTCTAGAGATCTCTTTCAACCTTGAGGATTCTATGATTCTATGACTCTCTGACTATAGAGAATCTCGTTTACATTTTATCAGTCCATGCTTTTTGATAATGTGAAAACAGCCATAGATACACAGAGAAAAGAATCCATACTGGTTATGATTCATAGTGTTAGATTAAACCAGAAATCTTATTGGTTGTGTTCTTTCCACATCCTTTCACTGAATTATAGAATGACTGAGTTTGGAAAGGACCTTTGGAGACCATCTTATCCAACTCCCTTTGCACAATCAGGGTTATCTAGAGCACGTTGCACTGAATTGTATCCAGGTGGATTTTGAATCTCCAGAAAGGCGGACTCCGCAATCGCTCTACATAACCTGTTCCCATGCTCAGCAGCCCCCACAGTCATGAAGTTTTTCCTCAAATGTTATGTTTCAAACTGTGCTTGTTGCCTCTTTTCCTAAAATATAAAACTATCTGTGTTTAAATGCTGGTTTCATTTCTTTCAGTACATTCTTAGGAATATTGTCTTAGAAATATGAACAAAACTCTATCAAATTCCGTTCATCTGATTTGATTTACCTGGCTTATTGCAAATCTCTCCCTACTCGCATGCTATAGCATACAGTACATAGTAGCATACATTACTGTAGTTTCCATTCCACAGGAGAGCTGGCTGAAAGTGTGTTCATTTCTCAATTGCTCTCAAATCGAGCTGTGTTACCACAGCTTACTGCGATGTTGACTGAGGAGTTGACTCGAGCTGGCAGATCTTAAGCTTGAGATGGGATAGCCAACATTACGAAATATACCCCTGCTGCTCATAGGACAGTATGGCAGCTAAGTAGGTGCAGGTGGAAAAGGCTTTAATAATCCTAGCAAGATATTACTCATATAATAATCAATAATCCTCGCAAGATATTACTCATTATTTGATCTTTCCAGAGTGCCTTGTTCCAATTTCTTTTAGAGATTCATCACAGAGCTTGTGTTCTGGACAGACTATTAAAATAGCCTAGGTTTACAGTATACATTTTTGATCTTTACTTCTTGGAGCCTGGAAAGCTTTTGGAATAACAGCAGCCTTCTGAGGCCAGCTCTGATGTACTGCAGGATTACTCCCACCTTATCCATTCCTGCATGGATGATGCTGCGATCAGGCGTTTGAAGGCAATTTCATGTTTTTTTTCTTCCATCCTGAGTGAGAAAACTCCTTTTGTTGCTTTGACTCTTAACATTGAATGAGAAGCTTTAGAAACAATGGTTATAACCTACAGAACATTCCCATGTTTGACTAAGCTGCTCTTTGTCTAAAAGATCTATTTTTACTTTGGTTTTGCATGCAATATGAATTGGTTTTGTCCACTGTTTTAACCTATTAACACTGAAATAAAATATTGCTATTTTGAGTAAAACAAATCTTTTAAAAATTCTTCATCATATTGAAGGTATTGGGATAACCTCTTGAGATGAGCAGTTACATCTAATTTTCATTTGTATCCCAGGGTCATTTGTCTTAATGAGAAACATATCAATGTCTCGGTTGTACAGACCTAAGAGGTTATGTCTTACATTCTTTCCACAAGCAACTTACAAAACTTTAAACTTTAGAAATTGAAGTGATCTATAGAGCTCAATTTTAAAACTATAAATCATGGTGGCAGAGGCTTCTGCTCAATAAGCTTATGTGAACTTGTTTCCATTTCTAACTTGAATGCAGTTATCACTATGCATTTCACACAAGTTCTGTTTTGTCCTGCTTCAATCTCTTTCTACATTAACCTGGCATAGATATAAGAACAAGTTTTTAGCTTATATGTGTTATATGTCATAGAATTTTCACCATGGCTGCTGAATAAAAATCCCAATCAAATGCCATTATTGATCATTTCTACTGGTATCAAGGAATAAGAATCATTAATAAGAACAAGAATGTGAGAAACAATCATAGTGAGCTCAGTAACAGCTCTCAGTACTTGAAATTTCATAGATCTCCCAAATAGTGATAAAGAATCATAATTTAAAATTTTCATTTAAATACCTTGGCCTATGATTATTTATTTCACATTAATGACCTCAATAATATTTAAAAATCTAGATTCTAAAGACTGAGATCAATGACATAGCTCACAGAAAACAGTCAACATAAAACTACACTAAATAATTTGCCCATACCATTTAAAGAAGAGATTAATTTTCTGTCTGATTGAACATCCTATTAAAATGCATAAGAGCTGAAGGACTCATGCACTTTGTACTTCTGACAGAGAAGGGTGTGGATCTATTTTGGGTTGAATTGTTTTTGTTTTGCTTTGTTTTTTTTTCATTTGCTATTTTTAACATTTGAAAATGGTTAGCATTCTAAACATTTCATTGATATACAAACTATACTTAATGTAACTAGGAGTGGATGTGCTATGAAGGTAATTCTGAGAATGCCTTAAAATTGTAACTATTCCCATAGCTGGTTTTTAAATCAAGTGTCAAATGTGCCAAATATGATGTTTTATGAGTTGGACCATCTTAAAAACAAAACACTATTTTCTTCTTGTCTGTTGTTGCATTTTATGAAATGCATGAACACATGCTAATTGCTTCTTACTGTACGTACATCTGACATTGCATTCTGAACACAAAGAGGTACATGTTTCCTTTAGCAAAGACAGAAAAATAAGAGCAGCCGTTAAAGTAAACTGAAGGAAGTTGGGTAGGGGAATTTTAAATCCAAAAGCCTTTCTCTATTGCTAAAACTGCTACTTGATTGCTTTCGGATAGAAGAGTGTATATTAAATTGATGGTATATATAAGCTTTTTTTTTTTGCTACGATTCAAACAATAAATGGCATTTAAAAGAGTATTTGTCTCAAGAGTCACATATGATTCTCCTTCAAATGACCACTATTTCAAACTAAATATATGCAATTTCCCTTTGAATTATTATATTCATAGACCTGCAGATGTACATCAGCTAATTTTTTTTTTTTTTGCATCTTCACTGCCATGAAAGGCAAAAGGTTAAAACCCATCCTGCCTCTTCACCACTGCTCAAGTTTTTACATATCTGAAAAGCTATAGTTGATGACTAATTTTTCATCAGATTTAAATTCAGACAGTCATGAGCAGGTAACTCTGTAAATATGTATCTTCTCTCTCCATGATTTCACATGCTGGGCACAATAGGGGTTCTTGTTGCAAAACAGCATGGACAAAATGATGTTAAAAATGCTCTCATCTAATTCTACCTCTTTCATCCACTTAACAATGTAACATCAGTCCTCAGACTCAGCAGTCCAATATCTTACAATCCCTCAGGGAAAAATTCTTATGAAGTTGCCAGTGTCTGACTGGTAAATTATTTGAAATCACCATAGTCCTATTCATCTAAAATGGCTTCAAAAGAAGAATGATGGAGTTATAGACCTGGACATTCTTTTTTTATTCCCCAATAGATGCAGCTGTCTAATAAAGGTAAATGGCTCTGGTAGTATAAGAGAAAACTAAGTTGTCAAGTACCCTTGTAAAATTTTGTTTATAAGACTCTTTTCTGATTTTGGTCATCATTCTGTAGGAAAAAGGCTAGCTGTAGCAATTATCATTTAGAGTGTCTGAGGGGCTGATGATTGGTCTCCTCATGCTAGAGGTATTTTTCTTTTTCCAAGGACATACTGAAGACTCATTCTACAAGGTGAAAAAAAAAGCCATTTATAGAATAGGACAATTTCTTACTGTTATTAAATAGGAGGTCCATTAATATCTCCTACTGGTTTTCTGTTCTGAGTGTGTTTGCCCCATAATGTATTGCAAAGGATATTTAGAGTGAAATTACTCATAGAAAACTGAAAGAGATTAAATGAGAAATATAGCAAACTTTTTATACTATTTTCTCTTCATTTGGGCACTGTACATTGCTGCTGCCTATTCATTTGGCTCCTACATGACAAATTGTTTTCCCTTAAGGAGAAAAAAAAAAAGAAAACAAAACAAATGTTGGGGCAAGACTAGATAAAAAAAATGCTATTTCATTAAATTAAATAATTAAATTAAATTAAATAATACTATTTCATTAAATTACTTTATATGAACCTAAAATTTAGAAATCATTCATTTAAGATGTGCAAACTGTCAAAAGTGAGAAAATTATTTTTCCAGTCTGCTGCAATCCTTGAGAGTCATAGTTCTAGTCTTTTGTCATAGGCAATTATATGTATCTCTGAATATTAATAGTTATAGAATAGAAACAGTAATAAAAGATCAGAAAACACTTCTAAAATTTGGACAGAATTTTAAACCCTCTTTTGACAGGTAGAAGTGTCTATATGTATTATATTTATAGATTTATATTGTATTTTATTTATTATCTGTTTATATATGAGAAATTTGCTCTTACATACTTTTTATCTCCTTATTAGGTCCTCAAAGTTATCAGTGAAACACTTTCAGCTAAAATCAATGAATGTTACATGAACCAATTGGTCTGCAATTAATACATTAAAGCTTTCTTGTTTTCTAGTGTCTTTCATTTCATTTCCACTATTTGTAAGATTTATTTCAAAATTCTAAAGTACCAAACAAAATATACAGAGCCCAAGTGTCATTTCAGTGGCTCAGTTCTACTAATATTTCATCAATTTTTCCCCTGTACTGTTTCAGGACTTTTTTTAGTGAGAAAGTCATGCACATATATATTTATTTCCCTTCGAAGTCAAACTCCAAGGAGAATGGGCCAAAGCTGTTCAAACTGATGAAAGGTCTCACAAAGGCCTATGGTTTGGGTTATACAACTTTATAACTTATGATTGGATTATATAACTTTATAACTTATCATTATAAAACCCTATATTATCGAAATTAGTGATGGTGGTATTACAGACTTGCAGATTTGCAGACTTGACACATATAGAGTTTAGAAGTATTCAGACACACAGAAAACCAAGAGTAAGAGATTTTAAAGATTTCCCCATTGGATTAAAATCTCCTTCTTTCTCCTGGCTTCACTCACCTATTTCAGGGAATAATGTCATTCTATGTAGGACCTGAACACAAAGAATCCTCTATTAAATATAGATGCCAATTCCTGTTCTAGCCAGCAGTCACAGTGATGTCTTTGACTGCAAATTCAGGAAAGACTTTTCGTTCTAGCCCTATGCTCAGTAAATTCATGCAGCCATATGAGGTGGTCTAATTTTTATATACTTTATTTTGGGAAACTTCCCTATCTGGGGAAATATCTATTTCCCCATCTCTATGTGCATGCTGATTCTTTGTTCTTCCTCTTGACTCTGTACAGAGAAGGCAGCAAATTTTACAGGGCCAATGATTAAAGAAGAAATATAGTACTCTTACTTGATAGCTTTGTGGTTAGGGCAGTCAGTAGCTAATAAATAGCAATAAATAATCTTAAGATTCTAGGCTTTTCTTTTAAATCCTGCTAGTCTTTACTATAAGACATAAGTAGAGGTACACCTGAGATTTCCATCATCTCCTTGTTGAATCAGGCAATCTGTCTGATTTCTTCCGATTGGCTGCTCTGAATCCGTTTCATTCCTTGTATTTTTTATATCCTGCTTATTAATTTGTGGTTGTGCATTCATATCAGTGAAATCTCTGGGGTTTCACACACAATATTTCACACACAATCATTTGCACTTATGCAGATTGTAGGACGTGCATTGAAACCTGGGACTCATGGAAAAAGGCCCAATATGCTGTACATGAATGTACATTCTTTCCAGATAGATTAACTATAGAAAATTAATTTCATATTATTTCTATTTGCTATTTCACAAGTATTTTGTATTTTCAACTGTACCATAATCAGTGTGAAATATATTTGAAATATGTTAAATTTTTTATGTGGAGTGAATTCATTACTAGAAAGTAAATACTTTCACTGGCAAAAAGCCAGATAAGAGACTGATAATAGGGTTTGGCATAGAGTACAGAGTAACAATAATTTGCATGTCAGTAATTGGAAGTATATACTAATGCATGCCACTTATCTCTCCAAATATGTCACAGATGAATATCTAAAAGCAAGTGCTTAAAGCTCTCCCTTCCAATATTTTTTTAAAGAAATGATAATTGTTTTATTATCTAAATTAGCATATAATTTCCCACTTAAAATTGAATTGTTTTTTCTGTTTTTAGAAAAATAATATTTTTTCTTAGCTTTTTCAAAAATATGTTTTTATGTTCTTTCATAGCATTACTTGTCTTTTTCACAAATTAGTTTTTCTGCTAGTGGCTTCATTTGGCTTTATTTTCATTGTTTTAGTGCTGTAGAAACAGGCAAATTATAAAGCAATGTATTAAAATTATAGGTAATTCCTTCTTATGACAAGTGCCTAGCTTCCATATAAATAAAAAAGTAATTGCTATTATATTAATAAAATTCAAGGTCCTTTTTCCTTTTTTAAGAGGGAGAAAAAAGGCAAAAGAACTTTGCTGTGTCCTGGGAAAGGAAAGGGAATAAAAAAGGATAGGTGGTATTAATAGAGAGAACAAGAAGATAGTGTTCTTAATATTCGAATATTAACTTGTGCATTGGAGTTTAAGAAAGGAGAGGTTGCCTTTGTGTTCAACACCTCTCAAAATGTAAGAAATTATGTCTGGGAAAAAGTCACTATTTAAGCTGTTTGGAAGATTTAGGAAAAAAAACTGGGAAGATAACAAATGACTAGAATTGCTAAGCTCTCACAGATGAGAGCAATTCCATACTATGAACAATCAAGTCCTTTATATTTCAAATATTGCATTTACACTTACTGGATACAGCCTGCCCCAATCTCTCTCTACCACCATTTGGTATCTGTGAATGGGAATTATGTCAATTCATCTCATGGAAAAGTTACAAAACATTCACTGAGAAATAATCAGAATATATACTTATAAATAGCCAAGTAGCAAGCTTAAGAATTCTCCAATGAAAACGGGTTTGAATACAGAACTGTAAATATAGTTGGGATAGAGAAGGACATTTTATAACAAACAGAAGACAAAATACTATTTAACTACTGACTCAGTGAATGTTGTCCATTAAGTGTTCTATCTGCAGTATGGAATGACATAAAAAAATTTTAATAATTTTTTTTTTCATATAAAAATTTTTCAAAATAATTGTGGAGCTATAGATTGTATCATAATTCAGAATGTCAAAACAAAATACATTTTTGAAAGTTTTAATTATATTGTGTAACTATGAAAATCCTAATTTTTTCACCATATTAATTTTGTTTTAATTAAGTTTTTATGTTAATAATGTTTATTAACACAATCAAATCCATACACAAACACCTAAACATCCATACACATACACCCAAACCCAACACAATCAAACCCATACAAGTAAGGAAATAACAGCAACAGGACAAGTAAATACTGCTTCAAATATACTGTATACTTTGGAATAATATATTTTTAGGGTCTCCCTAGCTTTCCACATGTATTAAAAAAAGCCTAGCTTAATTTGTTTAGATGAAACCTAATCTGCTTATCTCCTTGATAAATTAATTTGAATGTTGTCCTGTTTTTCCATCAAAAGGCTCCTTAAAAAGACAAATATTTTATTATCATACAACTCCAGTACATTAATAATCAGAATTAAGTAACATAAACAATTATTCTAGTTAAATTAAACCATATACAGTCGCCTTTGTGGATGTTGTTTCACTCAGAAGATTCCACTGGGAATAATTTCTAAACAGAGGCTTTCGAGGGGATGAGTACTCACAAAAATAAGAGGATAAGAAGTGGATTTCTGCAAGCAGTGGGAGAGGAAGAATAGGTAAGCTAATTATGTCTATTTTATCTCTCATTCACATTTCCCATTTAAACTACATTAAAAAAAAAAAAGAAAAACACACACAATTTTTTTTTTCCTAAAGCAGAGTACTCCAAGTTAAGATTATTTCAGTGCATATATAAACGTAGCATAAAAACTGTGAGAACTATGTGATGAATTTATACAAAAAGCAGGAGGTATATGCAAGACCCTCATGAATATTTTAACCTCAGTATTATATTAAGTTCCATAACTCCAGGTCCTAAGTACACAGGAGTCACCTTCCGTCGATATGTTTTAGAGAAGTATATTTAAGCATCATCACTATGGGGTGTTGACCAAGAGACCTTTTGCTTAGGAGGTCTGTTAGTGGTGGAAGTTCATTCAGAACAACTGTTCTGGTCTTGTGTTCCAAGTAGTCCCTTAGCTCTTTTTAACTTTTCTGACTATGTAGGTAAAAGAAGGAGACTTGACTAAGATAAAGCTATATTCAGTGAATATTCCTATATCTCTTAAGATTGCAATAGGACACTGCATTATCGATTCTGTTATTTTTTCTCAATCTGGAAATTCCTCCTCTACACATGGAATACCAAAAGTGGAAAAAAAAAAAAATAGGCTTTTTCCTTGTAGTCTTTCCCTAACTATCTCTACTTCAACTCCTACTCTGGCCTACCCCATGCCCCTGCAGACACAGCAGTCAAGGAATTTATTCTGGGCTAATAGAGATGGCAGTATGGGATAAATTAAAGGTCAAAGGCTTGAGTGGTTCACCTGTGGCCACTGACACACCAGATAGAAATGCTGCTTCCCCTTTAAGGAAAGTCAGTGCTGTCTCTCTCAAAAGGTACAAGGTTTCTCCTGTTAACTAGCCTATACTGTTAACATTATGTCAGTTCCTTAGGGATTTCTGTGCAGAGGTTAAAAATGCGGAAGAGAAGACTTTAACGGGTTCTTAAATTCAGGGGCTTCTAATAGCTGCTATAGAGGTAAGGAAAAAGAAAAGAACTATCCGAACTACCTCAGAGAAAAACAGCAGTCTGATTTGAAAGCTTGAGAACTAGCTAGGTTATATCTAAGCTGTGTAGAACATATAAGGAGTTAATAATTCCTGCTCAAACATCATGTCTTGGATGAAAAGCAACAGTGCACACAGAGGCAGTAACCTGCAAATCATTAAACTTTTATGCCAGATGAGATGACACTGATCTAGGACTGAAGAAAAGAGAATTCTTGCAAGGAGGAACAAACAGCTTTGTTCAGGATATTCACCATACCTTTCACATTGGCAATGTTTTCTTCTTTCCTTTGCTTATTTCCTGAATCCTGAATGAGAAAATGTGTTGAGCAGCTGCCCTCAACTGAGAGGTGGAAACATAAATAGAGGCATAGAATAGAAATGAAATAACCTCAACACAGTCTCATAGGATCTCTGTAGGATCAGAGGTCAAGATTTCTGTTTTTTTTTTTTTTCCCCTCATATCCAGACTACCACATATACCATTTATTACTTAAGATATGACTCAAAAAGCCCAGGATTGTAGGGCTTACTTAGTGAATTGTTAGAAGATGTCTGGGCCATTTCTTTTCTCTGTTTTTTTGATTTATATTCTGATTAATAATCAGGAACTTGAAAATCCTTCACATCAACATCGTAACTATTTTCAAGATTCTGTTAGCTGCTCCAACATTTTATCTTATTCTAACCATAGAGCTCTGTAATAAGCGATGAATGCTTCACAGAATCACAGAATCACAGAATCTATAAGGTTGGAAGGGACCTCTAGAGATCATCTAGTCCAACCTTCCCGC
>JAUBOD010000001.1:11466657-11504346 GCA_032353885.1 Nothura maculosa
TTCCCCCTCATCTGCAGATGGAACCTCTTGTGCTTAAGCTTACACCCATTCCCCCTTGTCCTATCACTGGCCACCACTGAAAAAAGCTTGGCCCCCTCTTCCCTTCTTTATACATTTAATTTTCCCTTCAGTTCAAAGAGCCTTTACTAAAGTTATCAAATTGTATGTGTGAGTTCTCTTCAGATTCAATGTTCTCTATGTCTTATATTATTGTACTCCTACTTGTCATGCTAAGGCTCGCCTTTTTGTAAATACCTGATACAGGTGACTGAGACATAATTGCCTATGTTATAATTTAGCTCTAAATACATTATTACAGCAGTTCATATTTTATTTCATGTACTTTCAAATGTATATTTTATATTTGATGTAAATTTCTATTTGAAATATTTGATTATTTCTAATTTTTTTTACTAGTACTTGTCAGAAACATTCCATACATTTTTTCCCTCATGATCTTCAAGTTCTTTCTGTATTTCTAAAAACTAGCTCAGTTTCTTTTCTAGTTTCTCATGGTGTAGGTAGAATCACTTGCAGATAATATGTATCTTATGCTACTAGATAATAAATATAAATCATTCCAAGTAGAAAGCTAATGATTTCATTTCTATTTCTTTATAAGAGGAAAAACAGGAATATTTCATCTTTGAGTGGACATTATTTTAGCTATAGAGACTGTTTTAGATGTTAGCTAATCAAGCTATTCAGGAATCACTACTGTTGACAGTGTGCCATTTGGTCCATAATTCATTAAATTCTTCGTTTGCTGTGAGATGTTCAGATAAATTACTATTAGTAAGATAAAACACTATTATAAACAAAGACATTAATATTATTAAATTGAATTAGTTTCATGTTGACTAAAAAGAAAAAAATAAGGCAAAACTGAACTGTTTATAACTTGGTAATATATACTGTTATGTCATTGACAGAGAGCTTATTTTTAGCAATAAATTTCCTAATGGTTTAATCTAAACATACATGCCTATTACTATTACAGTGCACTGGGCTCCCAGTATACATGGAGGAAAACATCACTAATCATTGAACTGACTATGTGAATATTTTGCTGATTTTGGAAATTAGGGAATTTGTAATTCTGTTCTAGCTATATTGGTATACTTTCGATAACTTCACTCACATATGTGTAATTAATTTTTAGTACATCCAGAAATTGAGTTATTAATCTGTTCCTTTATAAACAAGAGCTCTTTGTCTCTTGCTGCTGATACAGAAAGGGAAATGAGAAAAAACCACTTGAATCAGAGAGGTTGAATATGCTAATTATTTATCTTTAGTGTAATTGTTTTGCTGGTTTAATTTGTTCATAATGTAAATTGAGGCATTATGAATATTTAAAACCGATCATAATGCACTTTCATGTTAAACATTTTTTTTCTACTAAAGGTCACCACAATTTGTAAACCAGCCTCAACCTGAAACCTGTGCAAAAATTTCTGAAACGGCACATGCAGTATAAGGATGGAGTTCGCTTTATTCACCACTATAATACAGCTGCTTCTGAAGCATCAATCTATTTTCTGTGCACAACAACATTTTCTAGTTCAGGGAATAAATGAAGGATAATGCTTCTCCCTTTTGAATAATATTCATCAATATAATAGTTCACCTACTGTTTATTTCACTCATCCACCCACATTAGACAGAATCTTTAAGGTTTAAAATTGCATATAGTGATTGCTCTGCTTCATCTAAAAGCTATATCACTAAAGTCTAGTTGCTTTATTGGACATCTTATTGTAAAACAGCATCTCCTGTTCCCTGAGCATCTTGGTGCTCCTTGAAACTTCTTCAGCCAAATACCGACCTAGTCAAACTCTTCTTAGCTTGTGATATATAAAATTACAATTGTTATGGAAATAAATTGTAAAAGTTTGAGTAGAACTGCAAAAAAACACTCTTTCACTCTTCATGAAAAGACCAATTGCCATTAAGACAAATGAATGAATGTTTCAAATAAGATTCTATAGGAAGACAGAATATACTATAAAGGACTCAAGCTGTTGCCCTTTAACCATAGCATTTCTTTTTGCCCTATAGGACACTGGGGAGTGTGGAGATTTGGATATCACCAAAACAAGGCGTTCATCTCTGCAAAATAACAAGGAGATCCTTCTCCCCATTAATTAAAGGATAAACGAAGCCAGTCAAGTCAATTGAGGCACACATTGATTTCTAGGATGTCAACATACATAATCTCTTGCTTTATGTGCCTTGGCTACCTATCTTCCTAACCGCACATTTCAGTGAGTGCATGATGGCCTGTCCTTATTTTCAAAGAATTATTTTTCACTAATTCCTAACTATCACAGTAAAATATGTAATAATACTCTTAAAACTGTTAACTCAGAGATACTCCCTTTGCCTGGTGTTATTCTCACTTCCCATTGTCCCTATGAGCTTTAAACTCAACACTTCACTCTTCCTCAAGTATGGTGGGATAGAAAATTTTCATGGGTTTGAAAGATCAAAAGATTTTCTAGGGCAGGAATAGGGTATTTGTGGAGTATGTGGGTTCTTCCTCCTCTGTGTAGTATTTATTTCTTTAGCAGCAGCTTCTGCTTGATGGGCCCTGGACAGTATGGGCAGGGCTTGAGATGATGCTGAGGAGGCCCTGGACACTAGGAACAATATGTGACTGTGGCTTCTCACTAATAAACACAAAAAATCACATTCCTCAGATTGAAGTTCCATCTCCAGATAGAATAGCAACTTTTTTTTTTGCTATGATATTTATTGTAATAGTAAATATGTTCAAGATTGCATCTTACACTCATTCAAAAGTCCTGTTACAAAAACCTGGTTTGACACAATAACTTGTATCTAAATATATCTTAATGCAAAGTTTACTGGAACAGATGAACATATAGTACTAAGCTGTTATTTCCAATAACTTTATTTAGTAAATTAGCTGGTGATCTGTTACCTATCCTTCTCATTAGTGAAATTTCTATATTCCTTTTCTATATATCTTTTATTTCTATATATCCAGGTTTATTTATATATATCCAGAAATTTCTCTATATCCAGATTTGCTAAAGAGCAATTGAATTTATTCTAAAATTAATAAGTACATTGTGTGCTCATACATATAAATATGGTGAAAGCTTTTTTTGGAGTCATTCTCTTACACATTACTGAATAACATGAATCCAAAACTATGCTTTATTGCATAGACTTATCTCTGCTTTTATCTGAATGCAAAACATTTATTTTTAATGCTAATGTATCCTCTCTGGAAATATCACTAGTCTGTAACGACATCTTTCTTTCTATTTAAAGATAGCCCTTCTGGGCATGCTTGAGAGAACTCAGAAGAAAAAAAGTTTCTGTTTGTTTGGTTTATTGCTGTTGTGTATTAGGATGATGAAAGATGAAATGTACAAAATGCTTCATAAAACTTTAATATGGCCCACACACCAATTAAACTGTAATAAACATATTTGCCTCATTAAGACAAAAAGTATGTTTTCAAGAGAATGGAATCTAAATGAAGGAGTTCACATCCAAAGAGAAAAATTGAATGTTTTTGACAAAGTCCTCTTGCTCATGTTTTTTGGGTCACTTTGAGAGGTTTTTTTTTTTCCTCTACCAAAAGTGCCTTAAGCACAAATCTTTGTAACACAATAAATCACTATGGAGAATTTTTTAATCATGGTCTTTCACAGATATTAAGGAACGAATTATCACTAGACAGAGATTTTATAAAGGCCAAGAAAGATAATACTTTTGTTGAAGTCAAAGGTGAAGGACATATAAGTATTAATAAAAGATTCAAAATGTCTCTTTCTTTGTCCTGTTGTGACTTCGACATGAAGTTCATGGAAGTTGACATTAGTAAAAAAAGGGAAAAATTAATTTGAATGTCAATTAATTTGAATGTTTTGGACATTAGCTAATTTCTCTGATATGTGATAGTATGTAGCAAACTCAGAATAGATGTTTAATCAGATCTATGAGCAAGAAATCCCTTTACACTATATTCTGGAAGTGCCTTGGAAGGATTTAGAGTAGATCTTTAATTTGGGCAGAACAATTTGAGAGAATGATGTATAAAACTGAATAAGTTGTTCATTTAGTTTTAATATCTTCTGCATAGACTTGTAATTTTACACAAGAATTTTGAATATTTTCATCAATGGCTGGGAGGTGTGTCACTCTAATAACAAGAGGGGACAGGAGTATAATTAAGAGAAATGCAAAATATTTCTGAATTTTTTTCCTTGGTTTTAGAATTGTCTTAGTATGACATTCTAGACACTTGATCTTCTGGAGAGAATCATTTCCCTAAGACAGTGTATCCTAACATAATCTGAACATATAAAATAGAATAAAAGTTCTTTTCTCTCTTTCCTGGCAAAGGAAAGAATCTCATCAGGATGATTAAATTGATGGGAAGAGGTTTATTCTCCAACAAAGCTGCTTCGTCTCATAAATTGATTTTAGTGTATACAAAGATAACTAGAATTTTGCTCGCAGACAACATTTGGATTTAAATGTTGCTTTCTTCAGATGTCCCATTTAAAGAATTGAAATTTGGTCTTAGAGTCCATAGACATAACTACGATTTGATTGTAAAAAAATACTGGTCTATTATTTGCTATATATGCTTTTTATTAAGATAGTTCTGAAAATCTAATTTTTTGAGGGAGAAAGCATAAAAAAGATGTGTAGCTAGAGAAAGGTAATTTACTCAAGATTTAGAAATTAAAGAATGGAAAAACTGAGGAGTGGGAAGTATTTCTGTTATTCTTGTGCCTATTACTAAAATTCCGAATTGCAGGTCATACACTTTAACACTCCTTAGCAAATATCTCCAGTAGTGTACTGCCCCCTCAGAATCCTAACTATATATAGTGAGCATAATGAGTATATTTTTTTTCCTATGTCTTTCAGTCTGAAGAGAAAAGTAGCTGAAGTTATTACAATAAACACTTCCGACTTATGGGAAACATGGTGTTCAAAATCTCTAGTTAGAAATCTCTTATTCTGTAGGAATATACTAAAAACAATAGTATGTCTTGCTGTACCTATCAATCAGCTAAAATCAGCATAATGCATTGTCTCAATGAAACTCAATTCCTGCCTTACAAGATCGTCAATGTGAAGGGTAACTATGCACATGGTGAGTACTGATGCTGAGTAATACTCTACGGAAGGATAATTTCAATTCTCAGGACTCTTATCAATGGAAAACAAACAAACAACTTTTAAAAATTATTTTACATTGATTTTTCCCTTGTATAAACCTGCTCCAGAGTTAATAGCATCATATATAATGCCAAGAGCATGTAGAATGCATGGAATATAGAAGATTCTTTTTTGTCTGTTTTAGAAATCAGAATTAAACCTGCTTCTGTTACTTACTTAACAAACCGTTTGTTTCAGCTTATATTATTGCAAGTTTATAGACTTAAAATAAATATATATGCTTAAAGTTAATCATATGTTTAAACTCTTGACTATATAAGAGCTGGAATTTTAAGCAATTTACTCAATTAAGACTTTGAAAAATGATATATTACCACATAATATTTAGGAGAAAAGGAAATGGAAGCAAGAATTTTTTTTTCTTTTTTTTTATGCTTTCTCTTCTCCACAGTCTTTTGGTCTTTTCTTTTAAATTTCTCTCATTTAGGTCTTAAAATATAGTGCAGGCTACCTGCTGGCTGCTCATCTTCTGAAGATGAGCATTAAGAAAGGAAAATAAGAGTAGGATGAAAGAGTGATAAAATTTCTGTAGTACAAGTGAATAAAGACAAACTATAGGCAACAGCTGAAGAACACTAATAACCAGCACTGGGAATTCAAACATTATATACTAATGAAGTTTTTTCCTTTTTACTTTGAGATACCATTTTCTCAGCTTTAATAACAATAATAATGGTCCTCTTCACTGCCTGAAAATGCACACAGAACCTCTACAAAGATAATCACAGAGTTTTATGGGGTTGCTGTCCTGCTCCATTACTGCAGTATTAAATTTAGTGGATCTGATATTTTAAAAATAGCCACAGAACAGAGAAATTGAATAAAAATAGTAAAGGATGTATATTTAACTAGAAGAAAAAAGAAGTGTTCTGCATTATTTACTTATTATTGTGAATAAAATAAAAAAGGAAAACTACTTTAAAAAAGTAAAGCTAATTTCAAATAAAGACCTCAAAGTTAATTAGCTGACTTATTTGATAGATACTAAGAAAAAATCCATATTCTGAGGACAGTATCAAAAAATAATGATAGCTGTAGAATTTTAGTTCTATCTGCAAAGATTACTGTCTGAGATTGTGTTTTAGTATTACTGCTTGGATCCTTCAAACTGTACTGAACACTTCCTGAAGCCCTCAAGCAAAACCATTAGGTCTTTGTCTACCTGACCTAACAAAACTCAGTGAAAGTAAAGACCTCAAAATTTAGTCAGTGATGAAATGGTAAGTGAATAGCTGTCTGCAGAACGAACTTCTTTTTCTCTGTGTCAAGAATCCTTTTCTGTCTGAATATCAGCCTTGCTTTCACTCCAGCCTTCATTGCAAACTGTTCAGATAATCACCTTAAGATCATTGTACAATTTCAGTATCGAATAGAGGTATACTAATGCATAATTGGATGCCAAGGCTCCTGAGCTAGAACCTTTAACAAGAATGTATTCTAGCAGCTACAATTTATGATTCTGTTCCCTTTCCTGCATTACGCTTAGATTAGTGAATTCATAATATTGTAATACTTGGTCAAAATCACAGACTCCCTCCTATGTAAATTAGCAAGCACCTCCGTGGCCTGCGTTCCAGGTGCCTTTTTTTATGATTATATGGCAGAGTATATGCTGCACCCAAATTATAAAAGATACCAGCACTAGCTAAACTCACAAGACTAGAGAACTTTGCAGAATGCTAATGTGTTTCAGAGGCTCTGATTTCTGGCTGTGGACCCTGAACATGAAGACAGCTTTTGTGCTGATGCCTCCTGTCCTCAAAAGCCTGTTAAACCCCATTAAAAATTGCATGCTGGTATCCCTGTTCTTTGCAGTGGTAGCTTGCTGTGGAGATATGCTTACCTTCTACCCGCTACAAGCAATCTTGCTGTCCTGCTCCCCACACATACACGTGCACACATATAACATAAACACAGCCCAAACTCCCTGAACAAACAGGAAATACTTATTCTGTTCCTATGTCAATATTTCATTATGTATTTTATTTCTTGAATGCAAAATTGTTAGTTTGATCTCACAAAACCCACCAACCTGCATCGTCCCTTGCATTCCTTCTGCTAGAAATTCACTACTTTTACAATTATCTCAGGCAGCACATCACCTTCTATGAGGCTGCTTGAGACCAGACCTCTAATTTAGATGTTATTCTCCTTGTATTCTTCCAATTTTAAGCAGAAACAGAAAAAGTGTCTCCTCTATAGAGACACTTGGAATGCCTCTCTATGAAGCAATGTGATTACTGTCCTAATTTTGCTAAAATCAAAAGAATTTGCTAATCTCAGACTACAAAATAAGCAGTAGACTTTTCAAGGAAATATATTTTAGTTTCTATCTTTCAGTCTTAAGTGAGAAAAATAATTTTTTGTTTATTTTAAAGGAATAAGTGAAAAAGTATCCTGAATATATTTTATAGATGGGGACTTATATATCTGAAAAACAGAATTTTCTCATCTCATCTGCTAATGTATTTTCAGTTCGTTTGTGTAAAGTCCTTTTGTGCTTGTTAGCCGTAGAATAAGATTGTGCCATCACTCCTTGCAATAAATATTAAGAATGTTTCTTTGGCTTACATTACAAACATAAAGTGTAGAATTTACTTTAAAAAACAATTATTCATAGTTTCTCCAAAGGGACAGATATCAAATTTGTCCAATTCTGCTCTATTGTTGCTGTGTTTGTGGAAGTTCTTAGAATGGAAAACCATTGAATATCAGTAAGTACTAGGAAGAAATCACTTCTAACTCAAGAGATTCTGCACCATGAATAGCTGACCACTAGAAAAGCAAGTGGTGGAGATAAAATATCTGCACATACACAAGAATTTTGGTCTCTGTACCAACATTTAAGGGTCCTATAACATGTGAAACAGCTTGATTAACACTGTATAGCATAATCCCTTCCAAAGCAACCTATGCCTCTGTGGCACATGAAGCAAGAGCAGAAAGATTTCAGGTCCCTAGTCTGAATTAGTCTGTATTTGGACCAATCGCAATTAGTCCAAATCATCTGATCACAATTTTTCTGTCTTGGTGTTACAGAGCTATTGGCTATAAGAGGATTATACCTCTTTGGTATCTTCTAGGCCGGCTAGATTTGCTCTGGGAATAGGATTCTGGAAAGATAAATGAGGACAGGCTATCGCAAGAGGCTAGAGTAGAATAGCGATTGAGCATCTTTATATCACTAGTAATGTTGGATCCTCAGCATTATAGCTCTTGACCTTGTCAGATCTCAGCTGACTTTGTGTTGGCAAATATGCAATCATTGGCCGCTTAAAAGCTTGCAGCACAAGATGTCTGCAGGCCTAAGAGGCAGGTGAATGAGTATTTTGAAGAACTGAGGACCATCTGAGCCTTAAACAGTGTTTAAAATGGCAATTAGAATTCTAAAATCTACTATAAATGTAACAGTCATATTCATGGAATGAGAGATCTATACAGACTAGTTTAATTTCCTTGCCTGGAAATTTATTACTCCAGCTCTAAGACTTTGCATATAGCAAGTTACAGTATTGTATGAGCAAAGCTAAGATGCCATAACAGAAGAGAGTGAGAATGTGGAAGTAGTAATGTGGAAGGCAGTAGAGAATTAGTGCCTATGTTCTAGCATAGGTGTCTTGCAGTTCTGCACTTTGTGGCTAATATCTGCGCAGGCTGTGCTAACTGATAATGTGCATATTCGTCTCTTATCTTATGCTTATGAAATTAACTTAAAATTTAAAAGTATTCTTCAAGAGTCTTCCTAAAAAAATGCTAGGAAAAAACCCTCAAGAATCTAACTTTAAATTTAAATCAAAGATTTAAATATAAATTTGTTGTAACTTGGTATCTTATGAAGATGGCTTTATTCCCTACTCACTTATAGAAACTAGATTACAGCCAAAGTTATTCAGTGCAAGAGGAGTGAGTCATAATTCACCCAACACAGTACCTCTTTCTATACTAATTTTGTTTGTTCAAGTTGGCAGGTACAATCTGGAGTTTATTCCAAACAAACTTCCTGAAAATGTAAAGTTACTTGCAAATAATTGCAGTTGAGATGGCAAAGAAATTGTCTTGATAAAATAAAATACCACAGACAAACAATTTATCATAAAAACAGAAACAAAAATAAGTGCCAATTATTCTAAGAAAAATTAGCCACTGTAACGAGGAATAGATGTGAATTTAAAAGTACATATGTATTAACAAAAAATAATTAAAAATTGTATTTTTATGGTAAAGCATTTATATCTTGCATATGGCAACTTTTAAAATCAATTACGTAGATATTTCTCAGGAAAAAAAAAATCAATTCAAAATCATTTGAAAAGAAATTAAATTCTAATACTAAATCAGCTGAAGTAAACATAATCTGTTCATATATTTTTAAAATAAAGAAAAAAGGAATAAAAAGTAAATTTCCAACCCCAACTCCTTTTTAATTGCCATAATTTCTTCTCTTTTTTCTCTTCCTATGAATGAATCTTGATTACTATATAAAGAGTATATTATTAAGCAAGAGAAACTCTGCATTTCTAGTAAGTAAGTATGGTAAGTAAATGTAAAAAAAAAGACAGAATTCAAATATCTGTCTAGTATCTGTGAATTTGATAGGATAGATAGCTATTGAAGTTAAATAACAGTAAATTGACTTATCTTTAATAGGATACTAACAGTGAAACTTGATAAAATTGAAGTTATTGAGAAAGAAAATTAGATGGAAACTCTTAAGAGACTTTTTGAATTAAAGAACTATCACATCTTCATGTCTTTCTTTACAGTAAATTCAACATATCTTATTTAGTAATTCCAAATGAGATTCACAATGATTTCTACCCTATATATGAGTTAGTTGTCTAGGCTCCCTTTAGAAACTAAGATACAATTCACATCATTTCAGAGTTAATATATTAAAATTAGGTCAGAGGAATTTTGCGTTCAGAAGCCTTTTGATATCTATTTGCTACTAGATGTATATTTCCAGGCTGTATATGAAATGTATCACTGTTAGCTGGAGTGTATCATGGTAAAGCCTATTTTGTTTCTTGAGACAGATTTAATTACACAACAGATTATCTGAAAGGATCATTTTCCGTGGAATAAGTTAGGATTTTTTTTAAGTTTAAGTTCTAGGAAAAAATACTGTCTGTATTATTAGGTAGTTTTATTATAAATATTGTTCAAAATATTGCTACCAGAAACACTCGATCAGAACTTTACAAAACATTTTTTTGCGATCTTCTTTTTGCTAGAAAAGTATAATTGTAAGTCTGATTATTATCAAATATTTATAGCAAGTAGAGGCCATTAAATTTGGCATTTGCCACATTACTATGGAATCTTCAATATTATTCTGAATGCACAGTTTGGGAATTGGTGAGAATATCTTGAAAAATTCATATTTGTCTAATCTGTAGACAATTATTAATGCACTGTCACAGTTGTGCCATGGCACGTCACAAAATACAGAATTTGATTCACTTTTTGACCTGATCTGAACATCTCGTTCTTAGAACTGCAAGGTCACACAAGGTAAACAGAGAAAAAACTTGAGAAAATATTGCTATTAAGCAAGAATTAACAAAGATGATTGTGGAGGAAATTGAACAAGAGGAGAAGCTTAAAATGTATGCATACATGCATATATGCTATATATACAAATATATATTTAGTAAGGAATAAGATTGTATTTAGGTTAAAAAATAAAACATAATCAGAGTATAACAGAAATCATGTACTAAGTACTCACCAAAGGCTTATTTTCAGAAAAAAAATAGTTCAATATAACTAGTTCTCAGTTTATAAATAAAGACTTTTATTCATTTATTTATTTATTCATTCATTTATTCTTGTTGATAAAGCCAGGAATTTTGAAAGAAAACTCACTGGGTTATTTAATAGATATATTTTTCCTAGTCATAAAGTCCTCTAAGCCTGAAAACAAAGGAAAACTTTATGATGGAGAAGTAACATCACCATCACTGGACATAAAGCAAGTTACAGATTCCATACTGTAAAACACATCTTCCTCTCATTTGAATGAATTACTATCAAAGGAGCAAACGTCTTTTGGCAGGTCAATATCCAAGCAGCAGGGAATTACTTGCCTTTTACCACTGAGTAAAGCTCTACACAGTTACACTTATTGATCAGCTTTTTAAAGATCACTATTAAAAGGAGGTCTCCAAGGAGTCCTCTGCATACTTCTGCTGCCCACTGTGTTATTTCTTGCATGGTCTTTATGACAGCTCTTGTAGCAAATCCCTTACATGAGAAACCTTGCTGAAAGGTTCCGGCATCAAACCACTCTCTGGAGCCAAGAGTGCTTTGGGCTTTTGAGAAAAATCTTACTGCTTGGAAATAAAACTTTTGGCATGAGAGTGGAGCTCTTTCACAGGCTAATGGCACTCTAGGGGTCTGTTCCACTCCGTTTACTTTATCTAGTTAAAATCTTCTTGGAGAAGTTATGCAGATTAAATTCTGTGGGGCAGCACATTCTGGTTTTCAGAAAAAAAAAATAATTAAAAAGTGCTTCTTTTGGCTTTCAGACTAAAAATATGAAATAAACTTCATTAATAAAAATAATCTTGAATAAGAACAAAATTGAGTAAGACTAGCTATGTCTGCTTTCGGTTACAGGCCATCTTCAAATTCAAGCTTATTTTGGCACTGCTGGATATGATACCATGCTATAGCTGCTTTAGTTTCATCATTATTTTTCACAAAGAAATGAAAAAAGTAACTCAAGAATTAGCAAAAAAAATAGAAGATATGACACTGACTAATTTTTAAGAACATAAATTACTGTGTTTTATTCATACATTCTGTTAATGGTGTTCACCATAAAGTCTTACAAAATTCACACTATGTGTTTCCTGCTACTCTTTCAGTGTAAGTGAAATTAGTAAGGGCTATTTTCTCATAGTGATTCTATGAAGGATTTTTTTGAGAGAGAGATTTTGAAAATCAAATTTAAAATGACTTTCCTCTATTTTGAGACACATAGAATTTCTTGAAAATTTTGGTTATTTCCAGAAAGCTCTTTCATCTTACTTTTGGAAACATTGATCACACAGGAAGAATTTTGAACAGCCCCAAATCTCGAGACCTAAATATGTACCTGCAAGAGGAGACCAGTAATCTCTGTATTTACTGTTTACTGTGTGTGTGTGTAAGAACCTTGCACCTTTGCATGTTTTGAGTATTCTCAGGACTGTTAATTTTTGTTCACAGAATTTCAGCTATATCTAATTGATAGTACATCCACCTAGCTTAATTTATTTGATTAAGGTAGGAAAAAGAGATGAGAATGTTGACAATAAATATGCAAAGCTAAAAAGTGTATGTATTTAAAAATAGCTTCTTATTCATTCTCAGAATTATTTTCTACATTTATTTCCTAGTATTCTGCCATTTTTCTTATGCTTTGTAATAGAGTTAGAGGTACAGCAAATTTGTTATGGATAACTGAAGATGCAACAGAGAATAAAATTCAGAAAAAAAAAGAAAAATAATTATTTGTGTAATTAGAAAAAAGTAATTATTCAAAAAATATGTAAGTGGACCTACTCCCAAGAAGTATTTGGTGTAATTTTTTCTCCTCTCGTCTCGTCTCATCTCCTCTCCTCACTTTCCCCTTCCCTTTGCCCTTCTCCTTCTCCTTCTCCTTCCGCTTCCCCTTCCCCTTCCCCATCTTGTTTTTTGAAATTTCATAAATTTCAAAAATTAAAATTATGTTCTGAAAAACCTAGAAAATTAAATGCTTTAAAATTTTAATCAATTTATTAATTAAAATTTCATTTTAATTAATATCAAAAATATGAATATTATTAAAATAATTTATTCATTTTTTATTTGTTGTCAGATTTACAGATGATAATTGATTTAAAAAAAAAAAAACAAAACTTTGTGCTGTCCTGAAACTTTGCTATCATCCTCTTTATTCACTGGTCAATATGTAATTCAGACAAGAGTTTATGTAATGAACTATGGAAAAAGAGTTTATCTAATTCGTGTTTCATTGCTGGACAAGTAAAGCAAAAAAAGATATGTTAAATAGAACTGAGGAAAAGTACCATCACTTTGGAAGCCTGACTGTGTTGCTTGTGTTTCTTAATGCCTTCACTGGAAGATATAAAGTGAACAAGAGCTCTAAACTAAATTTCAGTGGGAAAATCATATATCAATTTATTTTAAAAATGAATCAAATAATTGAGCTATTTTACTAGCCTTATAGTACCAATATTAATGCTTTATTTGGTAGAAAATGATGGCACCTTTGGAAAGAATTACCAAAAACTGATTTATTAAGATTATGAGAGAAATGTTAACTTTCCCTCTGTTTAAGATATTAGCTAAAGAGGTAAAGCGTGGTTCAGTTTGGTTTTAGTGCATGATCACTTATATCCTTTTGACTGATTTGTGAAATGTAATTGTGGTTATGTTAGAGCCTAGACCTAAACTTTCTTTGAATATGAGATGTTAGTGACATCTGTGGAAATATTATGCAAGGAAAGCTTTTTATGTTAATTGAAGGTGTATGATTCAGAAGACTATATACTCTTTTCCTCTTTTATAGCTCTTGTTGATGTGCCCTAAAGATTTATCCTTTGTAATCTATTTTTTGATGTCGAATAAACTTGACATAATGAATGCTCTGAAAACATTACCCTTTTTTATTCTGTGATCCAGAAGTTATCACATGCTGCTTCTTCAAACTTGACAGTATTTCACTTGGCATTCCTCTCCCCTCAATTTAACAAAGAAATCCCTTATACAGTCCTGCTGCTTAGGATTGTATCACAGCCCATTATTATAAGAAAACATGAGCTTCCTAACAGTAGGGATTAAATGACTTGATAACCATCTTGAATAGATGATGGAGTTGAGAATTAACATCAGAAAGTTGTCACTTAAATTGTTAAATAACAATAGTATATTCTGCTCTGCAAAGTCTTTTAATAGAACATATGGAGCTATTTCCTAAAGATATACTGTATTATTACACACTTATCTTGAGTAGTTCTTAGCCATGAGTTTTGACTTTGTTCATACAAACATGTTTGTCAGTATAGAATTGAGTAAACGCAAATGACACTCTACTGAACTAACATGCAGAGAGCAAATAAGTTAAATACTCAAGCCTTTATCCAAATTTCCTACTAGGGTATTCAAATATGCAATAGTTTTTATAGCCTCTACTATTGCTACACTTCATATAAACCAATTAGTCCATCTAAATTATCTACATCTTATTCATGTTCTGACGGTTTTATTTTCATAATGAACAAATATGAAAGAATCATTTAAATTCATGTTTAATCCTTTTTTTTTAGATTTATTACGAAATGTCTTATTTGTTGCTTTATTGATTTGGAATTTCATTTGATCTACTTAAGATAGTTATCTATTTTAATAATAAAAAATATATTTCAAGATCATTTTATAACAGTGTTTGCTGCTTTGAGATAATTTATTTAACATTAACAATATACTTCCTTCTGTGTATTATACTTTTCTTACAAATGAGGTAAGTAATCACACAGCAGATAAATAAATGTATTTGTCTTTATCTGTTATAGTTTAAATATGTCTCAACATCTGAAATACGGTAACATTGTGAGGATAGTGGATAATTTTTTTTTATTTAATGCAAATTCAGAATATTTTCAGCCACACATACTACCAGGATGTATATCTAATATTCAGTAAAGAATGTTTTTAGGAAAAATGTTGACTAAGCAGAGAGTCTTTTTAGAAAATGCTTCTGTTGCTACCATATTTTAGAAAGTCTAGAAAAGATCTTTATATGACTTCTCTAACATACATAATAATCAATATGTTAAAAAATAGTTAGAATGTTAGAAGCTCCAAATATAGACATGTATGAAGTCCTTAAACTGAAGGACAATGCAGTACTACCTGCTAAAGAGTACTTGTTTTTAGAAAAAGAATGAAATTTCTACTGAACTTTCTGTAGTTGTAAAGAAGTACTGTTAACAGTTCTAAATCTTTTAGAGTATGTCTTCCCTTCATCTTTGTAATAATTTAGGCTCTTTCTGCATGCACAGCCCTAGATATATTCTGTGCTGCCTCCTTAGCGGACTGTGGTACTCCACAGGAACTTTGGTCACTTTTCTGTCAAGGTTTCTCTCATATTTTTCTCTCTTTGCCTGCCTGGATCAGCAAAGACAGGAAAAAGGAAAGTGCACCCTGTGACTGGACTCTACATTGCACTGGAAGGAACTTGATACATATCTTCTAGGCATCCATGCCACATCAGGCGGGAGAACACTAATCTCACAGAAGACAGTGCTAGATCTAATGCAAATATAGTATATGTGTATTTTTGATATAATTCATATGTATAATTGCCTACATATTTAGAAATGTATATTTACATATACATACATATATGTGCTTATACTTCTACTCTTCCTTAATTCAGTTCACTCTGAATTTTTACAATTTCTACAATACATACTGCTTTTAGTATCACACTTAAACAGCGTTTCCTTTGCTGAGCACACTTTATCCTTCTTAAGTCCTTCCTTTTAGGAAGTCCTTTTCAAGACCTTCGTTTTAGGCTTCTTTTCAAACCCTGCTTTCTGTATTCCTCCTTGATTCTCACCCCAGCTTTATCTTCAAATGTTATGCTGGCTTTTGTATTCTATTAAGTTACAGTGTTTGTTGTGATATGTGCTTATAAGTGTATATGCACAGGATATGCAAAGCACTTCCACGCTCTGTTCTAACTTGCTTAAATCCTAAATGGATATGACATGCCAGTTTCCCAAGCTGGTGCAAAAAGAGAACTTGAAATTCACTCTGTACTCTCTAGCCTAATGGACATGGAATATAAATTCAAGGCAGTGTGCATAGTGTGTGTGAAGAGCAAATCTACATGACTGTTGGCTTAGTTACAATATCTGTGATGCATGATATTGTGGGATCAGCAAAATATTACTAAGTGGTTCCTGATACCCTTTTAAAAAGAAAACAAAATTTCTCCCTGTACAGTCACTTCAACTTTAACATACATGTCTCCTGATATTTTTTCAAGAATACCTGTGCCTCTGTACTCTGTGAATTTTTGTTACATAAAAAGACCTAAAAATAGCTTACACCACAGTGAAATTCTTTACTGAGATTTAAAGTAAGATATAATTATACACAAGCCTTCAGTGCATTGCATTATTTAAGGCATTTGCTAAACTTCAATGAGATGATTCACTGCTTTGTTGAATCCTCAGGATAGAATTAGGTACCTAAGCTCCCTGTACTGTGTACAAGGAACACAAGCATTTCAGTATTGGAATCTTAGCGTTCTGTTGAGTGATGAATTGATAAAGCTGAATTAAAGGCACAAGAAACTGTTCGGGTTCCGTTGCTTTCCCAAGAGCAGGATGCAAGAATCTCTTACTAGGTAGATAGTTTTCTCCACTCAGGATCTAGACTCATGGAATACTGTCCTTGAGCAGGGTATAAAACCCAGATTTTTCTCTTTTGCTGTTATTGTTGATGTTGTTTTAGAGTACTAGGTGAAGAGGCCATCTGATTTAGGTGAAAGACTTGAGCTTTAGCCACAAGTATAAAATGGGCCTATACAGTAGGTGAAAAAGTGAAACACCAACTTTAGTTTAGAGTCTAGGCAAACTAGTGTGAAAAATATATATATTACTGCATTGTTCATAATATATTCTCAGCCATTTTCTTGTCTGTTCTAAAAATCTGTTGTTTTTGCATCTTCTAAGAACACACAGAAAGTACTGGCCTCTGTTGATCACTGTTTCTACAGTTCCTTTGGAATGGGGAAGCTGAATCCAGAACTTCAGCCTGATTTGGCCTTGTGCTCTTTTAGGCTTAAGATCACTGTGTAGGTCGCTTTGCTCTTGCTCACAGGCTGAAATTTAGATGCCTGTAAGGTAGAGACGTTAGAGCACAGCAATGATTTAGAATCTCACAGGTTAAGTAGGGGCAGCAGAATTAAAATAATAGTAATATTACTATCATGAAATGTCAATAATTAGATTAAGGACCATACCTCCTGGAGGCTAAAGCTGGTATGATATCTTTTCTTACCCAGGGGAAGACAGGAAAATAAATGCTGCATTTTCTTATATATGTACTCCTTCCTTGACCTTTGTAGCAACTAATGGAAAGAGGTAAGATAGTTTCCAAACTCATTATCTCCTTCGTCTTTGGCCTACAGATAAATCTTCTGAGCAACTCCTTCTGTTTGTAAATTCTGACATTATCATCATTCTTATTTGCATTTTTATAAAACTCACTCAAATTTATTTTTCTCATTATAGTAAATTTTTAACAGTTGAAACTAAGCATTTGAGGGAAGAGTATGCTTCATTATTAAATCCTGAAAGGCTTTCCAGTTGCTTTATGTGTTTGAATAATAAGACACAGCTTTGTTTTAAAAAAAGTGTCAGGAAATTTAGGTAATTTAAATCAATGCATTTTAATCTGCATAAATAGTGTGCGATTTCCCTACAGTAATTTCCTTTAGTAATGTTCACTGTTTAAATTTTACATTTTTCTGAATAGGATCAAAATTAGTGTCCTCTCCTCTCCTCTCCTCTCCTCTCCTCTCCTCTCCTCTCCTCTCCTCTCCACTCCTCTCCACTCCTTCCTCTATACTTCCCTTCCCAAGTTTCTTCTTACAGTTAATGATAAGGATTTGCTAGCTTCATTGTGATCTGAGCTTGCTCCTCAAATTTAAACATAATATGAAAATGAGCATAGCAGGTACAGTCTCAGAATAAAATTGACCTAATCTCCAAATATATCTGAGTATTTCACTTGTGTAAACTTTGTATAAGCTGTGTTCTGTTGGAGTGGCAGAGAATTCCATTATGCGTTATACCAGTAAGTCTGTTTCAGTGTGTGAAAAAAATAAAACAGAATAATGAACTCCCTCAAATCCTGCATTTATTTATTAAAAGATTATTATACATTCATACTATATTTAGACACACATTTAAGACTATATTTATGAAAACTTATAAAAGACTTTATAAATTATTGCCTTGTTTTTCTAGTTCTCCAGTCAGCTTTCTATTCTCATGCTTATTTGAAGATAAAGAATAGTTTCACCATGAATGTTACCATCTCTACAGATGGATATTATTATAGATGGATTTATAGATATACAGATAACAAACTTTAGAAGCAAAATTTAAACAGTGACGTTAAGATGTTACGTGCAAGAGCTGTGTTGTGCCAGCAAGCTTGTTCTCTGGAACAGGGTAAGAGATGTCAGTGGTCATATCACTCTGGAGAATAATTATCTGTCAGAGAATCATCTCAGCCCGAGAATGTTGTGCAACCCTTTTCAGAGTAAACTTGTTTCTCCAAAACTTTTCATTTGGGTTGTGATTATTTGCATTCCAAAGATATGTAAATCTTTTATATAGTCATGAAACAATGGAAGAATTCTTCCATCCATTTAATTTCATAGCACAGCTGCTATCTGCTTTAGTTATATCTTCATGCAAAGGTATCTCTCTTCTTTTATTGATCCACGAGGTGCATTTCACATTTCAGAAAGGGAATAACACCAATGCCATCTTTCAGAAGAAAATATAATGAAGTGGAGAAGTATTAAGATGTCAAGTATTTTTTAATCTGTAACAGATTTTAAATTGTGTGATTTGTTTTCACAAAAATGAATTAATGTAGGGAGGATATTGCAGCGAAAAAAAGGGCAGTCTTCATACTGGAAGAAATGGAAGAGGGAAGCCTTTATTTTCAGGTAGGAATTTTTTCATAGGCTAAGAAATGAAGAAAAGTATCCTATATTCTTAGCAATAGCTAAAGTGAAGATATATTCTGTCAAGCTACAAGAAAAATAAAGATGACTCAGATAAAATTAAAAATTATGATCAATCAGATGCTACAACAGAGATGATTCAGCAAATAGCAGTTGCTTAGAGAAGTTTTCCAGCAAACCAAATATTATTAAATATTTTAATAAACTTGGCCAAAGAGATTGGAAATGACTTTCAGCTATGGCTATCCATGTGATGGAAAAGAAATTAAAAAAAAACAAAGTATGATTATGTAGGAATTTGTCATGCTTTTAGGGCTTAATAAAGTAGATAGCTTAGCATAAGTAGATGATGTAGTATAGCATAGGGCATAGAGCATGGCGCTCAGAGGATCTCGCAATGTCACGGGAAGTTAGGAGCATAATCAATACACGCAGCTTACGGACAACCCCAGGCAAGAAATTAGCCTCCTGATTGTGCAGTGGGTGAGTGTCCACATTTTACTCGAGTATATATGCAGACTGAACAAAGCAAAAAATGCCATTTGCTGCATCCTCATATTGGTGTTTGTGCTCTATGGCCCTGGGCCGAGGACAATGCCAGGTCAGTCCACCTAGCAAACGAGGCTTGCCGACCTCCTTCAGCAACATGATTATAGGTGCCTGATAATAAACCTTTTAAATCTAAATATTAATATCTTATAAGGGCAATTAACTTTAATTTTGTTAAAAATTACTTTTTAATCAAATATTAAAATCAAATAAATTTTCCTATGTATTTCCTATGTATTTTCCTATGTATTTGTGTCACATTACCAGTATCCTCATTAAATAATAGAGAAAACAAGCAGCTACTTTTCTAGAACTATGTCCTTTCAAACACTTCTGTTGCTCATATATTAAAGTACTTAATATATGAAATTTAATTTATTAATATGAATTTAACAATATAGTTTAACAATATAGTTACTCTTTTGTATTTTAAGTATAGAAGCAATGCATTCTTCCTTTAACACAGCAAAGAATTTCAAATTTATAGGGCTTCTTGCCCTATGACCACAATCCTCATGGGAGCAGACGGCTGCCATAAACGACCAGGGACTTCTAGAGACCAAACGACCTCCTTCCAACCAAAATTATTATATGATGATATTCTTAACAGATGGATTCTTCAACATTTCTGTCAGCTACAGTTTTACAAACATCTTCTTTGGTCCTAAGAACAGATTCTTGTTTAGGAACCTTTGCGATAACAAAAGTCTTGAGCAAGTGCAAATCTCTTGTGGACGGCATGAAAGTGGCATACTAGTGCCTATATGCCTTTTGGATGAGATTCTTGAACAAGAATGCATTCTTTCTTCATGTCAATATGATTTCACAAAAGAGATAACTGGATGCCATGTAATTTCCTTTAGTTTTCAAATACTCTTTTTCTGATATGTTTGAAGGAGTCATTGGGAAAAAAAGAAAGAAAGGTAGATTATTTGGCTCATAGTTCAAATTGAGCATGTGATTTTGTCTATTTGCAGCTGTATATTTTCTAAACTTGATATTAAATAAGTAACTTATTATATCCAGTTCAATATTTCATATCACTACTGAGGTGAAGATGTGTTATACAAGTAAGATATATGTAGGATATTTTTAATCCTTGTTCTGATATAAAAAATTTGTCTGAGAAGCACAGGAGGAGACCTGTTTTCACTATTGTTATATAACATCTTTAGTTTCCAGAGAACAATGTATTCTTCTGATAATAATTTCTTCAACAACTCAGCATGTTTTAAGAACTTTATAGTGAAATTACTTAAAACTTCTTTGTTCTCTTGGAAAACTCTTCATTTTATTACTGGAAAGATGGAAAATTGAATTATGAATCAATAACATGAAAAATAATAGGTATATGTAATATCACATACTGCAAATATTAATCCAACAAATGTCAGGGTAGCAGTTTTGATGGTCATGTTTCTTTGGAGAATAGAATGCTTCATATGGCCTCATTTTTACACGTTCTTATCTGTAAGTTACCCATCTATCCCAGATATGTCCACAGCACACATTTATGCTATTGAAAACCAAGATTGTGCTTCTATGCTGCTTGTTTTTTTTTAAAGTATAGAGGCTCGCAGTGAAGAAAATGTAACTGGGATGAATATTTCCATATAGAAATATTCATCTGCATAGCTTCTCTTTTACAGCAGTGTGTTTCAGTTACATGTGCTTCCTGCATATGTACAGAAATATTTATCTTTTGGAAAACCATCTGTGCAATAACAAGTGGAACAGTATCATCAGGAAAGTTGTAGAAGGTGTGTGTGTGTTAAAAAATGGTGGAGTCCACTAGGAAAAAAACGATAAGCTGTAATCATTGATATGAATAATCTCAAGTTTATGCTGCTAGGAATTCAGGCTGGTTTTAGTGCTATGCTATGGACTGAAAGGCTTCTAATAGTCAAAGTACATTAAGCACATCCTGGATTATATATTTTTGTTTAGTTTCATGTGGAAGAATTGTTTCTGCACTCTAACAATACTCAGCAGTGTTAGCTAAGCAGAAAATACTGGATCTGAAAGGAAGATTCACTTTCAGAATATATTTCTGACCTGAACGAATAATAATTACAATAATAATAATAACAATAATACATCTAAACAGTCCTACTTTCAGAACATCATGGCATTCCTCAGGCACAGGACAATCATTTGAAACAACTGCTCTGGATCGTAGTTTAAATGTTATTTAAAATCTGGTTGCCTGTATTATTTTGGTGAACTATTATTTAATCTGCAAGGATCTCTGGGGACACGGTTTGTCAATAAAAAATTAATAAGAAAAACAAACAGATATATTGCAGAGAATATTTTAATAATGCTTATTTTTGCCCTGTAGTTGAACAGGTATTAATGTTTAGGAAAAAGTGTTCATAGGAAGCTGCATGTTTTTAAAAGTCTTCCAAATATTATAGACATGCTGAAACTTCAATACTTAAATTTTAGACCTCATAAAGGGGGAAAATCAGTAGCATTATTAGAATTCTCTTGTGGCAGCTCCATGTTCTGTTCTTCAATCTGCCATGCCCATTTTCTTAGCCCTCACCAGGAAATTAAATAATCCTGACTGACAACTGACACATTAATTGCCTTTGAGGGAGCACACCTTTAAAAAGCAGTAATTTAAAAGTCTTCTGCTTTGGTGGAAGAACCAATTTGCAGCATCATCAGTCAGGGTTTTGACATGTAACTTTGCACTTGCCATTTTGTTAATAAAGAATCACACTCGAATCCTGAGAGAGTGTTTCCCTAAAGAGAAACTTAGATGTCTTTGTGAAATTAAGATGACTTTGATAGGGACATGTAATGAATGTTTAAATGAGTTATTAACCTTTCATGACTTCAGTGAGTGTTACTGCAAGACAATTCATCATTATATTGTCATAAACTGTAAAAAGGTGAATATTGTAATAAGATCCACTTATTTAAAAGTTTATTTCTTGCTAGTTGTAATGCATGCCAAAACTGGCCTCCTGTATCTCTAAAATTTACTGAACTATATGAAATGGTAATGTGTTGCTATTAACTCTGAGTTTGTATGGGTAAACAAATGGGAGATTAAAAAATATTCAAGCAGTTACTATTTTCACTGAAATTTTCATTTTTACAAGCAAGCTGATTATTAACTTGTATATTATTGTAGTGCTTCTTTTTACTGAGATAGCTTGCATATGTATAAAAAATATAGCTCATCAAAATATAACTTTAATTTTCCTTCCAATGAATATGAAAAATATTAAAATATTGAAAATTATATTGAATCTTCAGATTCAAATATATGTTCACATATGAAAAATATTAAAATATTGAAAATTCTATTGAATCTTGAGATTCAAATATATGTTAACATTTTAATGGAAAGTACAATGGAAATACTTTATTCCTATGTTTATATGAAAGATATGAGTCTACTGAGGCATAGTTTCTCTGGTACGATCAAGCACCATAAGGTCAGTATATGTCACAATAAAAAAATTGTAGCATGAGATTCTGGCTAACTGAAGGGCATGAGACAGGAGGCCAATGCTACACACCACTCCGTAACAGCTTATAAATATCATATGTAACAATTTTGTTTGCTTTGAATAAAAAATATTTTGTGTATTCAGAAGTCACTCCTCAGTAGATATGTTTTTGTTGTTATTGCTGTTGTTTTAGCAAATCTAGTTTCCCTCACAAGTTAGTTTGGTTGGATTTCATTCTTTTTTACCTTCCTAATAAAACAAAAATACTTTATCTTACAAAAAAAAAGTGTTATATTGAATTCTTTTGAGCCAGTATATTTTTTCATGAAGAAAAATTCTGCCCTTACCACGAACTTGTTCTCAATGCAGCTTTTCAATCTATTTAGAACAGGAGATAATAGGCAAACAATTATTCTTTAATAGCTTGTAAAGCATGTCATGTCTTTAGATCTTCTGTTGACTTATCTGCAGCTCTCAATTAAATAAAAGCAATCAGATACATTCTCTATGTAAAAAAGAATAGCTCACTCACTGCAGTAAGAATGACTATTCCTGGAGCAAGCTGCATACATTCTACATTTCTCTTTACATCAGTGGAGAGGATATTGAGTTAATAGTTTCTTTTAATAATTTAATAATTTAATCTTAGGAAATTATATATTGCAATAAATAATAATTGGTTCATAAAATATTTTATTTATTTTCAAAAAAGTATTATAGATTGCGAGAAACTACCAATGCACTAAGATTATTAAAGGCTGGATTATTTAGAAATATGTTGTGAGTATATAAGGAAGTGAATAATGGAAAGACTAACCAATGTGAAAAAGAATTGTTGCGAAGAAAAACTTTAAATAATAATGTGAAGGAATAGCTAGGTTTGGAAATGCACCATTTTGAGGAGGTGACACTTCTTTTGAAAGAGCTGTAAATTATACACGGTATGAAACTGGAATTGAACAAAGGTATAAGATAATTATCCACAACAGGAGCTATATGTCCATTTGACACAATTCTATGACAATTACAAAAAGAATGTTGCCCTTCTCTGTAATGCATTTGTTCTTGTTATTTGTCATTTTTGCCATCTTGTCAGCAATTTCAAATTTGAAAGTTAAATCATAGCAAATTGTCACAGTGGTAGTTCAGGCAGTGTTAGGACTACGTTTATGTGATTGTTTTAGTAAATGGCTCATTGGAAAATTATTTTCTGCTCAGTTGAAAGTTTTGCTGCAGGGACTAAAGCATATGAATCTGAAATACAAATTCAAGTTAGTCATGTGTAAAAATTGACCTTTCCCTGATACATACTTAACAAAAATATTCACTAAGTTGGCTGCACTAACAAAGTATATGTGTGCTTTTTTATCATTACTGTTGACAATGCAATTCACTCTCATTCCCTATAAGAGTTTTAAAAATCACATAAGTTTAGCTAAAATGTAAAATTAATAATAAAAATTTTCCGCATTCCAATAATAGAAATGATTTATTTAAAATTGTTCAGAAAATTGTTCCAAATTGTTTTTTTCAAATGAAATCAATATTCAGTCTATCAAGAATTCTTTGTACTTGATAATGTGCAAAATATTGAAGCTGCCACATTTGTCCATGAGGAAAACAGAAAGAACATATAAATACAGGAAAACATTGAAACATTGTCAGATATGGAGATACACTCAAAATCACTTCCTAACACATAAAAGTCAACCTTTTTTTTTTAAAAAAAATAATGAAATCAGTATCTATGTACCCCAGTCAGTAACACAGCTGCTGAAATTGGGAAACCTCTGGCATGTGTAGGGCTTATAAATAATAAGACTTTTTGGAAGTTGTGATGTCTACCTTAGTAATCGGCCAAAACACTAGCAAATTTCTTTGTGAATTTGTGGGGAGGCAGCCTGGCTGCTGGCTGTATGTGGGTGTATTGGGAAAGAGCCTTGTACATGACCACATTGGGACAGACGTTCATGCATGTGCAAAAGGGGCCCCTCTGTAGCCAAGGCTTCCTTCCCAGTACGTTCATCATTGCCTAGAATACTACTTCCATAGAGTGTTGCTTTTTCTCACTTTAAGGAAAGATGCAGAAATTACTTGAATTTTGTTTGTAGATGAAACAGGAATCCATTGAACATTTGTTTTTGCAGTTACTATTTATAAAGATGCTGTGAGTTTTCATCCCACTGTTTGCAAGACTCTGACAAGGGAAAAATGGCGACTGTCTTACTAAAGGCCAAAAGTTAGAGTTGTCTTTGAGCAACTTGATGACATAGTCTTGAAATGGTTCCTAGGATAAATACTTTTCTCATGAAAATTTATTGCACAAGGCAGTGGTTAGGAATTTGGAACAATGTTTCTAGGACATCTCTAGGATATCACTGCAGGAAGCACGTTCTACTCTATTATGCTGAAGGCAATACGATGAAAATTATGTCCTAACCAAACTCAGCACATTTTGATTTGAGAAGAAAGCTACACTAATCAGTTCTTTTGTTTGTTACAAATATACTCGTAATATTATTTAGAAGTTCTGGCATCCCTGCTTTCAGCAATAAGAATTGTTTCCTTTGGTATGGAGTAAAGTTTTTACTCTTTTTTTTTTTCCTACTACATTCTCCTTCCAAATGACCTCAAATCATTTCAATTGTGCCCCTGCTCACCTAGAAAAATTCTCCTAGAAGAAATCTCTGGGATCAAATGGAATTTAGGAAATATATATAGGAGACTATACATAGGCTCACTTAGGACTTAAAGAACTAAAATCAGAATGGGAAAAAAAAAATATCCTGAGCTGGCATGTTCATTTTTAAGTATAATCTAATCATTCCAGATCTTTGATATTCAGTTCTGTAAGAATTAAAAAAGAAAGAAAATAGGGAGAAAAACAACAACAACAAATACTTATCTTGGACTATCTGTGTAGGAAACTTAATATCTGGTCCACCAAATGCAGACAAAAGTCAAAAAGGCAATTATATTTGTTCAAATCATCTTTCTCTTCACATGACATCTGTAGAATATGATTAAAAAGATCTTAATAGGAGATAATGGGCATACTTCTAACTTAAAAATATTGCTTGTATTTTTTATCTTTAATTAAGTTAATATTTAAGTAAAACAAATCTATTATTTTTCAGTCCTTATCAATCAATATAGAGAATTGTGTATTTACCCAGAAGTGGGGGATTTGTTTTTTCTCAGTCAAAACTTCTTAAACCAAAACAGTTGACCATGAGGTGAGTAACTCACGTACGAGTTCCTCCTTGGAAAAGTCAAATGTCTTACAGCCTTTTTATTAGGACTTTTTTTTGAAGCTAATGCTAGCTAAAATGGAAATCCAAAGAGGAGAAAATGCTTCTCAATTTCATTGATGTGTCAGGTTTAAAGAACACAGAGCATAAATAAAACTGCGCAAAATAATCTGTTGGCAGTTTTGTAATTTGAAATGCTTGGATTTTATGTGGTAAACATTTATTTATTTATTCATTTATTTTCAGCGGTTGAGGGATGAGGTAGGGACAAGTTAAGGATGTTTCCAGGCACATACTGATAGCATAAATTATTACAGGTAGCTATTTTGTTTGTATTTTGCCTGTAGGCAAAACAGTCTGAGGGAAAACCCATCAACACAAGTCTACAGAAGGGATCTCCACAGTATCTTCCAGACTAGAAGGGATTACTGTCTATGAGGTGTGAGACTTCTTAGGGGATGCAGGTGAGGAAAATGTTTGGATTGTACAAAATTTATTATGGGATGCTAAGGGATCCCATAGTCAAGGAAGGGAGAAGGAGCAATGAAGATGATCTGGGAAGCGAAAACACGGACAGAGGGATAAAAGGTTCAGCCAGTAAACATGCTGCTGGTATGGACACTTTCCTGGTGATGCCCTGTGCCTTATCACCATGGTCTGTCCCATATTCTCATTAAAATCTATTTATTACTGTTTTCTAGGAGTGAAAAAATTACCTATTCTGTGAGCGTATGTGTGTAGGGGGAGAACAGGGTAAAGGATATGGGTATAGCTTATGCTTGTGTGAGTGCTTTATTTTCTGTCTAAGTTGATTTATGTGGTTGGTCATGTATGTATGAATGTTTATTGTTACACATATTTTTGTGTAGGTTTGTGCCTATTGGAAATACATGCTCAGCATTGCTCCTGCTGGAAGTATGCAACTGCAGTACTCTTGCCCTTAACAGACCACCTTATGGAGCAACCCCTAATAGCCATTAAAAGTTACTCATGCATAGTAGAATGATCCTAGCCATAAACCTGAAGATTATAAACAATTCCAGGAATGATCTTAAGCTATAACTTTAGATCAAATTCCCAAAACGTGACTTAATCTGACTCTTTTGGATGCGAGGTTCTTCCATGGCAGAAAAGTTTGCAGAACCTCAATCCACCTTTCTACTTATAGGAATACTTTCTGCTTTGATATCCACATCTTAAACTTCGAAGAAAAAGGAAATTAAAAAGCAAAGAGGAGTAATTTTCTTTCTTTCTTTTTTTTTTTCTCCCTTTTCTCTTTAAATAACCTATTGAAGGTGCTTTCAGTTGAATGGCTACACTTAAAATAAGAAATTGCCAGTTTGTGTTGGCTGAAAGCAAATCCAGTGATGACTCCAAAGACTTCAAATGGAGACAGAAAAATATTACAGACTTTTTTTTCATGATTCATTCTTCTCAGCTGTCTGTAGGACCTTATTTTAACAACCTGAGATTTCACAAAATGGTTGCTAAATGTACATGCAGCATTGTTTTAGGTTTTATAGGATATTATTGCCTCATATATGTGGAGCTAATATGTTTAAATTAATTGTATTAAGCTTGCATATAGTCCTATAAGTCAGCCCAGAACATCAGTATTTATCAATAATTACTATGTAAAAATAAATGAGGCTTTTATTTTAAGAGAATATTTATTCATATTCTCTCAGATAAGACCTCTGTGCTAAAGTTATTTGTTTATTTATTTATTTATTTTCTGCTGCTAAATCATCATCTTTCATTATCTTATTTGATTGTTTTATTCCACTCTGTTTTTATAAGGAAATGCTAGTCATAGCACTGTCAAGTTAGAAAGAAAATAAGAAGCACTCTTCAGTGATAGAACTGAAATGACATCCACAAGCTAAAGCCCTTTCAATTTTTTGTGCACAAAAGCCGTTAGAGAATACTAAAGGTTATAGAGTTAAAGAAAACATGAAATTATGCTTCTTTCACTCTTCATCTTAGTTAGAAAACCACAACGCAAAACTTGACAGAATTTAGTTCATATCTAATTACGTTAAACACAGAAAGAGGGCCAATGTCCAAACGTGGAATGTGAAAGTTTCTGTAGCTGCCAGCCTACACAGATATTTAGATTACTTTATTTTGAATAAGAAAAACAAAATGCTCCTTTTCTCTCATTTCTTCATTGCTCATCACTCTAGCTTTTATAATCTCTTAATCTCAGAATCATAGAATCACAGAATCATAGTATCATTATGGCTCGAAAAGCTCTTCAGGATCATCACGTCCAAGCACAAGCCTTTCAAAAACATGCCTGCTAAACCATGTCACTAAGTGTCTCATCTACATGTGGAACTCATCTACATGTACTTCCCTGGGGAGCCTGTTCCAATGATTGACTACTCTTTCTGGGTAGAAACTATTCGTAATGTCTAACCTAAGCCTTCCCTGGAGCAACTTCAGGCCATTTCCTCTTGTTCTATTTGGAGTTATTCTGGAGATGAGATCAATCAGCCTCCCTCCCCCAAACTACAACTGGCATGTAAAAAAAGGACCCCAAATGGGGAAAGTGTTTTTATAAATATAAAATTGAGATAGAACTTGTCCATAAATTTCTGACTGTGTCAAATAGTTTAAGGAGACGGTGTTGCCTCTGTGCTAAGGTAGGATTAATTTTTGAGATAAATTTCTGATATTCTAGTTTGTATTTATGTTTATGTACATTAAGAAAAACACATCCTCAATATTTAGACATGGTTTTCCAGTGCTGAAAAATAATATTTCCATTGTATTTTAGTAGGATAAACCTCCCAGATACAATAAGTCTCTGAAATGAAGCATTGATTTATGTATCAATGAACTCACTTGAATACTACAAGAAGGCTCACTAAAAGGAATATCAGCATCAGGAGACTAGTTCTAATCCTCAAAACTGAACAAGGTAAGTATGTTAACTTTAACTTTTCAAGTCTCACCAATCTTTCAGCTAATCAGTACTCAGAGCTTGACTATTTTGATAAAGTGTCTTATATAAAGACATTTGATTTTGTAATTAATGTGTGAGATTTTTTTATTAAAAAATTGCAGATTTTTATTAAAAATGTACAGTTCATGTTTAGCTCCAGACTACTTTCTGTCTTGTTTTTCCTAATTATCTTTTTCTTTCAAATCCTAAACCTGGAGATAGTTTCCTGCAGAAGTTAATGAATTGTGAGTTTTTTCCTTGTTTTTTAATCTCAGGACTAAAATTAAATTATGTGATTAGAATTGGTGTCCCATTGAGTTTTATTAGGACAACTTCTGATTTCTATGTGAAACCCTGATGTTTTCTCATGTTCCATTAACAGGATATATATTTTGGTGGCATTTTGTAATCCTACAGAGTTCTGCCAAACTAATTATAAAGACATAACTTCAGATTTATTTTAAGTAGAGCCTTAAAGCTATGTCATATGTCCTCCAAAAGAGCATGAAAATGATGTATAAAGGCAGGGAGGAGTGAGAGTATTAAGTCTTCTCTGTGGTCATTACTCCAGGCTGCAGTTATTTACATGCTTCCTGAGCATAAACAGTAGTAGTGAATGAACTTTCCACCAAAATTCCACTGCTAAATGATAAACTGCTTTCACAGATTGCATTTCCATGATTGTTCTTAACTTGTTTTTAACTTCTCTTCCAATATAAATAGTTTTCTGAAATCTTTCTGAGACTCAATAACACAGTAACTCAGAAAATACATTATAAATCACAGTTTGGTTCATTTTAGCAGTTTAGGGTGCTTGTGCTGGTTGCTGATTCAAATTTCTTGCTATGCACATTTACTATGCACATTTATTTTCCGTTTTGTTTATTAGCATTTGAAAATAGAAGAATAAGGTCACATATCCTGTAGTACTGCATGAGTTGTATATGTGTGCAACTACAGTACTTTATTGTCTCTCAAATAAGGACCTCACCAAAGGAAACTGCAAGAGAACACAGAAAAGTTATAGCTTAGTTTTACTTTCAAGAGATAAATAGGAGGTCAGATCCTCAATCTTTATTATGTTGTCAATAACCCTTACGGACTACACAGAATTCCCTCAATACATTTAGAAAAGCCAAAACCTCCATTGTGCGTGACTACTGAAAACTCTCAATTTTGATACAAGAGATTAAGTCTGAACATGAGTCTCTAGAGTGCTTTTATAAAAAAAGATATAGTTGAGTCACACACACACAAACATACACCAAAAAAAAAAAAAAGAAAAAAAAAAAAAGAAAAAGGAAAGAATCTTGACCGTAATCTGAATAGGAGCTTTTCAAGTTCTTACAAGCAAAAGCTTAGTAACTATGGTCAAATGAGTGGAAATATTGATACCCAAGAATTCTCCCAGATATAAAAGAATATCTTTTACAACTTAGTATGCAAATTTTGTAGCTTCCAGGCGTGCTCTATACCTGCTTCAGTAGTGAAGCTGACCTAAACAGTTCCTAATATACAAGTTATCCAACAACATTTAGTCGGTTTTGAGATCACAGACTTTATACTACAGATTTTGCAGAAACACCACACCAAGAACTTATAGGATGAAGTGTGCACACCTACTGAGAAAAAGGTATTTCAAATGCTTTTTCTAGTCTTTAAAAATCATCTTGAGGAAGTTACAATGTCATAGATATTCACCAGCAAAGCTAAATCATTCACAACTTTCAGTTTAGCAATTCATGCTCTTTAATAAATAAACAATAAATTAGCCACATAGCATATACCAAATGGAAAAAGAGTCATATAGAGAGAGCCTGAAGTGTGTTCTCTCTTTGTTGTTCCACTCATGGTCTACTTGAAAACAGTAGTCAAGGTTGCAAGAGATCACTGAATGGATAATTCATAAAATATAGTTGAACTGAGCAGCTAACAGCAACATAAATGATCGTTTCAGCAGACACATGCAACAGAAAGAAAAATAAAGAAAAAATAAGCAAAATTTTAGCAACATTAAGTTTTTAAATTAAAATTAGAGTGGAGATAAATAGAAATTGATAAATTTATAAAATACCCAAGTAATCAGAGAACAAGCAGTACAAAAAGTCAAAACTTAATTATAGGGCAAAGTAAGTTGCTCTATATTCATTTTTAAATTTTCATTAATTTGAATTACAATCAAATTTTAGCAAGACCTTTTAATGAGATCAAAAGACAATAGAATCAAAAGTAATTGTTTTCTAGACAGCTTAATATATAATTTTTACTGGAACTTACAATCACATAATAGATTTGAGCATTTATATAAGTAATAATAACATCTCCATAGGAGCAAAAGAAAAAAAAAAAGCTTGCTTAATTGAAAACAATGAATTAGCTAAAAAAAGCTTTAATATTTTAATTGTATTTATTTTAGCATTTAAAAATTTTTAATTAATTAAATATATGTTTAATTTTTGAAAGGTATTTACATGCAATACCTTTAAAATCTCTTCTACCAGCTGATATGGGACAGTTAGGAACCTAATAATGATTAACTGTGCAGGAAGAATGCCAAAATAAATGGACAGCTGATATGACCTGTAATAGCCAGTTCTAAAAAAAAAAAAAAAAAAAAAAAAAAAAAAAAAAACCAAAAAAAACCAAAAAAATTTCCCAGCTGTAAGGAATCAAATGAAGAATCTTTTTTTTTTTTTTTAATTTATACACAGATGATCAGAATATATAGTGAAGAAATATAAATTTCTTCTTTAGGGAACCACACAACAGAATTTTGGAATTATATTCAAACTCACTACAAGTATTTGAGAATATTGGCCTAATTATAAATGTTATCCTATTCGAATCATATTTAGAAATGTTTTGGTTACTCATTATTATTGACACATTCAACTCGTTGGAAACAATAAAAAAGATGATTTTCCAATGCACCAGGCACTACTCCTCAGTTTTAACTACTCACAGTAGTGCACTACTCAGTGCACTAATTGTATCAGTGTCCTGATTGCACTAGGAAAAAAATGCAAAAATCATAATATTGAGAGATCCTCAGGAGAAGAAAGGTGGTCAAGGATTTCTTTCTACTGTGATTTTTTTTTCCCCTTTCATGACCTAAATAAATGTATTTCTTGTCTATTTCAGAGCACTCCCAAATGTTTTCCTAAACTCAACCTAGAAATTAGAAGAAGGTTTGCACTCCTGTATCTATAATTCTGGAATAACCTCCTGGTGGACATAAAGCTGGGTCACAATCCAGCCATTCATTGTTAATGTACCTCTATGGAAAAATCTGCTAAATTCCGTACTATATATTTTTAACAATATGGAAATTAACCTCATACCAATATGGTTTCCTTTATCCAGATTCTGTATTTTTTTCCTAATATAAAGTGTCAATATTTCATTGGAAAAGACTATGTGCATTTTATTCTACTTCTGAAAAGATGGCATATATTATGTAAAAATAATATTGAGTCATCTATATTTTTGCCTTCATTCCTGATTGTCTTCAAATTTCCAGATTCATTTCCTGATGTCTTCAAAGACAAACACATCTGATGACATTGAACTCTTTGTCATATATTTAATATCTTGGTTTTGATATCTTGTTTTTCTCCATTACAATCTAATTTTAAGAAACCTATTTTCTGGCCATGTAAATTTTGGCAGGGCTTTCATGGGTGCATACTCTTAGCCTACAAATTGGAATGCTTAAAACATGATGCAATCTTATTTCCTACTGTGCATTTTTTTTAATATTTTAAAAGCATTATTATTTCTGTTTTCCTTAAGCTTATTTGAGAGTTTATATCAATTATTCTCTCTCTGAGATGACATGTTAACTTCTTGCCATCTTCAAAACCTGCACAATAAAGGAATGATTTTTTTTTATCTTCTATGCATTGAATTTCTGTTTGATTATCATCAAAGTCTTTGCTGGTATATCTCTCAGGGCCATTAGAACAACCTTTACAATACATCCTATATCTCAGAAAGGATTCTAGCTATTCCAATCTGTATAAACAAATATTCACTGGCTTAATGTATCATCATTAGGGGAGTTTCTAATCTATTTTTTGATTCTTTAAAGTGACTTAATTACTTTTATCAGAAACTCTATCACTTCCGAATAACTGCTCTTTCTGTTAGCTGTGATGACATACAGAATTAGCTGCAGGTCTAAAATCACTGGTTTTGGTGTGAACCATACATGATCATATATAGCAAAATCATCACTATTGTTGCTGACAGTTCGCTTATTTCCTTGTTCAAATTCAAGCCTTCCAAACTGCAGCTGGTAACACGTTAGTCAGTTGAATGAAAAAAAAAAAAAAAAAAAAAAAAAAAAGTCCTTTATATCTCCTTAATCCTTAATTGCTTGGTTGTTTTTCTAGGACAAGTAACAGAACATACTTCAAAACTCACTTTAATAAATAAATAAATAATAAAATAAAGCTGTCTTTCTTTAAGGAAGTCAGGATTATAAAGAGAGAAACACAAATGTCTTAACAGCCTCATCATTTTGAGTCTATAGGGAAAGCTGAAAGAATTTGTGGAATCTGAAACTATCCTCCAGAGCCTCAATTTTACATTAGAAAGTAGCTGTTTTTTTCTTTTTTTTTTTTACCATGCACTTAACAGGTTCTCAAGTGTACTCCTAGTATATGGCTTAACTTTCTTGTTGAATGAAAAGGTTTTAGTGTCTATGTGCCCTATACTACATTATTTATTGCACTTATGAAGTTCTGTAACTTTCCCTACATAAAAAGGAAAACTTTCCATATTTCTTATGCTGCACTTCCTTCATCTCTAAGCAGTCCACATTTCCTCTGAAGTATTTGCCTTCCATAGTGTATTTATCAATAACACTGAATGAGAGATCAAACTACTGAGTTGCACTTTGTTATGCTATTGTTGAACTATCATATGTGTGAAAGACAAAAAAAGGTGTCTCTCATGAGTTGTACTACAGTGGAAAAAAAGGGAACTTAGTGTTTTATTCAATCTTTTCTCTTTCATCAGGGATCTCACAATATTTCTTTGTGATTTCTTGAGAATTCAAACCAGCAAAATTGCTGCGTTGAACACGTGAAACCAGAGGGTGGTGGCAAGGGCTATAAAATGCTGAGAAAGAAATGATAAGAACATAGTGTTTCTAATAACAAAAAGCAACTTCATTCATAGACATGTTAATGTCATTGAGAACAGTATATTTAGTAAAAGCAGCAGGGTCTGTGTGACTGGAGATGTTTGCCCTTTGGGAGGACACATGAGAACACATAGAAGGAGCAACAGGAGATATGAACAGGAGACAGGAGATGGGGCATAAGAGGACACACAAAAGGAGATATGAAGAGAAACATTTGGGAAAACACATTGCAGGAGGCAACAGACGAGGATGTTGTTGAGGGCAAAGCTGAAGAAGCACTCCTGGAAGGAGGTGCTCCAGGGCAGGTGGAGGAGAGATGCTTCTGAGACATTGCTGCTAGTAGGTGATATTCCCTGAGCAAGGACTATGGTATGCGGGTGACCCAAGTAGGTACAGAGACACACTTCAGGGACTACCGCCTACCCCATGCTGGTAGGTTCACCTCTGAAGACATTGCAGTTTGTAGAGGACCCATGCAGAGCAGAGGATCAGCAAGAAGCAAGGAGCAGTGGAGAAAAAGCAGGGAGCAGTAGAAAGAAATGTGTCCACTCAGACCACCAAAGCTGCCTCATCAAAGTGACTGGGAGTGAAAGATGGCAGCCTAGAGGGAAAAAGAATTGAAGCTGAAAAAAAAGAAGAGGGAAGGAGCAGATTTAGACCCGAGTCTGGAAAAGGAGAAGAAACATGCTTTATTACATGCTTATTTATTGTCATCTTCTCTTATTATCTATTTCTTATTCATATTGTTTCTCAGTATCAGAATCAGTAATTAAAAAATTATGTTCCAACTGCCAGTTGGAACTGGTTAATTCTCAGAGTTAAGGACATTTTGCCTGTGACGTGGTTATAAAAGAAAGATTAAATTCTTAAATACCAGAAATTATTCCTTCTCAGAGGGGCTTCTTTTTTTATAGAACCACGGGAGAAGAAGTAACTCCTTAGTTTGAGAAGTTCAAATTGTTAGTTGAGATGCTCTTAACTGTAATCACTACCTACTCCCTTTCCAATTGCAAAGGTAGTTTAAAGAGACTATTATAAAATCTCATGTCTACCAAAGCAATATCTAAAACTAAATGTCCTTAAGAATGAAAGCAGTAATGAAAAAAAAAAAAAAGGAAGTATGATTAGGCATCAGAATAGATGAGATAATTAGGCAACAAGCATGATTTTCACTTTTTTAAATTTTCAGGTAATTTTAATAGATTGCTAATTTCTGGATCTGGCAGATTACCCGACATGATAATAAAATAACACTGTTACAGATTTTGCTCTTGGAGGAATTCGTACCTATTTGAATTCTTAGTAGTAGTGGTACATCCTATAGACATCTGAGTTACCTAAGAGAAGGTATTTACATTTCAAAAAAGCTTTTAAGGATGTCTAACAATTAAAGCTCATTGAAAAGCTCCTAAGTGGAAGTTTGTTTATGGCCAAACAACTGATTAAAAGGGTTTGAATATTCAGTGTGTAGCAAGACAGTACATTGATCATGCATTTCAGTAACATTCCTCACTTACAAAGAAGCTAAAGGAGATGCATTTTCAAGACTGTACATAAGTCATTGAATATGGAAATAATGAAGCTGCAATTTAAAATCAAGCAAAATGTAAGACTTTCTCTTCTGATATCCATTTAAAATGTTGATTTCTTCCTGATGAAGAAAGTTGCAAAGCTGAACATCATCAGAGGGTTGCAGAGGAGTAACAAACTCATGGAAGATCAGTTTAAAGAGATCAGTAAGAACTGTAGTTCAAATGCAACTTCCAGTACAGGACTTCTAGATGTTAGAAACTAGCAGTGCTTTTCACTGGCATGACATACTGAACTATGTAATTATTTTAGACCTTCCTTTGGTTCTCTCATTGTTTGAGACAAGAGTACCCCTGATATGACATAGTATATAGCTTTTGAAATAAATTAAAAAACTCTCCTTGACCTATTTAGGACATTTAGACTGTATTCACATATTTAATTGAAATAAAATGCAAACTAATTTAAAATGTAGAACATCTTTGGAGGTAGCTTTGCCTCTTCCATGGCCCTGCTGAAAAACATATTTGCAGGATCTATAGAACCAAAATATGCCCCTAATACTATTGCTATCACTACCTACATTAAAATAACCCAAGGGGTGATACAGTGTGAAAGTATCTTTGTTGAGTTTTGTTTCTAATAACTAGTTTTTAATAATTGTTTTTTTAGTAAGCTGAGTTTTTGTTTGTTTGTTTGTGGTGAAATACCAATTAGTTTCAGCCCTGATTCAGTAACTGTAGTAGTAATTGCAGCCCAAATCATAACTTCAAAGCCAATGACTTCAAATTAAGTTATTTAAAAACCATTTGTAGTTTTTATTGTGACTTAATTTTATATCATTAGATATTGCATGATCTTTCCAACTAGCTATGATGACATTTTCCAACCAATTTTAGCACAAATATTTTTAATGCATTTTTACAGAAACAATTAAAGATAGGCATACACCTTTTAAAAGTAAACAAAATGGATGTAGTATTTATGGACCAAGTGGCAAAGAACAAAAATGTAAACTCCTATGTTTTTGACTAATGTGTGTTGCCTTTTATAACTCAAGGTAGTGAAGAAAGTCAAGTTTAATGTGTTTTGATAATGCGCTTTCAGCAATACATGAGAAACTGTTGTTAATTTTCATCCTCAATGGAAAGAGATATCTTGTACAACAAATTACTGGTATTTGCTGTACTTCTAGTATTTGCTGTTATCATAGAATCACAGAATCACAGAATCTTCAAGGTTGGAAGGGACCTCTAGAGATCATCTAGTCCAACCATCCTGCTCGAGCAGGCACACCTAGAGCATGTGGCACAGGGCAGAATCCAAGTGGCTTTTGAAGACTTCCAGAGAAGGAAACTCCACAACTTCCCTGGGCAGCCTGTTCCACTGCTCTGTCACCCTCACAGTAAAGAAGTACCCCCTCACCTGCAGGTGGAACCTCCTGTGCTTAAGCTTGTACCCCTTACCCCTTGTCCTATCACTGGCCACCACCAAAAAAAGCTTGGCCCCCTCTTCCTTACAATCCCTCTTCATGTATTTATACATGTTCATAAGATCCCCTCTCAGTCTTCTCTTCTCCAAGCTGAACAGGCCCAACTCACACAGTCTCTTCCCGTATGAGAGATGTTCCAATCCCTTAATCATCTTTGTTGCCCTCCACTGGAACCTCTCTAGAAGCTTCACGTCCTTCTTATACTGGGGAGCCCAGAACTGCACACATAGGTGCGGCCTCACCAGAGCTGAGGAGAGGGGCAGAATCACCTCCCTCGACCTGCTGGCAACGCTCCTCCTGATGC
>JAUBOD010000001.1:11504446-11544287 GCA_032353885.1 Nothura maculosa
CCAGTCATCCCATCATAGAAGGCTATGAGGTTCGTCAGACATGACTTCCCCTTGGTGAATCCATGCTGACTGCTCAATACCTTCTTCTCCTTCATATGCCTGGAGATTCTCTCTAGGATGAGCTACTCCATCACCTTTCCAGGGATGGAGGTGAGGCTGACCGGCCTGTAATTGCCCGGCTCCTCCCTCTTGCCCTTTTTGAAGACTGGAGTGATGTTTGTTCTCTTCCAGTCCTCGAGCACCTCCCCTGCTCTCCAGGACCTCTCAAAGATGATGGAGAGAAGCTGAGCAATAACCTCCACCAATTCCTTCAGCATTCTTGGGTGCATCCCATCGGGGCCCATAGATTTTTGGGTGGCCTACTAACCCTATCCTTCTAACCCAATCCCTCCCTAACCCAATCCTTCTCAACTAGCAGAAGGTCTTCCTCTACCCCGTAAATTTCTCTATGACTTGAGCCCATGCAGTTCATGGCGGGTTCATTAGCAGTAAAGACAGAGGCAAAGAAGGCATTTAGCAACTCTGCCTTCTCGGGATCCTCTGTCACCAAGGCCCTCTCTCCATTCCGCAGCCCACTAACATTTTCTCTCATCTTCCTCTTGCTGCTAACTTATAGAAACCCTTCCTGTTTTCCCTGACATTCCTTGCCAATTCTAATTCCACTTGGGCTTTGGCCTTCCTCATTTCTCATTTGCATTCTCTGGTAATGCGCTTATATTATTCCCACGTGGCCTGTCCCTTCTTCCACAAGCTGTACACTTCTTTTTTTCTTGTTAACTTTGCCCAGTAGCTCCTTGCTCATCCATACAGGTCTCCTGCCCCGCCTACTCGACTTCTTTTTTGTGGGAATACACTGATCCTCAACTTAGAGGTAGCAGTGCTTGAATATTAGCCAACTCTCCTGGACTCCCTTTCCTTCCAGGACCCTGACCCAGGGGACTGCTCCAAGGAGTTCCCTGAAGAGGTCAAAGTCAGCTCTCTTGAAGTCCAGGGTAGCTATCCTACTTCTCGCCCTGCTTCCTCCACGCAGGATCGTGAATTTCAACATCTCGTGGTCACTGCAGTCCAGACTGCCCCCAACCCTCACATTACCCACTAGACCATCTCTGTTTGTTAGTATCAGGTCTAGCAGCGCCTCTCCCCTTGTTGGCTCATCAACCACCTGTGTCAAGAAGTTATTAGCAATGTTCTGCAGGAACCTCCTGGACTGTCTGTTCCTGGCTATGTGTTTTTCCCAGCAGATATCGGGGTGGTTGAAGTCCCCCAGGAGAACCAAGGCCTCTGATCAGGAGGCTCTCCTGCATAGAAGGCTTCGTCCACTTCCTTGTCCTGGTCAGGAGGCCTGTAGTAAACTCCCACCACCATGTCTCCCTCATTGGCTTGCCCCTCACCCACAGGCTCTCTACTAGTGTTTCATCCTCTCCTATGCTGAGCTCTATGCATTCCAGTTGCTCTCTCACATAAAGAGCAACTCCGCCACCTCGCCTTCCTGCCCTGTCCCTCCTGAAAAGCCTGTAGCCCTCCATGGTCACATTCCAATCATGGGAGCTGTCCCACCATGTCTCAGTAATTGCAATGAGATGATGGCCCTGCAACCACACATGTAACTTCAATTCCTCTTGTTTATTCCCCATGCTGCGTGTGTTTAGGTAGAGGCATTTGAGTGGGGCTCCCAATGTGCCTCTCCCCCTTGTCAGGACAGCTGCAGCCTGACTGTGGGCTTTCAGAAGTTTCCATATTCTGCCCTTTGGCCTCTTTAGTCCTAAAGGCCACAGCACCAGACCACTGTGGATGATGTGATGGACCATCAGCCACCATCTCATTTGCCGCCCCACTGATAAACCCCTCCCCCCTTGAATCTAGTTTAAAGCCTTCTTGATGAGCCCAGCTAGCTTCTGACCCAGTGCCCTCTTCCCTCTTTGAGAAAGATGGACCCCATTGGGTGCCATCATGCCTGGTGCCCCATAAGGCTTCCTGTTATCAAAGAAGCCAAAGTTATGGTGATGACACCAGCCACGGAGCCACGCGTTGATGGATTGTACTTTAAGATTTCTTTCTGTACTGCCATCAGCGCTGGAAAGAATTGAACAGAAGATGATCTGTGCACCAGTGCCCCTGATTGTCCTCCCCAGCTCCCTGAAGTCTCTTTTGATGGCCCGGAGGCTATGCCTTCCCGCTTCCTCCGCACCCACATGGAGGACCATCAACGGGTAATAGTCCTTGGGTCAGACCAATCTGGGAAGTCGTCTAGTGACATCCCTAATTTGGGCCCCAGGAAGACAGCAGATCTCTCTCAAGAAAGGGTCGGGCCTAGCGATGGGTCCCTCTGTTCCCTGAATCTGGGAATCACCGACAACAATGACCCTCCTATTCTGCCTCCTATCCCTGGTGACACTCTGTGCAGCTGGCCTTTCTGACTGCTGTACCTTTTTTGGAGGGGAGGGACCCACTCCCTCACCCTCCACTGACTGCCCTACCTCTCCCCTGACTCTCCATTGACTGCCCTCACCCTCCACTGACTGCCCTACCTCCTTCAGGATGTCATACCTGTTTGCCAGGGCCACCTTGTAGGGTAAGATGGGAGGAGGTTTCACTTTGCCACCACGACCCTGGACTTTTTTCCACCCATTTCTCTGCTCTTTACCATCCTCATGCCTTGGCATGGGAGTGGGACCTGTACCAACCTGTTGCTGAGCCCTCCCTGGTGCCTGCCCCCGTTGCACTTCCTCTGACCTAGAAATTCTCCTTAACTTTTCTACTTCATCTTTTAGCAGAGCTACCATGTGGAGCAGGTCCTCCACCTGCTCACACCTCACACAGGTGCCCTCCCCCGGGCCATCCATAGCAAGCGTCAGGCTGCAGCACTCCTCACAGCTTGGCACCTGGACGGCTGCATGCTTTAGCAGCCGCTCAGTCTTGGTGCCTACCTCCCTTTTAGCGGGTGCTAACGCAGCCCTGCGGGGGGTTATTACCATAGTGGGTGTGCCCTGCCTGCGCGAACTGCCGCGCCGCATTCCTGGTCGCTCGCGCTCCCTGAGGGCGGCTCTTGTAGGCGGGGGCGAGGGCCGCCGTACCCCGCCGACTCCGCCCCCGCTGCGCCTACGCCGCCTGGGGCTGGGGATGCCTCGCTCGCCCTGCTCGGGTGCGCTGCACTACGCGGCTTGGGGCCGCCAGTATAGCTCCTCTCAGGTAGGTCTCACGGCGCGAGCCTCCGCTCCAAAGCCGTCACCTGCGACGATGAGCTGGAAAGGTAGAATGAGTATCATAGTATCATAGAATGCTTAAGGTTGGAAGGGACCTCAGAGGTCATCTCGTCCAACCTCCCTGCTCACGCAGGGTAACCTAGCGTATGTGGCACAGGGCTGCATCCAAGTAGGTTTTAAACATCTTCATAGAAGGAGACTCCACAACCTCTCTGGGCAGCCTGTTCCAGGGCTCTGTCACCCTCACTGCTAAGAAATGTTTCCTTAAATTCCTGTGGAACTTCCAATGTTTCAGTTTATAGCCATTTCCTCCAGTCCTATTGCTGGCCACCACTGAAAAGAGGCCAGCCCCATCCTTCTCCCTCCCTCCCTTGAGGTATTTATACACACCAATCAGGTCCCCCCTCAGCCTTCTCCAGGCTCAGCAGGCCTAGTCCTTTCAGCCTTTGCTCATAGATGTTCCAAGCCCCTGATCATCCTGGTAGCCCTGAGCTGGACTCTCTCCAGCAGCTCCACATCACTCTTGCACTGTGGAGCCCAGAACTGGACACAATACTTGAGATGTGGCCTCACCAGGGCTGTGTGTAGGGGGAAAATCACCTCTCTTGACCTGCTAGAGTCACTCTTCTTAATGCACGTTCTTGGTCACGAAGGCACTCTGCTGCCTCGTGGTCATCTTGTCATCCACCATGATGCCCAGATCCCTCTTTGCGGAGCTGTTCTCCATAAGGTCAATCCCCAGCCTGTACTGATGTCTGAGGTTAGCAGATGTGTCTTAATTTTTTCATGACATCTTTCTATAATTTTAGGAAATGATCCATACACTTATCAATTCACATTCCCATTCCCATTGTTAGAGTAGAAGTACAGTTTTCTTTAAATTGTTAAAGAAATTTAGTTTATCAACAATCTGAGGTCTTAGCATCTTATGAATAACTAGCCCAGCTGTATCATTTCACAAGGTACTGTATAAGTATCATTCACACAACTCAGTAGCCTTCTTGGGAAATTTTCTCTGGCCTAGAGAAAATCTACTTGTCAAAGTACTGTGCCAGCGTCTTATCATGAAACAATCATCAGTACAGTTATCATGATGGTTGGGAAAGAGAGTTTAATCCATTCCTTCATAGGCTACTATGAATTCCAAGTTTCATTCTAGTACAGGAAGAATAGAAACTTGAGGAAATACGTCAAATTCTTTGTATATAATTACTTGAGTAAAATGCATTATGTGTAACATTTAATGAATTTTGAAAAGTTACTTTGTGTGCAACAGACTTTTGTATCCCTTTGATTTTTCCTACGATGCTTATCTTTGTGAATACTAGTGAAAAGACACCTAGACTCGTAAAGTAACAGATTTGTTGTTTCTAAATTTGTTAGAAAAAAAAATCAGTCAAATTCTATCAAGCACGGTGAACTAAGCGAAGCCTAAATTATGATTCCTCGAGAGTTGAGACATATTCTAACTATCACTGCAAACTCACCTTGTTTTTATATTCTTCCCTAGGAGTTCATTGTTGGGCTTCTTTGATTACTGAAGGAGATACAGTTTCTCCTATGTTCTTTTGACGAAGAACACATAATTTAATTCTGCTTATTATCTCTGATCTCAACATTTCTCTCTTCAGTCCGGTATTTTGTCACCTCTTTTGGCATTTCATATGTATTTTAACTTCAGTTCAAACATAATATTCTAGTGCTGGACATTGTATCTGAACTAGACTACTCTTTTGTCTTATTTGTTTATTAACGGAGAGAGAGGAAAAAATAGTTTATTATTGTTATTAAAGAATAGAGAAAAACAAAACAAAACAAAACAAAACAAACAAAAAAACTAGCGAGGCCAGCAGGATTGTATTTGGATATTTGATTAGTGGCTATTCTACCAAGCTGAAATTGTCTATTTCTTAGAGCACAGCATTTGTCTCACTGTTCAACCTGAACAGACTTAAAGATAGATCTTCCACTCTCCCAGAGGTGTCAGATGATAAGAAAATTGTGATGCATTCTATGTCTTTTGTAATCTTCTGAAGCTGATCAAATATACAAATATATCAAATCTGATCAAATATATAAATATATCATTACTGATCAAATATATAAATATAAAATGTAATATATATAAAAATATAAATATATTTTTAAAAATGTATGCAAGATTTCTGAAGTTAGAAGAAAAGAAAGCAAGGTGTGACACAGACTAGCAGAAATTTCTGTGTTCTAGTTTGACTACTCAAAACTCTATTCTAGAGCTGTGAAACAAAAATAATCTGCTTTTATTTGTGCAGCTAGATGAAACCAGATATTTATTCTTTCCATATGAATATATATCAGATTGCTTTTTTGAGCCAGTTACATATTGAACAAAAATCTTCAGTTAGGTTAACGTGGTTTGAAATTTCTCATGAATATTTTGTTGGAATTATTTAAAAAATGTAGCATGATGATGAACCATGTGATTCATTCTGCTTCCTAAAAAGACTAGTTACACAAGCAGGAGATGGGGAGGAAAAAAGATTAAAGAAAAAAGAAAAAAGAAAAATACTAGCCTATTTGAAATATTCCAAGGTAACCCTTATTTAGGGAAATCTGTGTGGGCGACTACCAGGCCTCTGATCATAAAAAAATAAGCAGCTGAAGTAACTGGTAAAATAAGTGCTATACTAACAAGCTATGCGCGTATTTCAAAAAATCAGGATGACATTGCTATTCAGCATGATCAAGTGCTGTCAAATACATGAAATAGAATAAATTCTTCCACAGCATAATCCCTAAGTGATAAAGATTTATTCATATTTTACATTGAATGATCTCTAATTAGAACTATTTATGTGTTAATGATGTGTAGTTGTAAAGCAAACAGAATACTTAAACCTCTGTGCTAATCATGCATTTCTCAAGCAACAAAATTAAAAAAAAAGAAAACTCTAAAACTAAAAAAAGAAAAAGAATGAATGTAGCAACATGAAAACCTTTTTAATATTTTACAATCTGATTAAAGAAGATATAACTATTGAATGAGTAGAACATGAAGCCATGTGATCTGGTCATTCTTATTTGCAAAGAGTGGGAGAAACTTATCCTCCTGAAATCCATGAGAGAAAAGTTTCTAGGGCAAAAATTATCAGATAGATGGAAAAGCAAGTAGCTGAACTGAGTCATGTATCAAATTTCAGAAATATGTATATGTATATTTTTCCCCTCCATTGGCCTTGTTCAGTGAAATGTTAGCTTGTGGTAATTCTTACATCATCATGTGTAGCCCTAAACTAATTTTGTGAGAGTGACATCTAAGGCAGGAAATAAATTATATTCTATCCTTGCTTTGCAGTCATATATACTGATAATGTGAATGGCTATAGAATGCTATTTACTCCAGTAAAATTCTTTCATTTTTTCCTAAAAAAATCTTGCACATAATTCACATTTTAAAACAAAATCTACTTTTTGTCAGGGTAGATTGTAAATAGCAAATTGTTTTGTTGCCCACAAAACCTCAGCCAGACCTGTTTTCTGATCAGCCCAACATGATTCAGGTCTGCATTATTACCCGTGTGATAAAATTTGTGATATAATGAGGAATATGCAAGAAGAGGACACAGGGTCAGGCAATGCCCTCAGAGCTTGAATGTTAGAAATATTGGATGGGAGTGAATTCATAAATTCTGTTAATCAGAGGATGGGCTTTTTTAGGTTGCTAAAATAATTTTTACATAGTCTGTTTTTATAGCAGCAAATTAAAGGCTATAATTGTTACTAGTGAAATCAAATTACATACCATAATATTATTTATACATACAGTATGGACAGGAAAAGAAAAAAAATCTCTCTATTCCAAGATGTTTCCTATTGGAAGGATACATTATTTCACATGTTTCTTTTGGAGATCACAAGCCCTAAAATAAATAATCAGCCTCTAATTAATACTCTTGAAAGGAGACTCTAATGTCCTGAAATTATAGTACTGATCTGTGATATGCATAAAATTTTTAGTTTATTTCACATTGAGTGTTATTTCCAAACTAATCAGTTGGTGTGAGAGATTGCCTGGACTTTGCATAGCTATCTAATGCAGACATCCTGGCCTTGCCTTTACAGCAGTCATCCATCCTCTAGGATATCAATGGTCATTCCAGTTGACTTTACTGTTAAAGCCACTAGCTTTGGGTTCTTCATGTTCCTCTCACAAACATAATGGTGGCTTTTAGGCTGTTTTGGAATCTCTTGCCAAAATATCTTGTATGATCTATGTATGTTTTCATAAATTCAATATAAGCATTTAAAATAGTCTTATCTGCTACATTGTCTACCAGCAAGACATTGTCTATACTCCTGGATTAACAACATGCAATTTCCTCAGCCAGTACTGGTCTAAAATCTGTGATCATGCTCTTAGAGCATGGTCTTTTTCTAGGTCTTCCTTATGTCACCTTTCTTTCACTGTTTACTTCATCAACTAATCTGTAATCTTTTTTGAAACAGTCTTTTTTTCTTTATGTGTTTCCTACTAAGGTTTAAGAGAATTATAATTCCTGTTCCAAAAATGCTTTACAATGCTAGAAACCAAGATATATACAACCAATGTCCGCAGAAAATCCATTCCTGCAGGATCCAGGAGCAAGCAAAAGTTCTTACGTTTGGATATTTCAAGGGATATTTTCAAATGGAAATATACAGGAAAAAGAAAACAATGAAATTAGGTATGGATTTATATTACATACACTGCTTCTTATCTATTAAGGATTGGTTGTTGAGTGATGAAGTTTCAATGAGAACATGTATTTTTTTCCCTTTAAAAATATTTTATTATTCTTGAAAATTCATAAGTAGGAAATAACTCGATTTGATTTGATTTGCAGGGTCTGGATGAAGTCAGTAGCATTACATTTAGGAAATAAATATTCATAAACTAAGCTAAGTTATGCAAATCTATTGCAGGATAAGTTGGACAAAATAAACATGGAACCAACAGAACTATTTGCAGTTACTTCATTGTAAAAACATATTCTAGTTTCTCATTCTGTCTGCTACTGCACCTCTATAAAGTATTTTGAGACAGAGTTTTGATGAACAGCATTACAGAAAATTAAACACGATTTTATTATAGCAATGGGAATTACAGATCTGTCTATGGAAGTATTTGTATGTGGTGTATCTATGGAAGAATATCTTTTGGAAATAAGTTTTTAATATGTCCTATTTAATAAAGTGAGAAACTTGTACTATTTAGCAGCAGAGATGTTACTGCATATTCTTTATAATTCTTCCAGGTTGTCATGAATCTCCCTGATTTTAGTTTAGGTTTGCATACTTTGTTTATAGGTTGTACACATTATTTAAATGTATTAGTCCTCATCTAACACCAGATACCTAAAAAGGCATAGATATACGCTAAGTCTTTAAAATGAAAAAATGGTTAAAGCCAAACAATACAAATTAAAACAAATACAGACAAATCATAGGAAAATAGATATGGTATATATGTGAGAATGCATACAGAGAATTTAATGAGTTAAACATTTTGAGAAGAAATATTTTTAGGTAGTTCTCAGGGAACAAAGTGAAAAGATTTCCAAACTGACACCTACTTTTGTCTTTCTCTTGTGTGAGAAAAAATAGACTTACTATTTAGAAAGAGTCTGTGTTAAATTCTCTTTTCTCAGGGAAGGTTAGGGGTTGATAGCCCTTTCTAGACAAGAAAATATGTTGATCATTAATAGATAGAGGTGTTACAACATGCATATTTCCATTTTAGAATATGCTTACTAGCGAGTTTCTTAGCATAACATACCTCAGTAGATTAGACATGCCTTCAAAAGTAGAAACAAGGCAGAATCTGCTAGATAAGACTAAGGACTTATGGTGGAATAGGGTCCACTGTTTCCAGGGCCATTAGTAGAAACTAATAAAACGCAGCTCCGCAAAGCCAAGTGTTTTTTTTTCATGTTACTTGCATTCACTTACTTCCCTATCCAAGTAGTCAAAAACATAAAACAAATATTAATGTAAAAGAATTAGTTTAATTTTTCATCAGTCTATTATATGGATTGGTAAGGCAGAATGTTTTTTTGCAATAGTATTAAAGATGCTTTACTGATAGGGATTTCTTGTCTCTGAAGAATTTGAAGTTGAGTACAGAGAAGAACAGATGGCTCAAGACACTACAAACTGAGAAGGAAACTGTTGTGAAAAGACATTCTTCTGATAATTCGTGATACGTCATGGAAAAGGCATTCTTTTGATAATTCATGATAAATCATGTCAGATATGCTAACGAAAAATAGAGTAAATGGGATGCATTAAATATGTAAGGACCTTCAAAGTTTGCAAATATGGGGAATAATAATGGCACTAATTTTCTCTACCATCTTCTATGACTATATATCAGGCTTGCTTACAGCAAAGCCTTCAGCTTTTTAACCGTGTGTGCAAGAGGCTTTGTAGATGTATTTTCTTTGTTGCGAGTACTCCAAATGAGCTCGAGGCTAAATATAAAATGAACACATTATATGCAACACATGCAAAAATACAGTGTTAAAGAAGATTGATGTTTGAAATTTCATCAGCACCTGAGAAATATCAAGGTTTAATTAACAAGTCAATGGTGTATAGAGGCTTTGAATATTTATGATGACATTATAAGTTCTGGAAGACACCAAGACAAGCATGACATGAAACTGGGAAATATTTCAAAATGTTCTCAAGCAAATTAATTATAAGAAAATGAAAAAAAAAAAAAGAAGCATAGCACTGATTTAAAAATTTTAGACAAAAAGGATGACCAATAAATGCTTAAAATATTTGAAAATTTTATATCTAGTGAGTTCTTTACTGGGATTTCTTTATTTTAATGCTGTTACATATAGGGAGGGTGTATGCAAGCCAGTGTTCCTAAGATTTAATTTGTGCAAATAAGTATGCAAAAAGAAGAAAATGTACTCAGTAAGATTGTAAATATATCCTTACTTCCACTTCCAAGTGTATATTATTACAGGGTGGTTTGCCCCAGTAACTTGAGGCTATCTCTGTGCATCTACTGGAAAACAAGCAAAACAAAACAAAAATACCACTGCCAAGTTTTTTGTGCGTTCCTTAGAATAATTTTATTCCCATACACTCATAACACATATTTCTGTGTTTATCTGAGCTTCTCCTTTGGCATGGAACATCTTCTTCTACCCTATACTAAGTAAAAACGGCAGACTGTCTGGTATAGTTCAATTCTTTTAATTTCTAACTTCCAATACATTTTAATATGAGAAAAAAAAAGAAAATATATCTGTGGGCACTGCAGAAAGAAATATTTGAATTTTCATTTTCATTGACTTTAGACAGTTTAGGATTCAAGACAACCTTGATAAAATTCACAGTTCTGACAGTACTGTGCAATGTTCCAGGTTGGTAAATCCCTCACAGTATTGAAAACTAAACTTCGAACACAAATTGAATAATATCTTAAACTTTTGGGAGGTACTTGAAAAATCTGCTGTGACTGAATTTTAGTGATGAGACTCTATGTGTTCTGGTACATAAGCATGTAATTTTATATATTTGCACAGTGTGCATTATAATTCAAACATATTACGTTATTTAAATAAAATTTATTAATTCTCAGAATTATAAGAAATATAATTATACTGAAGCATAGGTAAAGAGTGAATTGAACAAAATATATCAGTGGCTTCCAAACTAGAGATAAGTAGTATTTACTTACAGTTAGCTGGTGTAGAAGGGAAATACTTCAATTAAGTCAGGATATCACTAAATGGGATATTGCTTAAATTTCAAGCTCTTGTTGGCATCTCACTTAACCTCACGTTGAACAGTTTTTCTGTTTTTTTGTTGGCACTATGTTTATGCATTTATGTTTAATTTTTATTTCTTTATGAATTTATACAAATGACAGATGTCTTTTTCCTGTAAGAAGATAGGGCATATTTAGAGATGGGAATACTGTCCCTGTTGAGCATTACAGCAGGCTATTGACAATCTCTACAGGATTCTGAGGTTGAGTGAACTATTGAAGATTTATAATCTTATTTGAAATGTCCTTTACTTCACAGATCTTTGTAAATGATACAGGCCACAGCTGGATATAACTAAGATTTTGTTAGAACATATATATACAGGAGAATGATGGATTGACATTCATTCTTTTATACTCAGCAAGAAATTATTACTTTATTCTAATTAAATGAAGGATGACTTCCTGAAATTATATTAAATGTGTTAGTGTTATTTATCTTTATTGAAATTCTACTTTTTTTTTATGCTGAGGTGTATTTGACTTTTTTATATTTCCAAGTGACAGATAATAAAGGGTACATAGACTGAAGGCCAGTTTTTGCATTTCCTTATGCTTACTTATACAAAGTCCATTACTGCCAAAATCTAATAAATTACTTTCTCCTTATATTGGATTTTAAAATGACTTCTTTTGGCTTTTTTTTAAAGAGAAGCTTTTTTTAAAAGAAAAACTTTTTTTAAAAGAAATTTTCCAAAAGCTTTTTTACAACCAACTTTAGCAATGGATTAGTGACCACCACTTTCCTACTGCTTGTTTGAGTCAATGCCAGAGTGGCATTAGAAAATATACCATTACTGATCTGAGTGAATTTCTTTATTTAAGTTGAGAAGCAAATACATAAGTATTCCAGGCCCATGTACAAAAGTTATTCATTTTTAATGTTGATTTTGCTGTTTTATTCACTATGTTTGAATTTATGTACTTGGATAATTACATTGAGATTGGACTAGCTATTTGAATATCTTCATGCTTTACATGTTCATATACTTGGTAGAAATTTTATGTATTACTGCCCTGGCACAGTTTTGTGGTAGACAGGAATTTCAAATATTTGAAAATCAAATTTCACATGTCTTTCTTTTACATCTGCTCTGATTTATATTTTACAATAGTTAATAGGACTTCTTTTATACACCAGAGTGAGATATCTAACATGTAATCATTGGAATTTTATAGGTAAAAACACTCTTTTAAATTGCGCATGTACAACTTTTTATTGACGCAAACTTTTTGCTGAGAAAAATTAAAGTGTATCTCTCTCTAATATGACTTCTGAAAAACATCCCCCAAAGAAATAAAACAATCCATTTTATCTCCTAGAGACACAAGAAACAATGCAGTATACTGGGATATGCCTATTATCCAAAGATATACATTATAATTTTCAACTAATTATGATTGAATGAAATTGAATTTATGTTTTATCAAGTATTCAACAGATGCTTCTAATACCCATCAAATGCACTGTGTTCAGACTCATTTTAATATAAAAACTTATAAAATATTTATAAGAAGATGATGCAACAGTACTTTTAATTATGTTTATGTATTTCTGCTCTATTTAAATATTTATTGCACCATGAGAAGATATGTAAATCTGGAGACTGAGGAAGAAATACAGGAATGTTGTACAGCTTATATAGTTTGTGCCAGCATCAATATCTTGTGTTATTTTATCTAATTAAAGCATATTGTTGAGAGTTAATTGGAAAAAATCCTGTGCTTTTGTCTGATGAGTAGCAAAATCTTTACAAGGTTCATCAAAGAAAGGGATATCACATTACTGAAGGAAGAATCCACTTCTAAAAAAATATTTCTTGAGATGTTGGTGTTCTGTAAGCTTTTAACTGAGAGAAGTATATTTCATCAATGATTTTTTCCGACTGTTTCAAAGTACAAAGTAAATCAAAGGCTACTTGACTATATACAGAGGTTCCTCCTCAAATTCCAACATCAACTAGGCCTCTATATCCATATCTTGGTTCAGTGCAGGCTAACAGTGAGGTAGAACAAAATGGACTTAAGAGCCCAATGTTCTTTTGTGGTATGATTTATAAATAAAATGTATGTATATATAAGTATGTCTTATATGTATGTCGTATAACTAGGTCATTTATATGCCCAAGGAACAAAAGGTGTGAGAAAGAAAAAAAGCCAATCCATTATGAGTCATTTTCACTTATCCAGAAGAACCAGAAAATGAAACATATATGAGGTTCCATGGAGTTTTGAGCAGAAAGTGAATGCAACAGCAAAACCAGGGGCATGAGATAATAAAGTCATGGTTATAGAAAACTAGGCTCAGAAAGGCAGCATGAAGGCAGAACATGCTGAAGCTGGGTGGCAAAAAAACAGGAAGTGAAAATCAATAGAATAAGAATTAGAGATAAGCCACAGTCAGGAACTAAACAGTGACAAATGGAGACAGAAGCACAACTAAGAAATTGAGGAGAAAGAGGGAATATAATTTAATCTAGGAAGTTCTTAGCACAGATATCCTTTGCACAGATACTTACTTGGTGTTACATCCTGTCCATTAAGAGTATGTCATGAGCATTCATGAGTTTCATGACTGCTTGAAAACACATAATCCACTGATTTTTTTTGATTTTTTTTTATTTTGTGACTGTATAAAAACCAGAGTATAAAAACTTTAATGCCTATACATCTTTCTCTTATCTTCCCACTTTAGATAGGAAGACATAAACAAAAGTTTTTTAAAAGATCAAGGTACTGAATCATATTCCATAAATTGGCTCAAGAATCAGAAGCTCAAGCAGAAGCTTGATATGACTGCATATTTAAATATTTTGCTTAAATACTGAGGAATTTTCTTCAAAAATCTGCTTGTTTGTGAGGTTGATTGTCAAAACTGGGAAAATCACAAAATCACAAAATCACGGAGCAGTTGAGATTGGAAGAGACCTCTGGCGATCGTCTGGTCCAACCCCCCGGCTCCAGCAGGGACACTAAGAGCACATGGCACAGGGTCATATCCAGGTATGTTTTGAATATCTCCAGAGGACACTCCACAACCTCCCTGGGCAGCCTGTTCCAGGTCACTCTCACAGGAAAGAAGTTCTTCCTAAGATATGTCAGCTTAAGTGTTTGCATGGGGTTTTTTTGTGGATTTGTCATTATTCCCTGACTAGCTTGACTTCTCTGAAATTAAAGGAGTTTTCCAGCAGCATTAATTGGAAATAAGAACCTACTTCAGAAGCTATGATTGTGAAAAATGTTTTCCAAAGGCTTTTCTAAAGCCTGATGTTGTCTTTGTACTGTTGTCTTGTGTGATAAGAATCCCTAGAGAAGAAAGTAGCTCTCTGGACAGCCCAAAAGGTTCACTATTCTTCAGGAATGTTGCTCTAAAGTTCAGGGAATGAGAGAATGGAGGAAAGATCTTGAAAACCCCAGAAATTATCAAGGAAATGCCGTAGTGAAAAGAACTCTGCAATACTGCTTGCTTTCATCTGCCTCCACAGTAAAAATTATTTTATTAGGATTGGCCTTCAGTCTGGTACCAGTGTTCCTATTATGCCACTTTCTTAAGAAACTAAGAGCTTCAAGTGTGTGCTATATACTAGAAACAACTCTTTTGAGTGACTATTAAATGAATATTCTATAGAAGCTACATTACTTCTTCCACTTTCTGTTTCATCTCCATTGATTTCCGTCCTGGTCAGATAAGAGACACTTCAGAATCATTCAGTGTTAATATAGCAGCAAATCACACATTTGGATGCATCAGAACTCTGTTCTCTCTCAAAAACCAGAAGTCTAAGATGTGCTTATCTTTGCAATTCTGACAGCTGATATTAAAAGCAAACAGATTTTAAAAATGGAAGGAGGGAGGCAGGGAAAGAAGAAGCATTTAGCAAAATGTTTAAAATAGTCATATGCTGTTATCTCAAGCAGAATGATCTTGAGCCAATTAAATGAGTGTATGTTACAATTGACTTTGAAAGGATTAATTTATACTCTTGAGCCCACTCAGATATAGAGCTAATAGAAAGCTGTCTGAATACATGAGTTCTCACATATCTTTAAACTCAACCAGAGAGCCAAATGCTAAGTTAAATACCCTGGGACATTTTGGAGGACTTGGAATGCATACAGCAGTGAGATGATTGTTCTGATCAGTAGCTATTTATTCCCATCTATAACAATATTGATAATGCGTGCTGTGTTAATATTTTGTTAATATTCTTCTTCTAGCATTTAACCAAATAACATGTTACAAGTTATTGTTATTTGTTAAATATTCCTAACTTTATTTTCAGAATGTAGAGCTCCTGCTCTTGAAAGTGTATTACAGGAAAATGCATAATATCTATGGTATTTATAGTATAATATCTAATACCATAATATCTATGGTATTAATAGTTCTTTGTCACTGAAATGTTGGAGCTCCTTAATTTTGGATATGTTGGTCCTCATATAAAGTCATTTGATGTGGAGTAGGAAAGTATAACGCGTGTCAGGAGGATTAAACACATCTGGTGTCTGCTCCAAGGTCTCCATGAATATTATGCACTAAAGACTTTGCCAAGAGGATCAAAAAATAGGACGTGGAACTTCCTGTAAAGTGTATTCATCTCTGACTTGGGATGATATTTGGTTTTGTTCATTCTGATCCTGTGAATTCAGTTATAGCTACATCTATAATGTCAGTGGCAGCCTGGACTGTGATCTCATACACTAACTGTGTCCCTAGGAGGAATGTGCATGAATGCTAGGATTTAAAATATTTGTAGCATGGCTGTCTGTAACTCCTATTTCCCCTATTCTTCAATACTGAAGACAACTTTGAAAGGAGTTTACTCTGTAATGTTGGTGATGAGATGTTTGTATAAGGCAGATGAGAAATACATCCCATAACAGTAGTTAGATATGGAAGGATGTGAACTCTTCTTATCAATTACGGGCTAGCATTTGAATGAAGAAATTTGTTGATGCAGGATGAACATAAGCATAAAATTAATTCTTACATTTGGTACATAAATAGCTCTGTAGACACCTAGATTCTCACAAAATCTAGATTGTATATTTTGCAAACTCACTTACCAAACACCATCTGTAATCTGGAGTAAGGTACTAAGTATTAATTTTGAAAGGTCTTATATGGATTACATTAATTGTGTAGCTCATGCTTTAAAGCATATTATTCACAGCAATTTAGTAATACAGAATCTCTAGAGGTCCCCGGTAATTGTACATTCACTGAGGCAAAGATGACTCAGTGTTTCTGTTATTCTTTTTGAGATTGTCAGAGTGCTACCCTGGCATCCAGTATCAGCTGTAGCCATCACAAGCGAATCCTAATTTACACTTTGATTGGTCCCCAAGCAAGTAAGCACCTAGTAGAGGACTAAATTTTGGTTCTGAACCCACGCATATTGATCAAGCAAAAAAAAGAAAAGAAAAAAAAAGTGAAACCGCACCTTGGAAATGTATTAGTCCAGTAAGGAATAAAATCCAACTAAAAAGGGTAGAACATAAATCTGCATAGGAAGCCTGAGACCAAATAATCTTTTGTGTAATTAGTTCATGTCCAAAAGTTTAGGGCTGTAGAACTGTTCCAGGTATCTGAGAACTTTTCCAGAAGCTCTGCTTTAGTGACACACAAATTACTAGCTTCACACTGAAGCACTGTGGTGAAATTTTACAGCTTTGATATACAGATATCCAGAAATGACTATCTAGTAGTCTATTCTGTGCTTAAAATCTGAAATTCAGTAATTCAATACTGTCTTTCCAGTCACTCTATTTACTCAATTATTCATGATTTTCCTTCAGAATTACAAGTGACAGAGGAATCTCACAAAGCTAAGAGGTATGTCAGCTAATTGTTTATTCCAGTTTCAGCAGAAATAATTCTAGGTTTTGGAGTCTTCCCATGGCACCTCTGTTACTCTCTTTTCTTTTTTCAGCTAACATGAATGTTGGATGAAAACACCTTGGGGAAAATTCAAGTGATTTAGTAATTGTTGAGAGGTCATCAAAATGGAGATTTTTAAACCTATCATTACATTTCTGGATATGCTTTTTTTTATTCCAACCCTAAATTCTTGTCAGGCTTGGTTCTCTGCACATGTCCAGTAGATTTTTGAGAAATCCTGCTGTTTTGCCAATTGTCGGGGGGGGTCCGTGCCAGTAGAAAGAACCAGACACCAAGGGAAAGAATGGTCATATTTATTATTAATATCAAATAATACAGAAATGAAATGATACATTTGTCAAAACTATAAGCTTACTAAGTGCTAGTTTTTAACAATAGACAAAATAACCAAGGTAACATGCTTAACCATTACTATACGAGAAAGAGAATATTAAGAAAAATGTACAACACAGTTGCCTAAATAGCTTACCATCATCCAGATCCACAATGGCTGGGGAGCTGCTGTTGCAGCAAGGATTTGGAGAGCTTTCTCAACAATTGGGAGGCCTTACATGGTGCATCCACACATAAGTCAGGACTCCAAAGTCTGGACAAGAAGGTCCAGTCTTTTTAGAACCAAACTAGCAAAACTTGCATTTTCTTTGTGAGTGGTAACATTTAGTATGTCCTACTCACCTGGGACCAGGATCTAGCTAAAGCCAAAGCTTCAGATGAGAAGATTCCCTTCAAGGTCAAAAATGCTTGTATGATAGCCTGCAAAAGTTCCAATATTATGAGCCTATGTGCAGGTTAGCATAAGCAATTCTACAGATGAACTCTGTGTACTTCTATAAAGGCAGAGCTGTATTCAGCTGTAAGTCAACTCTGACTTGGACCTGTGTTTCAGGCCCTGACACTTCACCTGAAAATATTTATGGCAGCCATATTTTCAGTGGATCCCTGCATTTGTTATTGCTAAGGAGGAAGAAAAAAGTTATCTTCTCTTTGAACACTAACTCTTCTGGTAAGGAGACAATGAAAAATAATGCATTCTTAGCTCATAAAATACATTTGTATGTAGCTATTCTAACATGCCTCCTCTTTTCCTTGTACAACTGATTGGCAGTTGATGGCAAATTCATTTGAATAACTGCAGAAAAAGAAAAGGAAAAATAACACTCGGGGAAATCAGAGGAGTGACTCCTTATGTCCTTGTGGCTTAGGTGGCATCTCCCAGTGGCATTTTAGATTAATCAGAAACATCCTTCTCTATTTGTTGGTGGTCTCTTCCCTTTGGAAGTAACTGGACACAAAGTCCAGTGGTCTGTATCCAAGAGGACGCATAATGTTCTGTAGAGGAAAAGAAAGCAGAAAGTAATGGATAGAAAATATAGGTACTTGGCAGAAGGGAGTCTGAAAAGTAGTGAATTGGGCAGGAAACAGTGCTCTGTGCATGTTTGTAAATACAGGGCAGTGTAACAGTAGATGAGAAGATACATTTTTAGAAAGATATTTTCCTGGCACTTTCGTGGAGTTTCCAAGCTTTTCTCTGTCTCTTTTTTTTTCCTCTTTTTTTCTCTGTCACTTTGAAGTCATGGGAAATGTTATTTTCTAAGTTCTCCACTTACTCCTAGTGCTTGTTTTCTTATTCAATCATTTCTTGCTCAATATCATGTCTCTGTCTTATTCTTGCTGCACCAAGCTTCAGTTTGATTCTTTCCATGTCTGCAGAACTTCAGATATTTGGATCATTTATTCACTTTGCCTTTCTCCTAACTAGCCTTTTGATCCCTTAGTTTGCATACTTTTTTCCCCATGCACTAAATTAAATTGCTGTGATAGAACTGTGATGTACTGTTGTACAGTATTCTGGAGAAGTTGGTTACTTAAAAGAAAGAAAATGAGTGGACAACAGATGCAGTAGAAATACATTATATTTTAATCCAGTTCCATTTACAACTGCAGTTGGAACTTGAACAGAAATTTGTTCTAAAGCAAAGCTGCTAAGAGCAAAAGCTTTTCTCAGTGTCTTCTGGGGCACTCCTTATTTCCTCTTTTTAAAACAACCAGACTTTTACTGTGCCTAGGTCTCCTAGTTGAAATCTGTAACTCATAGTTCAAAACCTCTGAGCCAAATGTATCCCCAGTGCAACTCCACAGCCTTTGTTTGTTTTGTTTTGTTTTTTTCCTCCACTGGCTAGCATTCTTCAGGAACTATTGCACACTGAGACAATTCATGTTAATAGACTGGTGTCAAATTTCTATAATACTTGACAGTGGCAGAGGATCATTTATAAAATTAGTAGCCCACTTTTATCTGTTCACTCACAGCATTATTTTTCAAAGTGACCCATGCTTTGAGAAAAATAGGTGAAAATCTTCTGTTACAACTGAATGATGCTGAAGCCTTGTTACTGAATGTAAATGCTGAGCAAGTAAATGCTAAGAACTGTACTGTGGAATTTTAAGATACACTTTTCTTTTCAGACAAGCTATTAATCTGTTGAATTTATCTGTGAAGCACAATGGTAGTTGATTTCTCCCTCTAGAGAATTCTGCCTAATTTCATTGACATAGACACATTCTGAAGCAGAATTCAATGTTATATGCTTTTGAGATCTAACCTGGTTTCATTGCTGGACTGATTGTACATATTAAGTAAAATAAGAATAGCTTTGTCTTTTTAGACTATTGTGTTCAAAACCATTTCTATCTGGGAACCCATTAGCAGTTCTTAAGAGAAAATTTCAATTTCACTAAGCATTGGGTAGTTGCACTGATACTGAACATCGTTATGTCTTTGCAATTGATATATTAAAAAAGGTATTTGTGCTAGAAGTATCATAATAAACAGTTGGACTTATTTTAACTTATCCCTATTTTGGCAAGATTGAAAATACAAGTTTTACATGTCTTATTCAAGCTCTATGTTATTTAACTATACAAACGTGATGCAAAAGAGGTAGTAAAATATGTTGTCATAGTTTTTCCAAATGTACACATATTTCTTAATGATGTTTATCAAACTATTATGAATCATAGAATCCTTAAGATTGGAAGGAACCTCTAGAGATGCTCATCTAATCCAAACTCCCTGCACACACATGATCACCTACAGAATGTGGCACAGGATTGCGTCCAAGCGGGTTTTAAAGATCTCCAGAGAAGGTGATTCCACAACCTGTCTTAGCAATCTATTCCAGTGCTCTGTGAAGAAATTTTTCCTTGAGTTCCTGTGGAACTTTTGGTGCTTCAGTTTGTTGCTGTTTCCTCTAGTCCTATCACAGGCCATCACTGAAAAGAAGCCAGCCCCATCCTCCTCACCCCCTTCCTTCAGGTATTTATACACACTGATCAGGTCCCCTCTCAGCCTTCTCCAGGTTGGACAGGCCCAGCTCTCTCAGCCTTTCCTCACACAGCAGATGTTCCAGGCAACTGATCATTCTCATAGCTGTGCGCTGGACTCTCTCCAGCACCTCCACATCCCTTTTGTACTGAGGAGTCCAGAACTTTGTTTCCAGATGTGGCCTCATCAAGGCCGAGTAGAGGGGGATGATCACCTTCCTTGACCTGCTGGATATGCTCTTCTTAATGCACCGCAGGATCCCATTAGCCTTCCCAGTCACAAGGGCACACATTGCTGCCTCATAGACAACTTCTTGTCATCCACCATGAAACCCAGATCTTCTCGGCAGAAAGTCAATCCCCAGCCTGTACTGGTGTCTGGAGTTATTTCTTCCCAGGTGCAGGACCTTGAATCTGAGTATGATGTAAAATATTTTTTAATAGTCTCAATAACAACATAGGATTATTTTAATCACTCACAAATGGTTATCTTCATGCTCATCAAGACTCTTAGACCACACACTGTTCTGAGAAAGGAGGAAACAGCATAGCTAAGCTAGAGGCAACATGCCTGCTCTTGATATTTGTAGGCAGAATGCGTACAAGGTTGCTGGCAAAATTAAATGTGTTCCTGATTTACCATGCAATCTGTTTGTAATGTTTTCCTTCAAATGTAGCCTTGCAGCAATTTGCTAATACACAACTTCAGAAGAAAAAACAATTGCTACTGTTGTACTTTACCTGTGCTTTCTCTCTGGGCTGCTGAGTTCTGGTAGTACTAGGCCCTGTATGGCTTCCAGAATTTCAATCATTTGCCTTTTTTTGATACATAAAATGAGGAAAAAGAACTTTTTCTGTTCATTGATCTTTCTGGAGTATGTATTATTCTATTTTATTATTGTAATGTGAACTAAATATGGAGAATTATCAAATGGTAAGCTAATATAAGCCATAAAACAGTCAGCATTTTAAATCATGGCTGTACTTCTTCTTCAGTACTCTCATGATACCATCCTCAGATGCCACTGGCTTGAACACACAATACCTGAAAGTCCATGCAAAATGAGAGTGATCCACAACTCCTTCCTCAGGCAAGTATACAATTTTCCTTTAGAAAATCAGAGTCAGTCCAAGACAAAAAAATTCCTTAGAAGGAAAGGACATTTAGAAAGATGCTTTGATACTTGAAACATACTTAGTGATTAATGTGATACAAGAAGCTGAGGAAATCTAAGTACTATATAGTCCTGCCAACTTGACTATTTTGATTCTTTTATTGAAACCATAAATTTTCATTTAATACAACTATATATGGACTCTCTAAAGGAAGCTTGTCTATCTTAGCGTATTTTTTCCACTATGTGATGAATATAGGAAGATATAGAAATATAGCATCCTGCAAAATATTACATTTTTAAAGATACTATCCTACCACCATCCTAATACAGGGGAAATTATCAACTGCTGTGGAATGTTGTTAGCATAAAAATTGAAGAGCTAGGCCTTCAGCTAGCTTGATCACAGCAGACTAATTTAGTACAATATATATCAAATAACAATATTAAAAGCTCTGCTTTTCTTTTTTTTTTTTTCTTCTGCAAATATCCCCAGACTAGTTAAGTATAAAATGATGTCTGCTTACATGGGTTTCGTACTGTGCAAATCTGTTCACCTCATGTTGCTTTCCTTCTACTTTGAATGAGTCAAAGCTACCATTAACAGCATGATCATGGAGAGAGATGATCATAAGCAATTCAGATGGCTTCAGAGAGGTTAGTCCTTATTCAGTACTCACACACAAATTCTGAAATGCTCCATCAGATCTGTAACATATTTTTAAGTAATTCAAAAGCATAACAACTGTTGCTGTTGAGGGGATTCTTCTATCATCCCTTAGCAGGAAATAGGAGTTAATCAGGACTCAGGAGAGCCCATGATCCATCTAAATACCTTCTTTTTTTTGTATAAATCTCTATTTATAGATTTATCTGTTCATATCTGCCTTTTTATTTTCTGTTTGAGCCAAAGTGCAAATGAAAAGTACCCAAAGTAAGATGCATAACAAAATAATTCATCACAAGTACTGAAGGATCATCATGACAAAATATATAATAAATATATATATATTTCTTATTTTCTTCAAGTTTATGTCTGTTACTTTCTTAATATTGATTGACTTGTGGATGGGTTTGTACAGTGAACAAAAATATTAGGCCTTGTGTACAAAGTCCAATTCTTGATTAACTGAAATTATTAACCTAAAAAATATTTAAAGCATTTTCATAAGCTTACTTCTAAAACCAAAAAGTACTGCATATTTCACTGTACAGCCATATGGAAACATTGAATAACTGTTTGCTTTCAGAACTGGGACATCAGCTCTCTCAGCTTTGCTTTGTAACATTTACATTTATTTGTTTTACATTTCCATCAGCCTCCACAACATTTACAAAGACTGATTTGCAGAAGCAGAGAGCCAGAACAGTGACACAAGCTTATCACTAGTAGTTTCTTCCCCTACTTGGGAAGAAACGGCTTGGGATATAAAACCAATTAATTCCTAGAATATTTCCCATGACAGATTTTACTTTTCATACCAGCTGAATTTGGAACTTTTTCATCTCTGTCAGTCATGACACTAACTGTTCCTTGCAACTGTCTTCTAGGGAAGTGCGTGGCTTTATTATCTCTATGTATAACAATGGTGTTAGTCTGGTTTACTTTTAGTAGGGAAGCTCAAATAAAGAAACAAAAAAATAGGCAAAAACAGCAACAACAATAACAACCAAAGCAAAACAAGAATAAATAGTTTACTTCATTTTCTAATTAACAAATACTAAGAATTGACCTCCAGAAAGATGAATCAAAAGTAGGAGGACTGCCAGAATTAATTCTGAGCAGAGTCAGGAAAGGCACTCTGCCTGAAGCCTGTAACAGCTGAGAGGTCATGAAGAGTATATGACAAATATGTCTGCTTATTCATATCAGTGGTACTTTGATAGGATATGGTTTTCCTATAAAAAAATGAATTTTCACAGCTGTAGTGAATAGACCACATAATGCGAGGTTTCATAAAATTAGTGGAGTACTGACACCAGCCGTTTTGTGAAATGCCTGAAGCTTTTAGACGTTTCATATAATGACTCAGTGCAAAAATTAAATAGTGTAATAGAATGTCTATAATTCCAGGAATGACTTTAAGTCATATCATGAAATGAATGATATCATAAGATGACTGTAAGATATTTATAAAATCTTCCCTGTGAGCTATGAAACAGGTTCTATAAGCTGGGATTTTGCCAGTCAATGAAAGATAAATTGTTTTTATGAATAGGCATCATAGATTTGACAAATGATGAGAATTAAAATACTCCCTTCATGATTTAGCCTGATGCATCTTTTGTAAAGGAATAGATTTCAAAGCATAACAATAACAAAAGAAATCTAAAAATGGAATTTATTGCTCAGAGTAATTTCTAGAGAAAATAAAATCTATTACTGTCCAGGAAGTTGGCTGAAATATTTCTGGCAAAATGTGTGTTCATTAAAATATACTGCTTTAATGAAGCCAAAATCTTAATGAAGTTGTATAACCTTGAATAAAATTTTTAGTCAGCAGATACTTGCAAACAAATTTACTAATCATTGCTGTGGTGTATGTGTATGAAAAGAGAGAAAATATATGAACTGCAGCTCTGATCTCTGAGCAAGAAATTAATGCCATGGGCTCTATCATTTTTTGCTAAATTTAATTGATAAGTTTGGTTTTCATTTCCATGTGGATAAACGAATATATTTACAATTGTATTGTTACCATGAGATTACCCTGAAAATCCTAAATCATCTCACAGTTACCTCACCACTCTAAGCCTGATATTAACACATTGAGGTGGGAAGCATATTGTTAGGAGGGAAGCAGTGAAATTTATGAAAGATTATGCTGTATGGCAAATGTGATTTTGAATACTTTATTTCACTAAGAGCTGTTTAGACCTTTCAGGTATTGGTACTCTTCTAAGATTATAACACCAAATGTTTTAATCAGTTTCAATTGATGTTCAAAAGCCTCTAATCAGCACATATCGCATTAAATTAATTTAGCTCTGACTATCTTCAGCAATAGCAACTCTTACACCAGAGTAATTGAATTAATGGCAACTGAATTACACTAGTGGAAAACTGGAGCAACAATGGTGAACACGGTCCCTTGTGTTTAGTTATCCCTTAAAAAATCTCTTTTGAATCTTCCCTTTTAATAAGAATTTCTATCACAACATAGAGAGACAATGAAAGCATGTTCCATATTCTGAATAAGGAGTTCTGTAATTAACATCAGAGATAGAAATAAGCTGATGTTTAAAAGGTATGTTGCTGAATTATGATGTAGAAGTGGTCTTCCAGTTCCATGGAAACCACTGAGATGTAAAACTGCTCATCTTTTCATGAAATACTAACATGAAAATTATTGAGGATAAATGACATTTTGATAAATATGCAGAAAGAATTAGAGGTGATTATCCAACTTCTGTTGTATAACAGTTTAACTTGCCTTAGGGTAAAATTAATCGTAGAGTTTATTTTTAACCATTTCCTACATTAAAAAAAGGAAACTCTTTAATTGTGCAGTTTTATTTTTAACCATTGCTTACATTAAGAAAGGAAACTCTTCAGAACTTGAAAGACAATTTTGTATACACAGATGTGTATGCTAAACTATGTGTTGTAACCAATTGGAAGCACAGAGATATTTATCAAAAAGCTCTTGCTTTTGTAATTTGCCCTTGTGAATTAGGATACGGAAAAGAAATGCTACAAAAAGGTGTGACATCTGTGATGATATGTTAAACACACACTGATCAAACTGATCACATTTTGATCACTGGTTACTGTAACTGGTCACATTCAGAAAACAAAGCCTGACTGCTTTGTAATATTATCATAATAAAAAGACAACATAGTCTTATTAAGAGATAACTTATTTTTTAAAAAACAAACAATATGTATTTTATAGCCAACTATGATGCTATCTTCTTTCAAATACAAAACTATATCAGTACCATTTTTATTCTCTTCTTGTTCTTAATAAGTTCACTTTACAATTTTGTAGATATTTCTCCCCACTCACTATAGATTCTCGTTAGACCTTTTTTGTTTGTTTGTTTGCAATTGTCATCAGAATTGTTAATATGGTTTATATTCTTGGAAAAGTAAAATCAATGGGCACAGCACACATATAAAGACAATCATTTTTATAAGCTCGTGTCTTCTGTTCAGAATATTGTCACCTCTCTCCCCATCTTAGTTCTATTGTATTAAGAACAATAGTTAAGATAATTTTACATTTTTATTAAAAAAGAGAAAATGAAGACAACTATATTTCAAATATTAAAAACTTCTCTGAAACGTTTTTCTTTATTTGCAGGGATTTTTTTATCAGCAAATTACTTATGGAAGAAGCTTCTAAAGGATATTAGAGATGATGACATTCAGACTTTATGTGGGGAAAAAGACAGCATTGGTTAGAAGTGTTCTTGTTTTCCAAGGCATGTCTAATGCTGATGACTTCAATACATAGGTATTCATGACTGAATTTTGATCCTAACATAATTATTCATGAGCTGAAGGCAAATAACAACAACAATAAGACAAATATAGCATTAAATATTTGCCAATGGCAGTGCCATAGTACACATACAGTCTCTCCGATGGAGGCAACAAAAAAAAGTGATGAGATCTGATTAAGTTCCCTAGAGCCAGTCATTCAAGTGGAAATAAAGAAACCTTTGTCTTTAGCCTCAGAAATGTTTCTTGATGATGCTGATTGTTTAGGGTACTTTCTGAGAGTACTCAATAAATCAAGTATTGATTATATAAATGATGTTAGGAAAGAAATTTTATATATATGTCTGTATAACAGTAATTTTGCAATAGGCTTCCAAATTTTCAATCCTGTAAAGACAATGTCAATTCAGAATATGTACATAGGCATAACTTAGCTGATTCAGAGTCTCATGATTTAAGACATTTATCTATCTCATGCTAATTCATCTTGGCTATCTATCTTAGTATAGATATCTTAGAATTGTGCATTTTGAAGTGATTATTTGTTTAACTGGTAGTAGATGGAAATTTGATTTTGAATTTTAAGGTATACACTCCACTAGGACAGATGAACATCAACTTCAGATGTAAAAATTCCATGACAAGCATGTAATCCGCTTCTGGATGTGGACCATGTGTATAATACCCAATAGTTATTAATTTTTTTTTCTTTTTGAGTTTCTCTCTTCTTTCTTTAACTGAAACAAACCAAACCACCCTCTATATCAGACTGCCTAGAAATCTTCAGAATGTTATTTTGCAGTGTACACTGCATTTGACATGTCTGTCCTGATCATCATTACTGTCTAGGAAATATTTTAGCGCTTTCTGAACCCCTGTGATAACAGCCCTCAGATTGAGTCTGGCATGTGGCACATGTTGTTACACTTTGGTAGCCTGGAACACATTCTTGAAAATAAAGCACTTGTGAGGCTGTACTGCTATCTGATTTACAGTTTTGCCAAAAAAAAATATTGTATAAGAAATGTCCTGTCATTATAAGGTCAATACTAATTCAAGGTGAATTGGATGAATGTATTTTTGGTCTTCTAGCTAAGCATTATCACATTTCTTCAGTTCTGAAAATATTACTTTGCTGAGTATGTGACACATCCAGTATTTGACAGTTTAAGCAATTTCTGAAACTACCCATTCTCTTTTTTTTTCCAGTAAGAACTGTCTCTGAGTATTAAACTTTTCACTTTCATCATGCTATATGCTAAGAAACACAATCAATGCAACATATGTATAGAATAAATGCATGATTGAGATCTATAGCAGTAATAAACTATTTTGAGATGCTACTAGGTTTTAATCTGACTTTAAGGAAGACTAAAATTCCACATAATTAACTAGCCTATGAAAACCAAAATTGTTCCCCTTTTCCTGTGGAGGATCTGTATTTTTCTTACAGTTATCCTACATTTTGCTTTTCATCTTGCTGCCTATCTACACAATATCATATGCTTTTAACCTTTGTTCTGTCTGATCTGAAAGATATTCTTGTTTCAAAACCTAGTCCCATCCGCAACAGTCTTTTCTATTTGAAAGTTTGGCTTCAGGGTCTCTGAACTGAACTAGGACACAGAGCAACATCAATACTCATCCTGCTTTAAAAATCTTAGTATGTAGAATATTAATAATTTTAGAAACAACCAGATTTGGATACTAGCTGTGATTTTTGGGATGGTCTCAAAGAGGACTGAAAGTCTCGTCTTCCTACTTGCATTCCTAAAATCCTGAAAAATGCTTTCATATAAATGCTTTAATATAGAGCTAATCTGTTTAAGCACATTGTGCCTAATGTTGCTTTCCAATACACCTAGCCAAGTGCATTGTCATCTTTCACTGTCAGGCTAAAATCACCAGCATATAGAATTGGTAGAGAGTTTAAATCACAAACTGGGGTATGGATATTAATTTGTTGTATTTGAGAGTCTTATGTGAACTCTATTATATATTCATCCTATAAATATGAAACTACTCTTTCTTGACATAACACAATAACTCCTTTATTTAGCTTATAATCTCTGGAAGAAAAAGTTTTGTATGTTTGCTTACATTGCTTAAATTTCATAGAAAATCTTTCTTCATTTTCACTGACAACTACTAAGAACCTGTGGAATAAAGGATATTAAAAGACTACTGTTTTTCTTACTATAGTGTTGAAACAGAGGACTCAGATCACAGTCACTTCACTTTTCTTCCCATAGGGAAGTAAAAATGGAAATTGAAAAGTGTTTAGATATTAAATATAGAAAAGAAACAAGCCCTTTGGAAGAAATCAGAATTCTGAGGCTTTAAATAATATGTTTCTTGTTAGGAGCTTGTTTTCCAGGGAATCAAATGCATAGATATCTTATAATATTAGTCACAGATTATGGTACCACAAATAGTATACTGAAATAACAATGGAAAGCCCTATATTCAAAGATCTCTGTTTTTCTTTATTCATAATATTTTTGAAGTAATTATTCATCAAAAAAGTAGTTATTCATCAAGATGACCTCAGAAATTCATTATGGAAGTAGCATTTCCTAAGTAATGCTTTTTGATTTTCAGACTCTACTTTGCTTAAATGAAGAAATCATTTACTGAATCCTCTAGATTTTTTCCTTTTTTAAGATTTATGTGTATTTGTACAAACAGTGTAAAACAAACAAAAGTAATATACTGATATGCAAGAGACAATATGCCACAAATTCAGAATTTCTCAAGGCAGAAACAGAAGCCTGATAAGAGTTTGCCCCTAAGCGCATTACTTAATGCACAGTGTGTACTCAACAGAGAGGAACAATATAAAAACTGGAGGGGAAAAAAAACAAAAAACAAACAAAAAAAAAACAAACAAAAAAACCCTTGTACTTATCAGATATTAGAGAATCTAATCCCCAGAAAAAAAATCTTTCTTTCTCACTCTCCTAACCTCCTTAATTCTTGGATGTCTGACAAGCAGTGATTTAAATGAAGTACTAACAATCAGCAAGCCAGAATCCATTGGAAATATGATTTCATTAGTGTTGACAAAATTCTGTTGTTCCTCTAATATCATTTTTTAAAGATTGTTTTTTTGTGTCTGTAGCTTTAGAATTAAAATTGAAACTGAAATTTAAGGCCATGTTATTGCCACTTTTACTAAGAAGAAGAATATTTACAAACAAATCTAGTAACCCTCAATGAAAGGAGTAATCAATTAGTCAATCCTGAAATAATATGCTTGTTTTAGATGAAATTTTGGATAACGGAGGACATTTCCCTCCAAATATTTTACATCAATATTAAATTAAGCTTAAGTAGCTCACCTCTGTACTACCCTGGAGGTGGGTTGTTGACCCTGGGAGCTTGTATGTCAAAGTACCTGCAACTGGAAAATTGGGGAGCAAGAGTCCAGCTGCAGGGTGGACTAAGCCTAGCCTCTACAGGGATCCACACTGTACATAAATAGTGTATATGTCCCACTAATGGACCTTCCTCTTGACCGGTCAGAGAGGGGAAGAGAGTGAGACTGATGGTCAGACAGACATCAATCTGTATATATGTTATGAACAAATATATAAATATATACAAACAAGTACACAAACAAATACACATATGTGTTGTAAGCTTGTGTCTGTGATTGTGGGGAATATGTGCTTAGCCTTGCTACTGGTTAGACCCGGGAGCAAGGATCTGCAGCAGCCTCAACTCTATCAGAATTGTGAATTAGTCTTACTCTGCTTAACAGTAACGCTACATGACTGTCTTCCTGGATTCTAAGCATAAAGCTGTATACCCTCACATATACTAATCGTTAATTTATCACAAAATCCAAAAGGGAAGGTTTATTCCTCTGCTAAGATTTATTCCCTTTTCTGTTCTTGTATTTCAGAGGATTTGAAAATAAATAGATACTCTTCAAAGACTGCAGCGAAGTAATTATTTTCTTTTAACAAGCTTATTAGTTTATTGATTTATGTTTAAGTAGGCTTTACAATTATTATATTTCATCTGCAGTACACTATTTATTGGAAGAATGATAGGATGATTAGTGTTGGATTACAGTGTCATCATTTGCAATGCTATACTTAAGGGTCTGCCAGCATTTACATATCATATTCCTTTGTATAAGAAGTACATATCATTTACTTCTTATAGTTTACCTATGAAAAGTACTTTTCCCTACTAACCCATGAGTCTCTTCTTTAACAATTTAATATAAAATTATTTCTACAAGTCTGGCTAAGGGTAAAAAGAAGTATCATTTTTTTTTGTAAATTCTTATGTAACCAAATATTACAACATTTTGAAGGAATAAACAATGTTTTTAAGGTAAACATCAAAGATGTATTGTAAATGCTTAGCTGTCTGTTGGATACAGCATGTAATAAGGAACATATTTTATATTTTCATTTGGTGCATCCTGTAGAGCTTGATGTAACTTAAACATGTTATGATAAAGACCAGTGCATAGTTAAAAAGGCTTCAGAAAGGCTGGCAACCTTCAACATATACACAAGATGGGATAAATGTTATACGGAAAACGGGTTAGTTCTCAAAACAGTCTGAATGCATTCTACTTAGTCACAATTGGTGCTGTTACACAGAATTAAGTGTAGCTATGCCCTATTACCTGTTGAGGATATGCTACAGAAAAATGGAGGTTAGAGATTTGACAGACATTTGAATTAGACATTTGCATCAACATTATGGAAGACGTGTGGAACGGCTTAAGAAATTCCCAATATTTCATATATTACACAAGTACTGTGGAAGAATCATCAATTTTGTCAGGTGGAGCTGGCTTTTTGGAGGTTTGATTTTCAGAGACTTGTGTATCAGGATGGTTTTCAACTACTTCGTCTAGGAAGATGACTGACAGAAATCTTTCTGAGAGCATTCTTGTTATGTCTATCAAAGTGACGAATCAAAGTCAATCAAGGGTAAAGGACATAAAGCATTGAGAATGGTTAGCAGAGAGGAATATTAAACAAAAGGGAGAAAAGGTGAATAAAGGAATAAGTAGTAACAGCTAACAAAAGAACATTGAATGTATGACTACTGATAACCTTTGAATGTGGAATTAGGATCGCAATATTCATGAGGCCTTCTCCACTCTGATGAGGAACGAGAAGAATACAGGAAGCAAAGCTGTATATCTATCCTCAACTTCTGGGCTAGCAATCTAAATGGAAGTGAATGTAGATCCTTAGGAAAGGTTGATTCCTTTGCTTTCTCTCTAAGCCATCCTCAGTCAGCTACTCTTAAGATTTAGATTATATTCTTCATTTCACTGAATCCAACTGCTTAATAATTCAGGGAATGCAGTCAGTAGTTTTGGATTTGGATCACAGTAGGTTTAAACCTTCAAGTTAATTATAAGTCTGTACTTAATGTAAATTGAGATCTTCCTATTAGAGTCAAAATCTACAGGTTTGATGGTCAAGCTCCAGAAAACATTGACAGCTTCCCACTGTGTTGATAGCCACAGTATATGAATTCATCCAAGTCTCAGAATTGACAAATAGCTCCTAGTCCATGTTTTACACTTCAATTATAGTAGACTCATCATAGAAAATCCAATGCTCCATCACATTTTCTTTCAGTAGTGCTTCTCTAGCAGTCAATATCATCTAAATGTTTACTGACTAGTATTTCAAACAAATTCTACAGATATCTCCAAATTTTATTGCAGACAGGGGTAAATTTGAGCAGTTGTTTAAGTCTTTCTACCTTCTACAGTTTTTTGCTGTTGTTGTTCAATATGAAGAATTAAATGAATTTCAATATAATTTTACAGCACTATAACAATCATTCATAATTCTGACACTTTTACATCTACTGACCCATTGAGTAGAGATAGCAAACTATTTTCTAAGCAATAACCCGTTCCAGTGTAGATATGTATCTACTATTTTGTGCCTGATCTGAAATTCACTGAAAAAAAGTAATAACCAAGTGATTCTGCCCCATGAAACTGTGCAAACTGGCCTAATCTTTTAATCTATTCTTTAGAGAAGTATGATCCAAACGAGAACATTTGGTGCCTGAATGGATAGACTGTCAAGTCTTGATAAATGCAAGTTTGCTATCTCCTGATCTCTGCCATGTTTGTTATCTTTTCTTCTTCAGAGAGGTGTGGCAAGAAGAAGTAGCTAAATGATAGGCTTTCAATATAATAGATATTTAATGCAGAAGATGTCATTACAGCTTATGAGCTGTAGTTAAATATAGAACAGGTGCTGTTCTTGAGATCTTTCTCCATATTTTCCCTCACTATCTTTCCTAAGGGATAAGCTTCTATTAGATCTTAGATCTTCTCTCTGCTTCAGATTCAGACCCAACTGTTGTGTTTATTTATCCTGCAGATGAGTGATAGGTATAATAACGCAATCCTCACAAATAGGTTTTTACAACAGAGTCATCTTCCTTACCTATGAAAAAAATAGTAATATTTTAGTGTCTTTTTTGATTTTGTAGCTTTTCTTGTGTGAGGAACTAGTGTCTTTCTTTTTAATGAGTTTAACATTTGGTGTTGTCTTTCATAATCCAATGATGTGTTTTCAAGGCGACATTAATTTTAGGCCCTTAAGTTAGAGAGACAAGATCTTTTTCTTGGCTTTTTCAAAGAAATCTTCTTCTTTCCTTTGCCCACAGACATGCTCTTCAGAAGGAATGTATCCCTAGCAACTTACAACATTGATACAGGTTAAGTGCCTAGGTTGGACAGTTTTGAACTTATTTTATTATTTTATTTTATTTTATTTTATTTTATTTTATTATTTCATTTCATTTCATTTCATTTCATTTCATACTTTTTCTAACAATTGTTCATTACCACTCCATAGGTAGGCATAATCAGTTTATAGAATCTAACACCAGATGCCAAAATTATCTATGACACTGATATATAGCTAAAATGATACCATCCACAGTTTCTACAAAAGCCACAAATAACTTGCCTTCCAGAGGACTGGAAGAAAAATTCATTGCAATATTCATGACTTTACAATATTCTTTGGCTATCAAATACCAATGTATGGGTCATACCTTTTAGTCTCTATTCAAGGAGTGTTCAAGTGTTATACATCACTAGCCATCATCTGCCAAGCAGTGTCTGTTAGACTGCTGACTGAGGAACCTATGCTTGTCAGTGTTGTACATGCTAGTCAGGCTCATTCAGTCGCTATCTGTAAAAGATTAATTAATATTTGCAGTCTTGGTCATGCTGCAGCTATAAATTTGACACTTGCTTTTGAAAAGAGAGGAAACATTTAACAGCTTTAACTATTGTACAAGCACTATATAATACTATTATTTTGAGAATTGTTATTATTTAGGAATGGTTATGACAGGTATCCTATGGTATAACATGATATGACCAGTATACTATACTAAATCTGTGTTTTAAGAGCCTATTTAGGTGTTGCACCCTAGGTGAAATATTGCCTGAGATTAGTAAAATGTCTTTCATATTTGTATGCTGTTTTATTTTTTTGATTCTACATTTTAAGAAAATTAATCAGAAAGAAATATATGGTACCAACCTTTTTTTTTTTCCTGAAATGTTAAAGTGGAAGCTAGCTTTGAAATTTAGTTATTAACATTATCATTTCAAAAGGAAACAGCAACAATGAACACATCAACCACTTATTTCCAGGAGGCTTTAGAAGTCTGATAATAACAGATTCATTTATTGATGTGATAATGGTCTGGGAATAGAAATGAGCCCTAAAGAATTTTAACTCTATAATCCCTCATTTTCCCAGGGGCGGGATTGGAGGAATCAAAAAACAAGCAGGAAGGTCAATGCTCAAGTCTCACTTCTACTGAGTTATTTAAATTAAATTTTTAAATAAAATTAAATTAAAAGAATCCAGTAAATACAGACAGAAATGTTAACCTGTTTTTTGCTGAGAGTGGAATATGTCAGTTCAAATCCAAATTCTGATTCAGGAAGAAAAAGGGATTTGAAAGAATGTCAGCAGATGAAAGGACTGCTCTAGCCTCTGGGACTACTTTGGGAGCTAAATGCCCCCCTATTCTTTCTATTGAAAAATATTTGGTTCATCATTAACTAAATCAGACTCAGGAAGAATTGGATTTTTTTTAGGTTTTGAGAACTTTGACCTATATTGAAAGTGGCTTCTTGTCTAAACTATAGACCCCAAATAACTTTGATTCATCTCACAGCAAAGCAGTGGAAGCACTGTTACCTTTCACTGTAGTTGAAGGAAGCAAGAGACTATATTGAGATATTTCTGTCCTCCTTAGATCATCCACAGGTCATTACAACTAAAATTTGAAAGATAGTCTTTTATTCAGGAAGTAATACCAATTCTACATGTTTTCTTCATACATGTACTTCCTCTATTACCCTTTCTGTCAAGTCTCCGAGTGCACCAGTAGGCCTTAACAAACGGGAACTCTCTGTACTCTTTCCCATTTAGGCTCAATCTGGACTTCTTGCTCCGTGCTTGAACTATGTCTTGTTCAGAAGAAGGAAGTCTGTCTCTAGTTCTGATGAGTTGCTTGAAGACTCTGGGTGGACCTTGGGCCTAGTCCATTACCTTACTGAGCCTTCCAATAGCAAGGATGTGACTGTCAACATCGTGGAGCTATGTCTTCCTGTTGAAGTCTCTGTCCACGCCATGTCCTCAGTTCATGGGGAGCAGCCCTGCTCTTGCTACTCCTTGTTTCCTCCAAAACAGAATTGCATACTGCAAATTGCCATCAAAACTGGAATTTGATTGCTGCTGAGTTAGATCTGCTTAATGCCTCTGTACAACAAACAATATTAAGTACAGATTCTCCAGGTTGCAAGGAAAACACCCAAAAAAAGCATATTGAATTTGACTAGTAATCTATCCAATTTCTATTTCCCTCTCTGGCAATTAGTTTATATTGAAAGGTTAAACAGGATGCTTGGAGCCTATGCTTATGTTAGCATGACATTGCAACTGAGTTAGTGGAAATTGTATAATGGAGTTTATGCTTATGTTAGCATGATGTTGCAAGAAACCGCTTGTATTCGCATAAGATGGTGCTATCTGCCCTGCCATTAGTAACTGGAGCATGAAGATAAGTGTGGGCCAGGACTCGACTAGCCTTGGCGGTGCCTCAGGTGTGATGCATGAGCCGTGGTGATAACAAAGTGAGGCTGAGTCATCTTGAGGGAAGTATTGTTTTGAGATGGGCTTTGATTGTTGCCATTGTTTTTCCATTGCCTCTTTGTAGCTGTTTCTGTATTGACCAATCAAGGAGCGCTTGGGAGCGCCTGATGTTTTGAAGTGACCAATCCGTGCAAGACACGCTACCTTCTGGTTTATATGGTTTATATAAAGGTGTGTGTTTGCTTGCATCAAGCTGTGTCCTGTCTCTCAATTGCGGCACATAATAACAAAGAAAATTATCATAAAAGGCTCACGCTGGACAACTACGGGATCCATTGGCAGAATCTCTGCATGAGATGAGCCTGGACCCCAGCTAGCTAGTATTATTATCTTTACTTTACTGAGAAATTCTCTCGATCGTGGTTTTGTCCTTCTCTGCTGATTTGAAAAACGGACCTAACAATATCAAATACTATAATTACATTATAATCTGTTTATAAAATTTTGTCAATACTGAATATTTAACAATAGATTCTAAAGTGTAAATATTTATATGCATAATAGTATTTAATCCTAACAAAATTATTATAGGACTTACTGTTTAATTCAATTATTCTTATTTTTTTATTGTTGGACACTTAGCAATACAGCATTGAATGCCATCGATTATAATTTAGATTAAATAATAATAATAAATGTATAGATTGTATATATATATAGACATATATATATATACTATATATATATATATTAGCATACACATTGCACAGTAGTAGGACATTGTTTAGCTCCTCCCTTAAATGTGGAAGGCTGAAGAGATATGACTAATTTTCTTTTGGTTTTCTCTTTACTCTGTGTTATTTCATATAACTCTTTCATGTGTTCTGAACAACATATAATTACTAATAGAAAAATGCCTATTTATCTTGATATTTTTTAGAAATTTTAGACTTTTTTTCCCTTGAAAATGCAATAATGCATTCATTTTTAAAGATAAAAGTAATGAAACAGAAAACCTAACCTAATGAAAGATGCCTATTTATAAAACCAGCAAGACTGAAAATTTTACACCATATGCTCATGGATTCCCAATTATTAATAAAAACTCAAAACTATTTTAGAATCTTTGATGACCTATAATAAATTTCTGGAAATAAAAGGAGTTGAAACTACTGTTCTATCTACAATATAAATTTTATTAAAGAATAGCAAAGCTAAATAGTTCTCACTTGCATGAAGTGAACTAAGAACTTCTCAAATTTTGTAGTATGAGAGGCAATTTAGAGAGGAGAAATTTAGAAAGTATTTCTAAAGGCATGTTTCTGAGCCTTTCTATGCTGCTGAGAAAGCCAAAGTTTGACTAGAAATGATGCTTTTCAGAGACATCATTCAGAGGAGGAAAAAAAACTCCATTGCTGGGAAAAAGTTGAACAAGGAAAACATGAGTTCTTTGCTTTCATGACAGCAAACACAAACAAGTTAAGATGTTCATAATTTTATTTTCTTAAATCTTTTCTGACAAGATTTCCCAGACCTACAATTAATAAAAGGAAAAGTTTGCACCTATCTTCAGAAAGGCCAAAGGATGAATTAGATGGAGAAGCTGAGTGGGGTCAGTATGGATTTAGCACGGGTAAATCATATCTGACTAACCTGAATGGCCTCAAGATCAAAAAGCAGATTTATGTATATGGGCACTGCTTACCTTAGAAAAGATTTAGATGCAGTCTGCCACAATGTTTATCCAAGCTGTTGGCTGGACACGTAAATGGGGCTGGATTATTAGGTTCTATTGGTAATAGTTAATCAGTTGTACTTGACCTGCAGGCTGATAATAAGTGCAGTACCACAGAAGGCTACCTTGAGATGTGTCTTGCTTAATATCTTCATTTTGAAAGAAGCAATGGTATATACCATCAGACTGGGATAGGATATGTTGATAAACTTGAGGGCATGTAGGGAGAGCCCTAGCCTGGAGGAATGGGGCAACAGGAGTCATACATTTCAGCAAGGGCAAGTGAAAAGTCCTGTACTGCTGAAAGAGTAACCTTTGTAACAATACAAGCTTAAAGACTGATAGCTATGAAACAGCTCTGCTTTGATGAGCCCTAGAGGTCTTTGCAGAAAGTAAGCTGAACATGAGCCAGCAAGAAAAGTCCAACAGTTTCCTGGGCTGTTGATACGAACAGTGTCAGGATACCATGGGAGGTGATGTCTCTCTGAGGGTTAGGATCCCAGGGAAAGGAGGGCTGTGGCCTCACCAACCATAGCTTGTCCCATAGCATCCAGAGAAGGAGCAGGACAATTTGGGATTGTGAAGAATATCCCAGATCACCAGACTAGTTAGTCTATACTGATGACTTGGAACCCAGGTGAAGCTGATCAGGGGACATAAGGGCTAGTAACTCCTTCAGGAGTCTAACACACAGCTATTAAGTTGAGGGAGATGCTCATCCCCCTCTACTCATTAGAACACATCTAAATACTGCGTTCAGTTACTGCTTATCTCTCCCCTGTCCACACAGGAAGAAAATCAAGAAAATGGACTGATCTCCATGCTGCTTGGGCACTGGAGCACTTGAGCTGTGAGGGAACAGGGTTTGTTCAGCCTAGAGAAGAGCAGCCTGACAATAACTCACTGGGAAGACTGAACTAGGCTTTTTACGGAATTGCATGGTGTGAGGATGAAAGGCAAGGAGAATAAGATAATAAACTAAAGATATTTCTGAACAATATTAAAACAAAAATCTTAGTCTACATCCGTATTTCAAAGTTATTCAGTATTAAATTCTTGTTTTACACTTTAGATGCAGATAAAAGTCAATGAGATACATCATAAATGCACTGCCTAAATATATGAAAGCCAGCTAATAACAATGTGCTGTCTAATGACACAGCAATTAGCCTTGTTTGAATTTCCACTTAGATATTAAAGTTGGATATATCTGCTTCTGATAAATGCATTATCAGATTAGCAATTGTACTTAGGAACAACTATAGCAAGAACTTAATTTAAATTACGAGAGGGTAAAAATTTTACACTCACTGTTAGACTTTGGGCTAATGTCAGACATCATTTTGTTTGTACAAAAACAAAGCAGAATTCCAAAATTGTCAGCTAAAACACTGTATTACAAGTCAAGGTTTTAGTAAGTCATACTTACGGACAAATTATCTTATGGACATACTTATGGACAAACTGCCTAAGTTTGGAGAAACTGTTGAACTCAGATCATGCATACTTATGCATCCATCCTAAGGCACTCTAACTGAATCTAGTATCTGCCAGAGCCAAGGAATGACTGTCTTCTCAACTATTCCTTATAATCAGTACACAAGAAAATGCAAAAGGACTTGTTACTCTAATAAAATCTTAAGAGCCAAAACTAAACAATCTAGCTTTGAGGAAAATCTGAGTGATCCTAAAATTAAAGGTTTAAAAATATTTACCTGTATATCTTTTCTGTTCTACCAATACTGTTTTTAACTCCAGCTATTTCAAATATCTTTCTGGGTTGCTAAAACTACCCTGTCTTCTAGTTGTCTGGGAAAATAGCTACCTCTTTCTGTCATCTTTCATGTGCTGCTTTTATCTTCCCTCTACTTGACTCAGAAATATCTCAACTTCCATTTGTCATTTCTCACTAGAAAGGGCTCTTCTGCTGCTCTATTCTCATTCTGTTCCCACAGTCTCTCCCTTTTCTCCTTGCATTGACTTTAGTGATCATCTGTGACATATACTGCACTTATACTGCATGTATACTTGCCCTTGTCTAGAGTACTGCAGAGAAGACAGAACAACACTCTGTTCTCCATTAGGCTCCTTTGGTCAAATTCTGGCCTCAAATGATTTTCCTTACTTGCCTTAATTTAGAATAGGCAGAACAGGTAAAAGATTGAAAGGTATATCAGAATATTACCTAAATACTTCTGAATTTCGTAGGGTTTTTTTTGTTTTGTTTTGTTTTGTATTTGGTTTTGGTTTTGGCTGTGTGCTGAATTTTCTTGATTTCCACGTGGAAAATATTTTTAAAAAACATTAAAACGCTTTCAGATTCAGCAAGACTACTCCTTGGGGAAAAAATGTAACAAGCAATTAATTTTACAAAAATACTGTCTTTTCAAGATCTCACAGGTTTTGCATTTTTTAACATACTCTTAATATTTTTTCCTTTCATTTCCCTTTTATTAACTTTCAGCTTCATGGGAATGAAAGAAATTTTGCATATATGTTAGATGAGAAAAACTAGTGATAAAGAGCTAACATAGCATGAAAGTTTTCCAGGTGGATAGAGAAGGTGTACTATTGTATACCTCATACAGATATCTCTATAAACCCTGATGCTACATAGCTGAACCAGTTCCAAAAGTGTAGTTCTGAAAGTGATTTTGCATTAAGATAGGCTTTTCATATGTATACATTTAAGCAAATTAGTTTAGCTTGTATGACATAAATAAAGAGATCTCGTAAAGAGATTTCTATTCAAAGTTTTATTGATTTTTCTTATGAAGAAATGGCCTGGTGAGAGTCATGTCTGAGTACTGTGTGCAGTTCTGGGCTCCATAGTACAAGAGGGATGTGGATCTTCTAGAGGGGTCAAAGATAGAGCAAAGATTAATAAGGGCCTGGAACACCTATTGCTTGAAGAAAGCCTAAGAGAGAGAAGATTGAGAGTGGATCTTTTCAATATGTATGAATACCTGAGGAGAGAATGTGAAGTAGATCATAGAATCATAGAATCTTCAAGATTCGAAGGGACCTCTAGAGATCAATTAGTCCAACCTTCCCGCCCAAGTAGGCACACCTAGAGCATGTGGCATAGGGTGGCATCCAGTGTGTTTTGAAGACCTCCAGAGAAGGAGACTCCACAACCTCCCTGGGCAGCCTGTTCCACTGCTCTGTCACCCTCACAGT
>JAUBOD010000001.1:11592359-11617585 GCA_032353885.1 Nothura maculosa
GGGTTGGACTAGATGACCTCTGAGGTCCCTTCCAACCCTAAGCATTCTATGATTCTATGATTCTATGATTCTATGATTTTCTTTCCCTTTCCCTCCTCCTTTCTGTTTCCGTCTTCCCTTCCCTTTCCCTCTTCCTTTCGATTTCCCTCTTCCTTTCCTTTTCCCTTTCCATTTCCCTTTCCTCTTTCCCTTTCCTTTGTTTTCTATATCTATTTTTGTTTTGCCAGTGAATACTATATATTGTTCAGAATTGAATAGTAGACTGTTTTTACCACAGGAATAAGGATTCCTCGATAGAGTAAAATCTTTTACAGCGTATTTATCTGAAAAGAAAAAAGCCTTCTATTTTTGATTAAATTTGTTTTGGGAAAATGTTTATTTTCTATTTCAAACTATTCTGTGTCCAGTTTTGGTTTACTTGATGTATTAGTCACACATTTCTAAAATACATTATGAATTTCCTTCTAAGGTAGGAATGGAGCTAAGGTAGGAATGGAGCTTAGAGCTATCACATGGTAAGTGTACAAGACCAGAGGGGAGGTTCAACATGCTCTTAGTAATACTATAGGTAAAATTGGATAAAAATACTAAAGGTGTTGAAGTTGGAAGAGATTTTTAAAATGATAGCATTTTCTTGCTGAAACTGGACAATGGTAAACATAGTATTATCCTTTCAACAGAATCTAGTCTAGAATTTTTCCTCTACTGTAACCATCATATAAGTTTCCTTTGGAGATATTTTATTTAATTATTAATAATTGCTGTGCCCCTTTCAGAAGATAAGGGATTGATTGGTAGTCCATGGAAATAAATGGAAACACTTCCAACTAATAGGAATGTTTACATTTCTTCATATGTCTTCTGATCTATCTCAATAATTCATTTTTCATTCTTAATAATTTTTTCTATGACTGAAAAGCTGATTTATTTAACCACAGGTGTTTCCTTCACTCAGTATACCCTTTTGAGCTCTCTTTCTTGCCAACATTTCCTGTTGCTTAACTGTGTGAATTGAGATTCTCTCATAGTCATAGCACAAAACTGAGTCAGCAAAATTGAATTGTTAGATGTCATCTCCTTTTAATATAGTATCTCATTAGAAAGTAATGATCAGAGTAGTTCTACACCTTCTTCTGCTATGTTTCACACCACCTGATTACACTGTCCACTGTCTTAACTATCTCTGTAAAGCAGCTTGTGGGAAAGAAACCTTATTAGGTATAAATTAGCATAGCTCATTTTGACTCCAAATGACTTACATTAAAATATAGCAGCTTCAATTCTATTCAACTTCTATCACATTCCCTTGGATATCTACTTAGTCTTATTCTCAACAGAAGAATAAGTTACAGTTTTCATTGTCTATTAAATTTTAGATTGAAATGACTAATGTTATTTTTAGTTATTGTCTTTTACTTTTTTCACCCCTATTAAGGCTTTTATACACACTCGTAGTGGTTCTAAATGGAATGTTCCAGGTACAGCAAGATGTAGCTGAACTGTCGTAGAGATTCCTCTCTTCTTCCAGGCATCTCACTATCTAGACCAGTACTGGTCTCTAATGCTAGAAAATTCAGTTCTTCTCCTTCTACTGCAAAATTTAATGGCAGAGTACTAAAACAAGAAATGTTATGACTTTTTTTTTTCTTTATAGTATCTTATACATCTGAACAGTTTTATCTGTGAAGAATTCAGAGGGTGAAATTCTGGTGTCTGTGAGCTGCATGGCATGTCTCCCGTTAACTTCAATGGAGCTAGGATTTCCTAAGTCTTGCATACTGAGTGAGCTGTGGTGCTTGTTAGGCAAAGGCTGAACCTGGTAGCCCATAGAGAGAGGCTGCTGAAGCTCCATGCTACCCAGTCTAACCAATAGCAATGCTGAGTGTGTATTCCTAGTAGGCACACACAGACATATAAATATGTCTAGCCACAAATATGTCCAGCCAAATTTGGCCAGCCTCATGGAACAACCTTGGATGTACAGTCCTTCCAGTGTCAGGTGCAGAATCCTTGCCCTTCCAGGTGCCTCATTCCTAGAGGTGTACACATGCACATATCAGGCAAGTGGTCCCAGTTGACCCTCAGACACCACTGTCCCTCCACCAATTAATGGAGTTAGTCAGGATTCTCTGGTTCCTCCCAGCAACTACTCTCTGATCTTGCCCTAAGAGAGAGGTAAACGCACTCCCAGGTCATTTCATCTACTTATCAGCTAATCTAGCCTAATTTTCGAAAGTGATCACACAGTGACTTTTGTGCCTTCACTTTTTATGGTTGCTGGCACCACAGACACATGGGCCCTGTCACCCATGGTCTCACTCCAGTTGTTAGTACTTAGACTTTCACACACAAATGCACATGGTATAGAGTCCCTCACAACGGAAAAGAGAATAAGAATATAGGACAGATCAGGGCAGATAGGATCATGGACAGACAAGCCACATGGTACTCACCAAGTACCTACTTATATGGAGCTGGCCTTTTTTTATTTTGTTATGCCTTTATCTCTTATCCCTTTATCTATTTATCATGTTTACTTCTCCTCAAATCACCTCCCTTTCATTATCTTTGTTTCCTCCCTTAAGCATCTTGTGTCTTGTGTAACTCAAAAATGCTGTTCCCCTGCACCCTATGGGAACATGAGTCCCGAATGATGAGATAGTGACCTTCCTGTCAGTCTAAAAGTTGCTCCAGAGAACTGGTACCTTTGTTTTCTCTTGCTGAGTTTCACATCTGGACAATAAGACTTCTGGAACATCCCTGGGAGGATCCCACTTGTGGGATCTCCCTTTTTCTGAGCAGGAAATTTGGATTCCCCCATCCACCATCCAACCTCTCTGTGTTCTTTTGTGCTTATGGAGTAGAGATTTTCATCTATAATCTAACAGTGCCAGTGATAATGTACAGTTGATATCTTGGAAATTGTAAAGGATCACCTTGGTCAGTTATCAAGTTATATATTCATGCACACATGCACACACACACAAAAACAATATTCAACTTAAATAAAATAATTTTTGATATAAGCTGATTATATATATATATATATATAATGATAGAAAATTATAAAATATAAATGATAAATATAAAATATAAGCTTAAAATAAGAAGTAGAGACTAAAGGAGAGATTTTAAGAATTTACAGGACATAAATGAGACAATTCATCACTATACTCTTACACTACACCTTAATAGGTGCATGCTTCTGTATCATTTTTGTCATAGAGAACATTTACTCATCTACTTTATTAGTTATAGATGGTACAATTTTTTTTTCTGGTTTTATTTTGATCATGATTTCTTGATACTTTATTATCTTGATACTTGATATTTATGCAAGCTTTCTTGCAAGTGCTTTTAAAGAAAATAGTTTTTCTTGAAGATGGTAAGAAAAAAATTGCTTTAGGTGACTTCAAATTATTATTTGTAAGTAATTATTACTATCAGTATGTTGTAAAATGTAGTCGTCATATTTACAGTAAATCCTGACTTTTGCATAACAACACACAGGTCACATTCTTGCCTCACATAAACACTTAGATCTATACAGAAAATATAATGTAGAAACAAATCAAATTCTTTAGCTACAATGAAATAAAAATGCTCTACAAAACTTCAGAAGCAGCTGAAACAAATTTTGTCACTGGGATTCGTTGGTTACACTTCCTTGCACGCGTTTCTGGCATGAGATGAGAGAAAAAAACTAAACTCTGGCATGCCCCATCATCACAATCAGTTAAAACTGATGATTTATTTGTATCTGAAAGAATCTTGAAAAAAAAATTGATTAATACCATTTTTCATTTCAGCCCTTGTTTTTTAGCCTTGTCATGGGGGCAATATTAGACAGAGATGCTGTCCTTCTCCTTCTTTTCAAGATTTTCTTAATTACATTCTTGAGCTTATTATGAATCTTATGTTTTGTGTACTTGTCTTTTATGAACATTTTAATTTTCAAAAGTAATATAATTTTACATGATTTTTAGGTAGATTGAAAGCAAAGATTACAGCTTCTAAATCATGTACTTTGGCAATGCTTAACATAAAGCTTTGAATTCAAAAGAATGAATTGCTAAAATGCTCTGACTCCTATTAACTGATAGTTACTGAAAATGCTTGCAGTTTTAAAATTTATTTCTTTCCGAAAAATGGCCATATACAGAACTCTATTCATCTTTGTGATTTAATGGTAGAGACTTTCATACTTAAAATACTTCTTCCACAATTCAAAGTAGAGTGCTTATTAATGAGAAGCATTTTGTGGGAATCAATTAGGTTTTCCAAATATCTCTAAAGAAGTATCTGCTCTTTATGTATGTTTGTTTTAAGTCCTCACTGGAAAGCAGTTAAAGGAACAGCCACATATCACAATTGTCATCTATAGATTCAACTATACGGAATATATTTAATGCTAATGCCTCAGTGGATAGTTCCGTATTTCAGTTTGAAATACGAAAGCAATCTAAAAGAAAAGAAATCTAAAGAAATCTAAAATCCAAAGAAATCTAAATCTGTCCCTGGTATGTATATTTTCCTACCATGTTAGATAATCAATCTGAACAGAAATCCAGTTTTAAGACAATCAACGATAAATAAGATAGTGTAAAATAACTTGCAAAACTTTTAGTGTATACATAGTTTTAGTATATTTAATATGTGACAAGCTTTTCATTTATTCATTGTTAGAAACAAATCTTCTGACATGACATTGAAGCTCTTACTAGTGATGTACACCTAAAGTGCTTTTTTTATTATTGCCTGCCTCGCCGCCTCTTGCCTCCCCTCTCCTCCCTCTCTTCCCTTCCCTTCCCTCCCCTTCCCTCGCCTCGCCTCGCCTCACCTCCCCTCCTTTCTTTTTTTTTCTCTTTTTTTTTTCTGAATGACAGTATTTTTATTCTTTAACCCAGAGATTTCTAGTTCTAACCCTGAGCCCCAAGACATGTAATATTAAGGGAATCTTGAACTGACTGTGTTATGTAATGATAAGTTTATAAACAGAATCATATATTACACTTGAATATTATCTGTTTATTACTATTTTCCAATATATGACTGCTCCCTACAGTATATCCTTGTATACTTATTTATGTGATTTTAATTGATAAAAATGTTTGACTTCACTAATTTTCATAGACTAAATCTGATGCATGAGACTAACAACCGTATTCCAGTGATATTCAGATTTGATTTTCTTTTTATTATTATTAGTAATCCTAATTTCAGTGTTATATTTCTTGATGTGTTTCTATTTCACGAATAGTCAAAAGAAAAAAAACTATTACTTTGGCAGCACAGAAAATAATTCTTTCTAAAAAAAAGCCTGAGTTTCTATTAGCTTAAAATAATATCTTTAATAATATCCAGTACCAGATTATTACAGAAAGGTCTTGAATGCTGTAGACCTGAAGCATATTCCATGTTTATTGCCTGGTCGAGAGATAATGGTAGAGTTGACACAGTTCTTGAGCATTTTGCATCTCTAACCTCTCCTGATCTTATGGTCTTCTAAAATAAAAGTAAGATTTATGATTCTCAAAATCAACTTCCCTGACTAGCCTTTCATACACTTTTCAGGGTTAGCTGAGAGCAGGTTTGAATATAAGTACTCTGTGCTAATCCTTTACAGGAAAGGCTAATTTTCAGGGTTTGTTTCTTGTTAGAAGCTTTTTGTGAAAGGAACAAAGTTTGCTTATATGTTTTAGGAGGAAAAAGAAAGTTGGTAGTAATAAAATAATTTGCAATTGTGACAATAACTCTATTCTCTTAAGCATTTTCTCCTTAGGAAGACCTCCTTTCTATCAGTCCCTCACCACAATATGCAAGTCCTAAATACTCTTGCTTGATCAGAAGTCTTATGCCTGCAGCAGGATGAAAAGACACTATAGGGATGAGCAGTGAGACCTCATTGGAATGTGATTATTATGATTATGATTATTATTATTATTATTATTTTTCTCTTCAGAGGTAGTCCGGACTTCTTATGACTGTAGCCCTGTAAGGGCTAGTTAAAAGTTAGAAGAGAATAGGATGAAGTGTAGAGAAGTAATTGGCAGGGGAACAACTGAGACTGTGAGAAAAGCAAAATATATTACCTAGGACCTTACAGGTCTAATTCTTCTTGGTCATTAAATTTAAATACACAGTAAGTTTCTAGAGTAGACAAGTAAAGATTAGATGATATGAGAACTAAACACATATCTAAACGCATATCTAAATTATGTAGATCAGACTTTTGCCTTTTTAATAAACACATTAAACAAAAGAAAGCTTAGGTTTTCTTCAAAAAGATATATTGCAAAAGCTAATATATTTCTAAAACAAAGCTGAGACCTTCAGATGAAAGGCACTATGAAGTATGAAGAACTAACATGACTGATATTATGATTTTTCTTCTTTAGACTTTTGCACACAGACTTTTATTTGCCTAACTTCGTACAGCACATGTGATAATCTTCCCTGGGCATATATTCTACTCTGACAGGCTTAGAGGCTTGAGCTTCTTGAGCTCATCACATATTTCTTGTTGTGTAAACATGCAAATCTATGTGACCAACTTGTGATAGCATTAAATTTGAATCAGGCTTCCCAGAGACATTTTAAGTACTCTCATCTTGGTTTTGGTAGGAGAGTTCCTCTCTGTTCTTATAGCAGTTTCACAGCTGAAAATAACAGGCCATCACAAAACCTAATATTCACAATGGATTTTCTCCTACTATTCAGAAGCAAAAGGGAAGGCCAGTGTGAGCAGTAGGAGGCTAGCCTATCTTTACTTGATTCAATTCTGTCTCAGTTGCCTCCTGAAAAAAATCTAGTGAAAACTCAATAACTGTCAGCATGGCATAGCAAACTATTCAACAACTTTAACTTAGAAAGTTCCAAATGATTGATTTTTTCTTCTACCTTCTCTGCATAAACCTGCCAAATAAATGGGTTTAAATTAATAAGAAACCAAACTCAAAAGAGATCTCTGCTTCCAGGTTCCTACACTTGTTTGCACATTGCTTCTATTCCTAGAAAAGAGAAACAGGAAGTAACTGAAATTACAGACAATGTGAAAAATATTTCTTGACAACAATGTCCAAATTAGAGTAACATGAGTTGGTTAAAACATTCTCCTCTTTTTGCAGCTGCCTTGTTTTTAACATTTTAGTGTCAACTTAAACAATTTTAATGTATCATTTTAAGATAAGCTTTAACATTTTAAATAAGTTCTAGCTTGAACTGCCTTTTCTGTCAAGTGTCCCAAGATTCTAGAGCCTCAGACTTTAGATGACATGAAAGACTTATTCTTTATGTCTTTGGTAAGATTTCTTTCACATTTGATGAAGTGTTAACATCTCTAGAGACTATTTACTTACTCTAAACCAGGGTAGTCACCTGCTCTAAATCACTGTCTAATTGGGTATATTCTTCCCTCATTTTTTCTCTAGCTAGTAGTCAGTCCTTCAATGCACACTGATTCACTGTGTTAGTTGATGTATTCATTGCTTGAATAAGTTCACAAAGTAAAATTACTGTGACAGAGGATATTACTCAAATTTTACGTAATAGTAAGACCATCAGAAACTCAGATGATACTTAAACAAGTAACGTGATATTCACACATTTTGACTGACCATTTCATTAAAAGACAACTTTTGGAGTTTCAATTCAATATTCTTTTAGATGACTGATCAAAGACAAGAATGATGCTTTCCCTCCTTCCTTTAACTATCAGAGAACTGCATTTTTTTTCTATTTTAAATGATTTTTAGCTATTTTTTTATCTCTCTGGAAGACACTAGAGTTAAAAAAAAAAAAAAAAAGGTAAAAGTAGCATTGTCTGATCATTCCCAGAAAGAAAAGAAAGTTCAAATAAACTGGAAATTATGTGTGTGAAGGACAAGGAGAAAATCAAGGGATACTCAAATTACTTATGACTATCATGAATGAACAGTGGTCTGTGTTAGTTTGTACATGCCTGTCTGTTGGTAAATGAAACATGGCATACAACTAAATGAGGACTTCAAAAGTGATCCTGAAGGACAATCTCTTAGTTTAGAATATTAACCAAAATGGATTTTTGTATATGTCATTCTTTTTGATGTTTTCAATATCAGTCCAAGTATGTTGACATTAGGCAGTATTAGTTCAGGCAGTGCATCTACTACACTGCTTTTTGATCACCTTTGTACACTTGAGTACCAAAAATAAACTATGAATATCTTGGCAAAATTTTATAAAGTAACCTTAAGAAACAGATTCTGATTTTTACAGGCCCTGTGAGTTTCTTTTTTTTCTTCTTCTTCTTTTTAATTTAAACTGGGCTTTCTGTCAAAGACCTCAACCTCTTTCTATCTTGTCTGTCAGAACTATAAAGAACATCCCTTACTTAGAATTACTCTTTGCCTTGGGCTTGACAGTAGCTCTTCCCTGAACAAAGGGCGGCAAACTGCTGTATGCTGCAAGATGCAAATTGTCATCATCGGCTTCCATTTATTCTGCAGTGAAGTTACCCTGTGACAAGCCATATGACTACTTCAGCCTTCACAAGAATGTGCTCCTACAATAGCCTGTACACTCTGTCAAGAACCCTTGTACAAAGAGCATGAACAGTGCCTTGAGGATTATTATTGTCTGGAGAACTAAAACAAGACTAGTAGGGGGTGCAATGCATATGTTTCTTACTGCCTTGCTTGGCTGTGGAATCCACAACATAATTTTCCTTTTTCAAAGGAGGATGATCCATACAGGATTTAGGGCTGCCCTTCCTACTTTTTGGTCATTTCATAATCATATCTTTTTCTCATAAGCAAAATCCATAAATACAATCTGACACTGTGAGAGAGGAAATGATAATACCTAGAACACTGACAAATATCAGATTAAGCTAACTAGTAGCAGATTATGAAGAATTTTTGAGATAAAACCTTTCTTGCTGAAGTTAAAGGTCATTTAAAAAAATATATTCTTTCCCCAAAAGAATAAATTTTTCAATTTTATGTGAAGGAGATCTTCATTAAACATCTTAGATTATGCTATAGTCAACATTGCTAGATAACATTGCCCTTAAAAATAAGGTAAAAATATATTGCTTCTCTTCTGTACTTAGATGCTTAATTGCCTACTTTAGTCAACTGGCAGTGCAATTTATTCAAAACTAACCTCATCCTTTTCTTCTAAAGCATATCCAAGTAGTCTAGCAGGCATTCACCTTTTTTATGTAACTGATTTGCTTGCTTAGTTGCTACAGTATTTGTCAAGGAGGTGAAAAATCCTTGCATGAAGGGAACTGATCCACATCTTTCCTCCTCCTCAGCAGAGTGCCTGATGACAGGCTAGAGGAAAGGTGACTACCTTTATGTTCATGATCTAAGCTAGTATAGCAAAAAGCAAATTTCATGGGGTAGAGAGTGAGTGAATAAGCAAAAGCTCACTTATTGGAGAGGGTGGTTTTGGTTATGATATATATTCATTATTTATTCATTTTACTTACTAGATTTTAATGCAAAATGCAGAGGCAGCCCCTTACTTCTGTGCTACACTATTCTCTGTACTCAAGCTATTTTATAGCTGACTTGTGTTTGCATGGGCTGCAAGTCACACCAGAACACGTAGCTTTAAGCTAGTTGTGTTTCCTCAGGCATTGTCTAGACCTAGGCACACAACTCCAGGCTCCAGGATTCCCATAAAGAACAATGTCCTGGTGCTGCAGTGTTCAGTGATATGATACCTAAGTCTGTTTGCAGGTGTGCGTGACCAAGCGTGTAGCATATGACCCGATAGCAGATGACTAAGTACAGCAAATAATTGGTGTAAACACTTCAACACAGTAGCTCTTAGTCAGCTTGTATATTCTATCTGTCCCTCTACTGATTCATTGTAACAATGGGACAAAATCAAAACTATAAAATTTCTAAAGTACCTGTCCAGAAAGCTAAATTTTTAGGAATAAGCTGCACATCAGTTGTAGAAAGCCCAGCTATGCTCTCATTGAGCTGCTGACATTTTTAGCTCTTGGGTTATAGCACAATAGCATCATTTATATTTCTTTGTATAACACATAGGAGCTGCTTCAGCATAATTTCTGTATGCTCAGTCTCTCACTGCTTTCACTTCTCATTGTTTTTAACTAGCTATCCACACATCCTTTTGTTGCTAGAGGCACAGGAGACTTTTGGGAAATAAGAGATGGAAACAAAGGTTTCCTATTAAAGGTTTCCTATAGATATCAATTAAAATTATGAAAAAAAAATAACTAGTGAGTGCAGTTGCTAGAAGTTGTTTTATGAGACTGGGTTGTTGAAGAGTTTTTATGGAAGTTTTGTAAAGAAACAAACAAAAATCTTACCTTCACCTGAACTTTGGCATATAGGGAGAACATCTGTATGCAAAGTCAGGAAACATTAGTATTATATATAACTGACTTAGATAAAAACAAGCCCTGGAAGATACTTTTAGAAATACCTTTACATTGTAAAATCAAACACTCGGAAAACAGAAAATTAAGACCGTCTTGGCAACTGTAACAGCTCTATTAGATTATACTATATGTCTCATGTAATATTCTTAAATTAGATGATCATACACTACTGCTTTGAAGTGAGTTCTCCAGTTTTCAGAAAACAATCATTTACTTATATTTTTAGCTTTCTCAAAATACCTGTTGGTATTTAAATTTAATATTTAACATAATAGAAGTGCATTAATGCTGTCTTAAGACGAATTTTAATAAATCCCAACAACACTTGTATATTTCTGCTTTAACAGGCTGTCACTGTACTACAAATCTTCTATGACAGAATTAGAGAATGCTGTTTGCAAATGGAGCCAGAAGCCTAAATTCTAAATTTTGTGTAAATTACTTGAATGTTTCTTAGACCATTATAGTCTCTCATCAGCTCAGTATACACATATTCAATGTGTATTTATGGCTTCTGTCAGGAATTAGCTCCCTTTTCTTTCTGTGGCAATAGATTTCTTGAGTCATGCTTCTTGTAGTGACAAGATACTTGCATTTCTCTGATTCCTTTTGTGCTTCACAGCTTTTGCTTCCAGGCTTTGATGCATCAGTATATAATCTTTGCTACAGCAGATCATCTCTAGCTGTAGGTTCCCCTGTTGTGGAACTAATGTCAAGCAACTGATGATATCTCTTGTGGATGTCTTGGTAACATTTCATCATCTTGCCTTTCAGCCACTCACCGCATTCTAACTTGCCATAAAGAACAGCTCTGGGTAATCTCTTATCAAAATATGTACCAGATGCCGAAAGCTGCATAGCTGAATCTTCAGGAGCATCATACAGTGTGGAATAGTGCTTTAGGGCCTCAGTGTCTTGGATCTAATCCTGTCATTTTATGCTAGCAGATTCATGAAGAAAATGAATATGGAATTAACTGAAATGCTTAATGGAACAACAAATAGCTTAGACTTCTTACCTGTACAAAATAACGGTAATGACAAATGTACAATGCACATTCATTTTTAATTTGTGCTAGATCTTCTTTTTGACAAAATATATTCATCTTTAGAAAAGCTTTATCAGTGTCTACTGTCTTCTGTAGGTCTTTTGTATCAGATCCAGAGTTTTGAGACAGAGATGGCTACAGTAGCAGAATTTGTCTGCAGAGGTCAGTGCTTTATTGACAGTGTTTGATGTTGGCCTTGGCATGTTCTACTATCTTAAGACTGTAACAAGAGTTCTTTTTCTTTATGTTGATACTCAAGCTAATCTTAGCAATGCAATCAAAACAGTTGGCAATGTGTTGTGTCTTTTCTGGGGTTTATGCAAGCAGTACACTGGTTGTTGTAAAGTGATTACTGGAAATAAGAGATCACATGTGGCTTCAAAATTTTGGTTAGGCAATAGCCTCAGAAAGTTGAAAGCCTTTTCAAATTTTAGTGAAGAATGATTTTTGCTGTTGTCTCTAAGAGCAGAGAGAAACATTGTTATCAGCACATGGCATTTGTAGAGGAGTCCCAGGCAAGCATTTTTTACTTTTATCATGATGAAATGGGATCGCTTTTCAAAATTCAAATCCTGACCAATTCATGCATTCTCACTCCGCAGTATTATAATGATTTGGTTTCATGAAGCTGACTTGCTGAAGTCAGAGGCAGAGCCTCAAGGACCTGATCAGCATAGATCAGGAAAGGGCTCTGCTTATTATTTTAGCCCATTATTCCTTGGATTCCTGTGTTTTAGTGACACTATCACTGGATTTCACCCCAAGGTGTCTGCCAAGTGAACACTGCCTATTTGGATGCAGAGTGAAAAACAATCTAATTGTGCTGATCACATTTCACTCAGAAAAAGGTACAAACACATCAGCATAATTCAAATTATTTCTTATTTATTAACACTTCCAGACATCATTTTGCTGGACTTGTCCCATTAATACACTTAATATTTTTATGTAGCAGCTCACTCAAAGTAGTTATCATGTTGGCTCATGCTTTTTATTTGAAGCAAATATGAAATTAAGGCTTTATCAATGTGGAATGGGACTCCATTCCAAGCCACAGTGCTTTCTGCAAGATTTCAGGTTTGCTACAGGGCTATCTCAGGAGTTTGAATCCTTAATAATCACAGTGGGGTTTTCTATTCTGCCTCCAGACCTGAGATTTTAGTGTTATATTCTTCCACTACTTTATTGTTGCTTTATCAGCATCCTCACACTTTACAAAATGAGAAAAATATATTATAACTTCTCAGGCTAATCAAGTCACTGTAAATGCTTTCTCAGCAGGAAAACAAATAAATTGTCTCCTTTCTGTCAGGTGTTGATCCTTAAAGGTCTCTCTGTGTTGTGATATGCACATTTTCCGTATCTTTCCAAGTCTGATTAAATTCTAGAACTATAGTGAACAAAAGGCAGGAAGGAAGGAAAAATTTGCAACTGATTTTGATGTTGCATGTCTATTGAGGTAGTGAAGGAGTCAGTTTGGGAATGCAGCTTTATCAATTCTAATAACTTAAGGATAAGTAAGACTTTTGTTTTTCTTCCTTTTGTACTGATTAGTTGACATGGTTAAGAGAGGAAAATTTAGTGTAAAAATATCCAATTCCATCTCGGCAGTGCAGATGCTACATGTGTATCTGCATCTGAATGTTTTAATAGCTATAGTCTGCTTTTAATGGTCCCATTGCAGGCATATCTCTATTATTCTCTCTCTCTTTCTTTTCTTTTTTTTTTTTTTTTTTTTGGTCTTATATGGCTGTCTTTTCATATTTCTATAAAAGATGATAAAGTATCTAATACTATTCTGGCAATTTCATTTGTTTTATTCTTTATCCTTGTGCACTATGCAGCAAGAGTTACTATGTCATTTCAATATTTTTTTCCAAATATGTTTTACTAGTCTATAGTTGAATTAATATGTGCTTTGGTGAAAGCGCTACATTTCTAGGTTTTTCCCTTTAAAAAAAATGAAACCAAGGGCTTCCTTAATAGTTGCTGCAGCTTAAATGTGCATACTACGGGAATTGTAGAAGATCTGCTGACATTTTCTATGGACTGAAATCTTTCAATTAGTCTAATCTCTTGGCTTTAGTAGGTGAAGAACAGCACTATTGGATTAGTTCAGCATTTTTAGGATAATCTTAACAAAAAGAGGAAGAAATAGAAATTTGCAGCCTCCTGAGAAATTATCTCTGCAGTAATTGAATATGAATTTTCTCATATTTGATATCAGTGGAAATTCAACTCTCCTGTCATTTCATGGTGATGAGTGGAAGTGTTTAGGGAAAAAAATGGTCTTTCTCACAATGAAGTTGGCTTTTGCACAATCATGACCTATTACCTTTTTGTTTTTTAGCTTCTGTTGGTTCAATCAGCATTTTAAGTTACACATAAAAATTATCAAGTCTCCTGCTGCCTACCGTGCTTAATAAATACATACCAATTACCATATACACACACTAGATTTCTCCATCCTCTATATTCTCCCACCAATTCACTGTGACTCTTGGCTGATTCATTAAAAGGACAGAAAGTAACAAAAGTACAGCAGACATTATACAACCAATGGCATCCAGGCATTATTACCCTTTAATATGTCATTATTCAGGGTATTATATGACATAGTCTTAACATACTGCCTAAACTTCTACTGATAGTAAGCAAAATAAATTCACTTAAATTTCTGATCTAGTATTTCTGAGCTAGCCAATACATTTTCCTTTTCAGTCAACAAAGAGAAGCAAGCATTTCTGATGTATTTTAGATGCTCTCTTTATGACTAAATGTACTATGTCCTACAAGTGACTATTACTCGTCGATGAAATACAATGATTTATTTTACAAATGTATGTCTGTGTGTGTGTGTGTGTGTGTGTAAAAATTACACCTTTGTGGAAGTCAAAGACATTATACAAATAGAGCTTAGGGCTGTTTGCTTTAGATAAAACAAGACTGGATGTTGTAGAAAAGATATAAGATGTTTAATGCCACAGGGAATAGGAATTGCATTCTGTTTTTATCTTTGAAATGACAAGATAAAGAAGGATATTCAAAGAATTTGGAAAAAATCAAAAAATAGAAAAAAAATATTTAAAATTTTAGGAAAAGTAAATTCTTCTCTCAGGAAAACTAAAGAGTTAGCAGAAGTTTACAGTAATATTTAAGGACAGTCATGAGACAAGCAGGAGTTACAAATGAAATGAATGAACATAATAGACACGTGATCATAAAAAAGCCATAAGATTGATTATTATATTTAAATTTGACATAACTAATTTCTGGATTTCAAAACTTTTTTGTATATTTTTATTCAAATTCCTTCTGTGTGAGACTTTCACTACCAGATAGAAAATAAGCTTCTCATAATGAGAAAGAGTATCTTTTATTCTTAATGTTATCTCCCTTTTTAAAGGTCAAATACAGGTTCTGTTATATGAGAGAACCTTGCAACCAGTCAAACAGATTATAAATAGGAAAATAAATTTTATTGTGGTTATTTTTCCATTAATAAAGGACAAATCTCAAATTAAATTAAAGATTGTGTTTTGTTTTATGTATATATGTATACATAAAGTACACATTTCTTGGAAAGTTGCATATCCTAAATCATCATTGATTTTTATTCATATATATGTATTTGTTGTTGTTGTTAGTTTGCTTGTTTTGAGATAACTCTTAAATGAGAATCTCATCTTCCATACAAGAATGTTGGGACTATCACTCAATGCACCACAAGCAGCAGAGCTCTGTCATGCATCTTGTGCCTTTTGGCAGTTTAGTGGCATAATTGCCTAGAAGGCTGTTGCTATTGCCACTCCTGTAATCCACTCCTGTCCTCTTCCTTCTCTTCAGGTTATTCTACTAGCTTTCTGATAAGTGCTATCAGGGAGAATGACATAAAAGTCTTGCTAACGTCAGAAAAATAAATTTGTCCCCAAATATACTGGATAGCTTGCAATATATGCTGGCTAAAGACAGGAATCTTTCAGTTGCCATCCGTGCCACTGGTAACAGGACTAACATTGTCAAAGTAATTAATGATAGATGCTGTGACGGCATCAGACGGAATCAGACGGTTTTATCACGCTATCCTCTTTTCAGCTACCGATGTCAATCAGAGTGGGATTGATGTTGTAAGGGAAACTATTGCCAGAACAACAGTATACCCAGATATTTTTATCACTTCAGAAAAGTGAAAATGCAGCAGTTGATTCTTATTTGATCTTTTGCAAAGGTTAGTTTGAACTCCTGAATAGTAATCTATATAAAATCAAGACATATACATTTATTTTTCATCTGGGGGCAGACTGAGCACATCACTGTATGAACTACTCAGTATTTGACTATTTAGATGACTGAAAAAACCTGACTGAAAACCTGACTGATTTATATCTAGATTCAAACCCGTGCAGTTGCCATGGAATGTTGGCTAGTTGCATTTGGGTAAGAATGAACTTGGGTAACTTGGACAAGAATTTAATTGCAAGCTTGTTTTTCTTTTCTGTCTTTTTTTTTTTTCCCTGTTGATTTTGGGGTGCTTTATCCTGTAGTCATTGATAATTATTGGCATAAAAAGACAGAAATGGTCTTGCCTCTAACTCTCGGAGAAATAGGTGCAAACTTTGAATTGACCCACACACAATGACCACAATAATACTATTAAGACATAGACCTGTCTATTAAAAAATGAAAAAATGAAGAATACCAAAGCTCCTTTTTTTTTTTGGAACCTATGCAGTACGCTTGTTACAACCCTGTGTGCTGAATTTTAGCACACTTAAAGTCATAGCTGTTTATTATTTGTAGTCCTAGTCTAGACTTGGGTTGTCCTTTTAAATTCTTAAAATTGAAGTATACGAGAAAAAAAAAAAGGGCTTTTACGAAATTTTAGGGATTGTAACTTTAGGGATGATAACTTTTATGAGTGTTTTAGTCATGTTTTAAGATGTTTTTGAAGTAATTTTTAATGGTCCTCCACTCCTAAGCGAAGGATCTGTTCAACCCATACAAGGAAATTATTGAAATCAGATCTGGAATAATTACGAGGATGTGTGCAAAAAAATTGACTACCAAAGAAATGCTGGGAAAAAAATGAAGCAGAGCATGAGAAAATATCTTCTTCTGCAAAGACATTTCTTATATAGTGCTCATTCAGAATAAACTTTTTGAACTCACCAAAGGGACTTAAGAATGAGTCACTTAGATTTTCAGACTCCCTCCTGTGTCAACCCTACATCAGACTGTCTTTTCATTATCACTGCATTACTCCAAATGTGTCTGAAAAAAAGTGTTTACCTAAATGTATCCACCTAAAGGTTTTATATATAAGCATATCTAATATATCATGTCCACTTATAGTCACTAGACAGAGGGAAGTTCCAAGGGAATTTCATCTTTCCTATCGCTGACTTAGGTTAACTGCTCTGTAGGCTTATTCCTTAATATAGCAGAAGATTTAAACTAGGCACCTATTTGCTGACAGCTTAAATTGACAGCATGAATAACACAGTGAGAGGGCAATAAATGATAATGCCTCTATTGAGGTTATGCTGAGAGTTCTGTTTATATTTCTAATCAATATTACTCTATTTCTTCTTTTACTGAATCTGAGACAGAGCTATGTAATACTAAGTGAATAATTCCTAAAGCCTACCTTAAAATATTTATCACCCTGGAAAGCATTTTTATTTGAATGGATACATACTATACTTATATTGTTGGCCTCTTTCTGGCCTTGGTGGATAAGAAAAATTGTATACGTTTTAAGATTTCAAAGAAGTGCCTGGATGATAGAATATTGCTTCATGTATTTTCAAATTCCAAGTGTCAGAATATTTTGTAAAAAAATAAGAATATATCATTAAATTATTTTCTCTGCTTCTTCTTTCTCTGTTTCCACCTGCCTTTCCTCTGTTCCCCTCTAGTATTTTTCAAATAGAACAAAGATTTTTTTTTAAAAAAAGGAAAAGAACTGAACATACAAGGCACAAGATTAATACTGGCAGAAGAATAGATGTGCATGACTGGTTGCTGGCAATGTCTCTATAATGCAGTGCACATTTCTTCAGCATACTTATTTTAGTGTGATAAATTACATTCCTTTTCCTTTATGATGCTTTTTTTTTTCTTTCAAATGTGCTAATGTGCAAGTATTTGAAAAAAAAATACATTTTGGCAGCTCATCAAACATAAATATTACAGTCTTGGTGAGTGTTTAGATGCTCATCACCCATAGACCACTACACTACCATGTAGTGTATAGCGGCAATCTAGAAATATTCTCAGTCCCATGATGTTTACAGATATTGACAACTGTATTTTTAAAACCATTATTGCAGGTCATCCTCATAAGCTACAATTAAATATGGTGACACTTAGATTGTGTCTTAGTATTTTATGATAGATATAGGACTGAAGATGTGACCCAGAGGAGAACATACATTAATCTTCTAGTGTATGATTTTAAATAAAATTATAATAAGAGGGAAAGGAGAGACGTCTTACATTAAAAATCTATACAGTTTCTTCCTTACTCAAGTCTAGAATTTTATTTAGATTTTTCTGCTCTGTCTTGAAAATAGAGATGGTTTAAAGCAGAATGATTTCGATTTGGATTATTGCTCTAATGAAATTGTTGTTGGGTTAAGAGCTGAACTAATGAGGTACCTCCAAACAGAAGAAATAGTTCATAAGTGGTTTGATGAGACAAATGTGATTTCATATGGTCAAATCTGAAAAGCAAACATCAGAAATTTTGACTTCAGCTACAAACTACACACAAATAATGTCATAAAATAGACCTGTTTTCAAACTGTACATGTTGGTCACTCCTGACAGTTAGTGATTAATATCAACTTTTTTCTTATAGATTTTTTAAAATTCTTAAAGCAAATAAAAGGAATAGAAGAATTGAAGATTTTCTCCACTACTTGTCCATGATTATATAATGGAGTTCTTACATGCTCTAATCCAATTATTATTGGAGTTTCAAGAAGTTGCAAGTCTGAAGTTATGAAGCACAGTATATATTGACTTCAGTTCTAAGCAGAGATGTAACCTCATTTAGAAGCTATATTGTCACTTTTCTGTCCTGGCATATTTTTGAAATTATATGTTCTTGCTGAATATATCAAGGCTAAGAATGAATTTTAGTGAAAATGGATTTCTGTGGATAAAAAAGATCTAATTTTATTCTTCTGGAAAAAAAAAGTATCTGCTTATAATAGCAAAAAAAAATCAATCTCTCAGAAATATATTTTTCTGAATACCTGTAGAACGATTATATTATATGTAACTAGTCAGCTTCTATAATACTGATGTGGACATACAGAGAAATACTAACACCAGGAAAAGAGTTGACTTCAGTTCTTACGAGGGAGATGAATTTCGGTTGTGCATGGGGTACACATCAAAGGGTCAAATGAATTCATTAGACACTAATTCTCATTGTTCTCAAATACTGTCTCTATGGATACACTACTTGAAAATAAAATGAATGTTTCTCTTTTTTTCTTGCAAATCCTCAATCACATACTAAAACAGTTGTCATATATCAACTCAGAGGAAGAAGATCATTCCAGCCCCATGTCCAGTAAACAGGTTTCAATCACTGTGTTGTTTGGATTTATTTGGAAGCAGGTCTCAGAATATACTTTTAACGAACGTCTACAAATCAATAGTTTCCTTTCATAAGGGGTGTTCATGTGGGCAGAACCTCAAATTCATGTTTCTAGGTTGATTTTTTAAAAATGCATCTTTTATTGAATGATACTTTTCATGAAGCTCAAAATACTGGTGCTAGTTTTGAGAGGACATTTTTACTGTGCTTCACGTGTCAGATCTGGCTGGAAAAGCGGTAATTTCTTCTTGCTCACTAGCCTACTGTGACACCGACAAGTGAGTGATTAAAGGAACAATAGCAAGAAGAAATAAGAACAACACTGAAGGCCTAAAGATGATAAATGCTCTCCTTTTTGTTCCCAAGATCCCTTTAGATCAGAGTAAAACAAATCTGAGTCCTTCTTGCCAACTATATATGCAAATAGCCAGTGATCAATTAAAGAAAGGTGCTATTTTCCACAGCTGTGGGATTCTGATTACAAAAGGGATCGAAACATAGAATCGACTGAAAGAAGACCACCTTTTTAACTTGACAGGGTCACAAGAACACCAAGGAAGACATTTATTATTGCAATTCATTAAAGAAAGGTTATAGTCATCTTTCTAATTACTTTTCTTACTTAGGATTGCTAACTTTTTTCACAGATTACTTGTCACTTGTACTGACCTCTGTATAAAATCAATACATATTTGCATTTTTTGATGCTCATTATCATGAAACATGACACTGTCTGGAAATAAAGCATGTCTTTCTTTATAATGGCAGCAAGGCACTAAACCAATGATGATAAATGTTTAGATTCTGTCTTTCATTGTTTCATTGCTCTATTCACACATTCTTGCAGTACTCATGTGTTACGACCATTTATGCTTACTATAGAGCTGATGTAAAATGTTTCAGAAAAATCAAGCCAATATATTTCTTTCTTAATACATTGAATAAAACAGAATGATCATGGAATTATTTATAAATTATTATTTTTTTTTTTTGAAATAGCCAAATATCCACACCTCTTTTTAGAGTTAAACAGTGATCTGGCACCACAAAAGTTGCACTTAAATCTGAATTTAACTTTCAATCTCTAGAATATTGAGCTTTTTTATTCACAGAATTAAGACTGTTAAAATTAGTAAGTTCATTTGCTTACAGAACTAAAGCTGCAGTCCAATTTGAATATAAATATCAACTTTTGTCCAAATCCAGTCTCTTGTGATATGATATAACGTTGCACATTTCTCGCTGTTTCCAGTTATGTTTTATCATTCTAATAGCCTCAAATATGGTTACTCCATCAGCAGATGAGACACTTGGAGGTCTCATTCAAGCAGACAGCAGTTGATCCCTTCTAATATTAACAGAAACTTTTAGTGTTTTAGATAAAACACTTTCTGGAAGCATGATTAATGTACAGTAAGGAAAAAGAGAATGTTAAACTCTAAATGGTTGCAGGAAATCTATAGATTACTGTCTATCTTTTATGAGATGACACTTAACAATATAGCTTGAAACAATATAGTTTTTTTAAGATTAGCATGACATTGGCTTTCTTGCAGTTCTTAGGCTCTTCTTCTTTATAGCACTTAACAATATAGTTTGAAACAATATAGCTGTGAAAAGCCTCTTCACTTCATCTTTCTCTTCTATATATTCTTTGAAAAACACATACTTCTAGAGAACATTTTAAATAATGTAACTAGTAAAATAATACACACTATGAAGATTTAAAGGAAAAAAACCCACAATCATTCAGAGTGGAACAAAGGAACCTTTCTGTTTTGAGACTAAAATGTAAAAGTAAAAGCAACTTTTTTTTATGGCTGTGTATATCTGCAAAAAATTGAAAGCAATAAACATTCAGCAGCTATTTATATACATTGTAAATGTTTATTTGATTTTAGTAGCAAAGAGGCTAATTGCATCCTGAGCTATACTATGGACAGTAAATTGAAGAAAGTGATTATCTGCCTTAATTCAGCACTTAGTACGCTGCCTCTAGAGTACTGCATCCAATTCTAGACCTCCAACACAAGAAAGACATTGATATACAGGAGTGCATTTAGCAGAGGGCCACTTTGACAGATGTCCTGGAGTACTGGCTCTCTGAGGAGAAGCTGGAGGAGTTGGACTTGTACACTCTGGAGAAGAGACAAGTTTGTAAGTACCAAGCAGAAGCCTCCTGTGCTACGGGGAAGGTCATTGAGGAGATGGAGATGGGCTCTTTACAGTGGTTCATAGCAGGGAGGCATAAATTGAAACAAAATAGATTCTAACTGCAGAAACCTTCTCCCTTTCCATGAGGACAACCAAGCAGTGGAATGGGTTGCTCAGATATAGCTCTGAACAACTCTTGATCTGTTTGTTTGACCCTGTTTTGAGCAGAAGGTTGGACTACAAGGCTCTTTCTACCTCAAATTATTCATTTATTCTAAGGTAATGCTGTGGGCATAGTGGATGGGCCTAAACACAGAATCACAGAATGATTATTTAAGGTTGGAATGAACCTTTGGAGATCATCTAGTCCAAGTCCTCTACACAGGTTCACTTAGAGTATGTTGCAGAGGATTACATCCAGTTGTGTTTTGAATATCTAGAGAGAGGAGACTCCACAACATCTCTGGATAACCTATGCAGGTACTGTTAAACCCCACAGTGAAGAAGTTTTTCCTCAAAAATAGGATAATTACCATTCCTCGGTTTGTGGCCATTGCCTCTTCTATCACTGGCCACAAGTGAAATAAGTTTGCCCTTCCCTTCCCCCTTGACATCCTTCCTTATGACATTTATACATATTGACAAGGGCTGCTCTCAGCCTTCTCTTATCAAGGTTAAACATGCCTAGCTCTCTCAGCCTCTCCTCATACGAGAGATGCTCCAGTCCCCTGATCATCTTTGTAGCTCTCCTCATATGAGAGATGCTCCAGTCCTCTGATAATCTTTGTAGCCCTATGCTGGACTCTCTAGAAGTTTGAAGTCCCTCTTGTGCTGAGAAATCCAGCACTGGACTTCCTGATGTAGTCTAAACAGGGCTGAGTAGAGGAGAAGAATCCACTCCCTCGACCTTCTGGCAACTCTCTCCCTAAAGCACCCCAAAGTGCCTTCTTGGCCATGAGGGCATGTTGCTGGCTCATGGTCAACTTGTTGTCCACCAGGACAGTCAGGTCTTTCTCTGCAGAAGGTTAACCCCTAGCCTGTAGTAGTACATGGGGTTATTCCTCCCTAGGTGCAGGACCCTACACTTGCTCTTCCTTTTGCTGAACTTCATGAGGTTCCTCTATATTCCTCTCTCCAGCCTGTCCAGGTCCCTCTGAATGGCTGCACAGTCCTCTGGTGTGTCAGCCATTCCTCCAAGTTTTGTATCCTAGACAGTCTTGCTGAGTGTTCACTCAGTCCCTTCATTGAGGTCATTGATTTGAACAGGAATTAATAGCTCTAGCATTCAGCCAGTGTTCAATACACGTCACTATCCACTCCTCTAATTCACACTTCTTGAGAACATCTAAGAGGATGTTATAGGAGACAGTGTTAAAATCCTTGCTAAAGTCAAGGTAGACAACATTGACCACTTTTTTTCTCATCTGCCCAGCCAGTCATCATAGAGGTTACCAGACTGGTTAAGAATGATTTCCACTTGGTAAATCCATGACGACTTTTCCTGATCACATGCTTGTCCTCCACGTGCTCAGAGACAACCTTTCCAGGGATGCAGGGGAGACTAGCTGGCCAGTAGTTGCCTGGGTCCCCCCTCCTGTTTTTTTGTTTTTGTTTTTAAGATTAGCATGACATTGGCTTTCTTACAGTTCTTAGGCTCTTCCCCTGTTCTCCATGACCTTTCTAGGATGATGGAGAGTTGCTTAGCATTAACATCTGCCAGCTCCTTCAGCACTTTTGGATGCATCCCATCCAAGCCCATGGATCTATAGTTGTCAGATTTGTCTGAGAGAAATCTAGCTTTTATCAACCAATAACAAATCTTCCTATCTCCAGAATTACCCTCTTACCTCCAAGGTCAGGGATGTCAGAGCCTGGCTGTGGGAAAGACTGAAGCAAAGAAGACATTAACTAACTCTGTCTTTTCTGTGTCTTTTTTTAATCAGGGCACTCACCCTGTTCATAGCAAACCCACATTTTCCCTAGTCTTTGTTTTGTTACTACCATATTTGAAGAAGACCTTCATGTTGTCCTTGACATCTCTTGACAGATTCAATTCCAAATGTGCCTTAGCCTTCCTTGTCACATCTTTGCATACTCTGACAACATTCCAATATTCCTCCCAACAGACCTGACCTCTTTTTCCACATTCTGTATAGTTCCTTCTTCTGTTTGAGTTTTTACAGGAGCTCCTTGCTCATCCACACAGATCTCCCACCCGTTATGCCTGACTTCTTACTCACAGGGATGCACTGATCTTGAGCTTGGAAAAGTGATTCTTGAATACTAGGATTTTTGGGACCCCCTTCTCAAGAACTCTAGCCCATGGGATTCCTCCAAGTAGGTCTCTCTCTAAAGGCCAAAATTTGCCCTCCTGAAGTCCAGGGTTACAATCCTACACAACATGACATTTAAGAAAAAATATATTTAATTATAAATATAATCTGAACACTCCTGCTTCCTCATCACTGATTCTCCAACTTCACCCACAGATGGTTATTATAGCCAAAGTCACTCCCAATCATCACATCTCCAATCAATTCTTCTTTGTTGGTTAGTACTAGGTCCAGCAGCACACCTCTCCTCAGTTCTTCCATCACCTGTTTCAAAAAATCATTAATGTTCTGCAGGAACCACCTGGACTGTTTGTGCTTAGCTGTGCCATCTTTCCAACAGATATGAGAGTGGCTAAAGATCCTCAGGAAAACCAGGGTCTATGACCATGAGACTAATTCCAGCTATCAGTAGAAAGCCTCATGTACTTCCTCGCCCTGATCAGGTGACCTACAGTAAGCACACACAACAATGTCTCCCATGTTAGCTGGCCCATTAATCCTTACCGATAAGTTCTGAAATCATTTTTCATGCCCCACTAGGCAGAGTTCAATTCATAGTGATGAACAGCAATTTTAAATATGTGTGGAATTTTTTTTTAAAATATCCTATAACAGAAGATATTTGGTATAAAAATGACAAGCCTACAGTACTAGTTCTGCCTGCAAATAAAGTATGTACAGGAAAGGCATGTTATGGCTGTGTTTTTACCAGCTTATATATAACATTATTAGTATTTCATCTGTGGTTTAAAAGGAGTTACCATTTTATTCTCCTACTGACCAAAGTTTATCATTTTGACAAATCAGTGAATACAGTTTTTCCCAAAGGACGGGATTCTGCTCTCAGTTATACTAGTGTTGAATACAAAGTAACTCCACTGAAAGTACTACCTGAGAGAGATGTTATTTGAGAGTCTTGGAACCTAATAGATTTATTCTAGATAGTGGCTAGCTCAGATAAGAGCAAAATGTGACCTTTAGACTGTAGCACTTTCTTTGACAAAAAGGATTTGTGCTAAGTAAATAAAAAGTTCAGAGAACTTTACCTTCTTATTCATTGTGAATCATTATGAAAAGCTGATGACTGAAGTGCAGATTCTCCCCTAGGTACTTTCTTTCATGACAGGAAAAGGAAGGGCAAATTTAACTGATTTTTTTGGGGCAGTATGTTAAAATTGACATATATCTAATGATTTGTATTCATGGTAGAGTTTGAAACTTCCAGGAGCTACAATTCAAGGAGAAGTCATGTCTGACGAACCTCATAGCCTTCTATGATGGGATGACTAGCTAGCTGGAGGAAGGGAGAGCCATGGATGTTGTCTACCTTGACTTCAGCAAGGCTTTTGACACCGTCTCCCTTACTATCCTCATATGTAAGCTCCAGGAGAGTGGACTAGATGAGTACACAGTGCGGTGGATCGAGAACTGGCTGGATGGCAGAGCTCAGAGGGTGGTCATAAATGGGGTTGAGTCCAGTTGGAGGCCTGTGGCCAGTGGTGTCCCCCAGGGGTCAGTGCTGGGCCCAGTCCTGTTTAATTTATTCATCAACGACCTGGACGAGGGCATGGAGTGCACCCTGAGCAAGTTTGAGGATGTAACCAAGCTGGGTGGAGTGGCCGACACTCCGGAGGGATGTGCTGCCATCCAGAGGGACCTGGACAGGCTGGAGAGGTG
>JAUBOD010000001.1:11626214-11675270 GCA_032353885.1 Nothura maculosa
CCCTGCGTGTGCAGGGGGGTTGGACTTGATGACCTCTAAGGTCCCTTCCAACCTTACACATTCTATGATTCTATGATAAAGCTGTTGTCAGTGTTTAAGGATGTTCATTCATTTTTCAAATGTATTAATGTTGATTATCAAGTAAAAAGAAGTTACTTCATTCATAAATTGAAAAGTGGAGGGAGAATCTTTTAGTTCATTTCCTGCTTCGGAAATACATTCATAAGTTCGATCTAAACTAGAGGGGTTAAGAAGGTAGGTAGATTTTTTCTGTTAATTCCCACTATTACCGCTTGAATAGCAGGGCCTGGATCAATTTTGAAGAGGAAAGGAAGAACACATTTTAATGTAGATATTAAACATTTCAATAGAAAAGAAGAATAGAAAATAAACATGCTAAAGACTGTAAGTTCTGTGAAACATTTCAACAGTGCAATAGTTTATGAAATGTTTAACTGCTTTCGTAATTAAAGATGCATTACACAACTTATTTTTATATAACAAAGTGGAGAAAGTCGCTATACAACATCAGTTTTACCTACACTGACAATTTTGTGATTATAAACATGATATTTGTTTATTTTTTTATGATCTGCTAGATTCCAGCATTACTACACTTAGTGTGAATCTGTTTTCGTTTAAAATGAAAAGGCTTTTAGAGAAAAGTGTGAACATAGACTAAGTGTTAAAAACAAAACAAAAAACAAAATGTGTCTAGTAAGGCTGCTTTGAATATTAAAAAATCTGCTGTATTTTAACCCTGTCAAGACATTCATAAGGGGATTTTTCAAACCTTAAGCAGCTGAGGTTGTCAGCTATGCACACACATAAACACACACAAACGCACCTCCTGGTTTTATCATGAGGTATTTGTAACACAGGGAAATGAACCAAAATCTTCAAGCTCTGATCTCATAATTGAGCTAATATTTATGATCCTTAGAAGTCCTTAGGGTGTTTCTCCCTCATATTTAGCTTTTTTTTTTTCTTCTTTTTTTAACAAGAAGACCACACTACCTACAGTGTCAGAGCCCTGTCAGGATCTCAGTCACTTTAGGAACAAAACTTTTGAAGGATGTTTTTCTTGGGGGAAAATGAAGACCTCTGAAACTATCTAGCAAATCTTTAAACCCATACATAACAAAACAAAATAAAACTGGAACTCAAGACAAATGAAAGCACAGAAGTCTATCACTGCATAATGCTCCATGTAGCTTTGCTGATATTCTGAGAGTTCCCAGACAACCAAAATTAGACTGAGCAAAATGAAACAAAATGGATGTTGAAGATTTTAAAGTTGTTAAACCATATCTAATAGTGAAAGGAAAAATGATGAAACTCCACCTAAATCCTCAGAGGCACCTAAACATGCTTGAGTCAACATGTCTCTCTGAACTGATTGGTTACAGCATCACATCAGGAAGCGAAGGGTCTTCTAAGGCTTCTCTATCAGAAGGCTGAACTGATAGCTCCTTCCTCCCAGGCTTGGCATGGAGGTTCAGCCCTTCCTCAGAAAGTGAGTTATGTAGGAATCAAAAGTGGTAAACAAAAAAAAAAGGAAGCATTGCTTTGACCCTCATTCCTAAAATTACTGTTTTTATCCAGTAACTACCTAATGTAAATTATACAAATCTTTGAGGGACAAGCAGAGCCCCTGTATTTGCTCCTCAGGTTGCAGGAAGCTGACTGGGGGACTGTGCGAAACCCCATGTTCTTTGGAGAGTTTAGGGCAACTAAAATTATTGAGTCTGCTCCATCATACAGACTCTCAGATCTCTGAAAAGTTTTACATGGCAGTTTTTAGTGTTCTAGGAAGCATATTTCATCTGGGAAATCTTTAAACATTTTTTTTTTTGCCATTCTCCATAAGACTTTAATAGGTTTAAAATATTGAATAAGAAATTCTCAAATCAACAGTTTCTCTCTAGAGGTCAGAGCCCTAGTTTCTGGGTTGTTTTTTTGTTTGTTTGTTTTGTTTTTACTGAAAGTAAGGAGTTGAAACCAAAGCAGCTTTGAGAACTTGGAACTAAAATAATGAGAGGCAGCAAAAGTTAGTCACTTAACATACATGGGTGCTTGGGATACCTTCTGTACTGTCATGCATTGAAAAGCTTTATAAAATATAAAATTTTGATTCATTTGTATAGAAGCAAACAGTTGAGGGTCTTTTAGAGGTATAAAATAGATCTTTGTGGGATATTCACATCTTCATCTACTAAAGCAAATTTGGCAGATCTCACTGACCAACCTAGCAACTCCTCAGTCACTCAGATATTTTTGAAAATGTTTTCAAAACTCTATTGCAATTGATGGAAGCTGAGGCTCCTGAAGTGAGTTTGCAGGTAATGCTGTGCTTGCTATTTCTGACTTCTTTCTTCATCTGGCCCCCCATGCGCCAGATAGGCACTTTGGGAAAAACTTAAGAATTGTTCTGTCTGTAGACACAGTTAGAAGATGAAAAAAATTACAGAACAATAAACTTTAGGATACAGTTATGCTTGATTATACTTCACAAATATCCCTTAATAGCCTAAAAAATATGGCAATACTACAGGTAGAGTATTTATTTCTTGCAGAAGTACCATATATCTTAATATTCTGACTTTGACTGAAGGAGAAAGTCAAAAGTTGCATGAAAGGGAACCTAAGCACTTCTAGCTCTTCCCATTAAACCATTACTCTTTCTATCTGTCTTTTTTTTTTTTTAATAATATATAAGATAAGTGTGTGGTAGGATTTGATAGGTAGGATGTGTTTCTCTCTTCAAAGTAAAATTGATTTTGACCTGCTTGACCTGCTGGAGAGCAGCTTCACAGAGAGGGACCTGGGCGTCCTGGCTAACAACAAGTTAACCATGAGTCAGCAGTGTGCCCTCATGGCCAAGAAGGACAAAGGTATCCTGGCCTGCATCAGGAGGAATATTGCCAGCAGGTCAAGGGAGGGGATTTTATCCCTCTACTCAGCTCTGGTGAGGCCACACCTGGAGTATTGTGTGCAGTTCTGGGCTCCCTAGTATAAGAGGGACATGGAACTTCTAGAGAGGTCCAGAGGAGGGCAACCAAGATAATTAAGGGATTGGAACATCTCTCATACGAGGAGAGACTGTGTTGGGTCTGATTAGCCCGGAGAGCCGAAGACTGAGAGGAGATTTGATTAACATGTATTAGTACACGAAGGGGAAATGAAGGCAAGAAGGAGCCAAGCTCTTCTTAGTGGTGGCCAGTGGTAGGACAAGGGCAAGTGGCAGTAAATTGAAACACAGGAAGTTCCATCTGCATGTGAGGAAGAACTTCTTTGCTGTGAGGGTGACAGAGCCATGGAACTGGTTTCCCAGGGAGATTGTGGAGTCTCCTTCTCTGGAGATCTTCACAACCTACCTGGATGCCACCCTGTGCCACGTGCTCTATGTGTCTCTGTGGGAACAGAGGATTTGGACTAGATGATCTCTAGAGCTCCATTCCAACCTTAACCATTCTGTGATTCTCTGACTCTGTGATTCTGTTATTTTGAGTGTCTTATGAAAGTAGGAAAATCTTGTATTAGAAAAAATACTTAATTTGACACAAAATTATTAGTGTTAAAACTTTTCAGCACTTTTATATTACAGTCTGTTTCACCACCAAGTCCCTTATTCTTGACACTTCTGCATATAATATTTTCCACATCCTTTGAGCACACCCTACACTCCAGCTCTAGACCATCTGCCTCATGAGTTCCTTTTCACAGGAAACTCAAGAACTCCCCTGCTCCTTTCCTTCTCATCAGTTTGGAATCCAAATTAGGAAAGTTCCTTTTCTTTTCCTTCTGTCTGAGAAAGGGTGTAAGTGATTAACTGGAGTGTTTCACTACAGTCAGACAACAGGTCAGCCCCAAGCTTTCTACTTTAATGCCTCATTCCAACCAATGGACAGAACAGATAGAATGACTGTTTCATTTGGCTCTCAGAAGCTGGGAATATGTTAAGTGTTTTTGGAAACTTAACATGAATGGAATTTGTTTACTATAATCAGCTGACAGTGCACTGCAGTGATTTTAGCTGCTATTGTGGACTCTATTAAAGTTCTCAGCAAAGATTCATCTGTAGCGTAACTGCAGATACATTTAAAACCTTTCAAAAAAGATAAGGTAAGACTTATGTTATGTCTTTCCAGCTGCCTGTGACACTTTCTATACAACTACCTGTTGTGTATCTGAGTGATGAAAACATGAGTTTAGGCATAAGTTTAAAGAAGTTCATTTGATAGGTATAGAGGAATTTCAATTGTAAATAATGTGAAAAGCAGTCAGAAATAGTAGTCCATATGACAGCTCAGGGTTTTTGGTTTTATTTCCACTTAGTAAAAACCTAAGTGATGTCCTCTACTGAGGAGCTCCTATCCAATGATTCTACACAGTTTTATTGAATGGTCCCAATGTACAAAAATGAATTAATGATTTGTCTTAACACTCAGTAACCATATTGTCAGTAAAAGACTAGCCAATGCGAAAGGTGCTAAATAAAACCAGTGATTTAAGACTTAACACTAGGAATAATGATTAAATCTCTTTCAGTATTTGCATAACTAATCTCCCAAGCCTTTACCTGGGAGGACATTGATTATAGCCAGGTTTCTGTGACACATAGTGTACAGCAATGAGCAAGAGGCAATAATCTTCTGCAGACAGTTTATGAATAAAAACTGCAATGCCTCTCTTTAAGTGTGTAAGAGATGAGTAGCAGTCCATAGCTGTTCAAGAGAGGACTGTATGCTTAAAGTACTTCTACATTAGCTATCCCAAGATATCCTCTGTCTATCCTCATATATGACATGTCGCAGGGCAGAAAGTCCTTCACTTATCCACCCATTGATTCAGAACAGCTGTGCAGTACTTGGGGCACAGCAGCTACATAAAATGGTTCTCCTAACCAGCTCTAGAACAGAATTTGTTTTTATTCTATTTTATGTGTGAATGACCCATTTGAGGATTGCTCTTGAATCCTATGATATCAAGTTGTGATTTCACATTCACCCCATGTTCTTGCAATCACATGTGTTTCCCCTTCAAGGTCTCCTTTCCCAGTTTCTGGATGGCTCAAGTCACAAGAGAGTGCAAGTTAAATAATTCCTTATAAGAATTAGTATCTCTTTACAGCACATGCCAAATAAAGAGAGGACAGTCTGTCACCAAACTGTGTGAAGAATGTGCCCTACATGGAAAGAGCTGTGACATAAAGATGTTTGAGCATAGAAGCCCAGCTGGAGCCTTACAGAAGTCTGAAGTAGGGAAAGTATGGATGTAGTATTACTTCATCAATATTTCTTGCTGCAGTGGAATGAAATAAGCAGCAATCAGCTTGATAGTATAGAAACACTCTGTGACATCCAGAGTATGAACTTGATTTGTACTGTGTATATATATATAAAAAAATTGCTGTTTCTTTTGGGCTCTGCCTTATATGTGATTTTTTTTTTCTTTTCTGTTGTTTAGATAATGATATTCCTCTAGCATTTTACTTTATATGCATTTTTTCATCCATGCAGTAAATCAGCAGGTATCGTTTGAATTACTGGATGACATACAACCTTTGTAGGAAATCTGCAGTGAAGATTTGCAAGTTTTTTTTTCCTGCAGCTTAATAATATCTTTCAAAGTTTTACTCAGCATTTGATCTCTCTATTGCACGAAAGCAGAATATCGTCTGTATTTGAGATATTTCCTTTTCAGAAAAAAAAGATATTCTGAGAAACAGATGTCATTTATTATATGCTGAAAATAATAGTAAGGGATTGGATATAACAATATATGTGATTAGTGACAAAAATTCCATTTAAGTTATATCTTAATTTACCAAGGCAGTAGAATAAGTAGTGTGTTAGTGCATAACCAATTGGAACTGAAATATCAACCAAAAAGCTTTTCTAACTTGAACATACAGTCTCAGCCATTAGCAAGAATCTTATAGCTACTCTTTTATTCCGATGGTCATTGATGTTCATCATGAGACAACTGTATTCACTGCAGTAAGTCAACGAATGACTCTTGTCATGGACATTTTGTAAGGAAAGTTTATTTTGCAATATAGCATACAGTAGTAGAAATGGATCAAGATATTTGGAATTGTTAGGTCATCTGTTATTGAGAAATCACATAATTTTCTGATGAATCAAAAGTGTTAAACTGCAGTCTTCAGTTTCTCTCCTGCCCTTTAGTAAGTGTGCTTCTAATTTGTGCAAGTACTCTAGATCATCATTTATCTAGGTATCTGGAGGAGATAAGGGCAGTTGACAAGCAGTCAGCCATCACATTTTCACTTTCTGGTCTGTACTTCATGTTGTACATAAATGAAAGTATTCTCACTGATCATCAAGCAGTTTGCATTCCTGCTCATCTGAATCCTTTTACATCTAACAGTGTTGTCAAAGAGTGTGGCTTAAATATATGTATCCGAAGATCATTTCTTCATTTCCCCCAAACCATGAACAAAATAGTGATTCTTTTTCACAGATGGGAAACTTTCTCCTAGCTGCTTTTTTTAGTAAGTGTTCTTGATATGAATGTTCTGGGTTTATCCTCATGGATCTGAGGATAATTCTGTTATCATTCAGCATCATAAATGTAGGCAACACACAATCAAATGGTAAGGCCTGCCATTCAAGGTACGTTTCTATCTGAAGTTTGTCTGTGTTTGATCTATCCAAAAAGAGATTGAAAGTTTTTTGAAATTAAATATAATATTATGTGGTTACATTTGAAAATGTAAAGTTTATTATTTGTGGTGATGTATATATAATTTCAGATTGTCTGGAATATAATGGGCCTAAGATAATCAGTTCCCTTCCTGAAGCAACTTTTTGTGAGGTTCAAATGAAGTTTTTTAGTGTCGTGGCTTTGCAGTATGAACTACTCATGAAGAATGTTTCCAAACTCAGTAACATATAGATGAAACTAGACTTGGGGATGGTTATTGAAAATTCTGGACATCATTCAAAAAGCACTTGATACTGAAGCAAGGTTATATATCACACCCTTAAAACAAGACAATCCATCACCTTTAATAAAAGTTGGGACATTTCTGCAGCATGACTTGTTGATGCACAGTCCTGCAAACCAAAAATAGAAAATATCTTGACATTTTAGGCTTCTGTAATGACTTCTGTGTGTGGCTTTCAGTCTCCACTCTAGCTAACCTGGCTCATACAGAATGATTGAAGTATGTCAGATTTCAGCATCAATTTAAAGTGTTAGTGTTCTTACTTGTGAAAACTGCAACTTTTAAAAGCTTTGTAAGTGGGCTGAAATGGGATAGGTTTATTTATGGAGAGTAACAGACATATCCCTTGTAATACTGTTACTCTCGCCAAATTTCTATATCCTGTAAATGAAAATTTGAAAAAGAAGAATGATAGTCTTTTACAAAAATGCTCAGAAATATGGCCCAAGAATTTGTTTTCACTTGGATTTACTTTTGAGGAGGAACTTGAGGATTGTGACAAAAAGTCACAGTCATAATCATCACAGCTAGAATGGGGAATGCCTGAAATTTAACATAGTTGTATGAAACTGAATGCAAGTTATGTGATTGAAAGAGGATAGAGATTAAAAATATTAAAAGGCAATGTTGAGCTATTTAAAATAATAAATTCCAAATAAATTCCGAATATTCTTAATTGTGGCTGCTGGTATTTAATATTTGATATTAAAAAAAAAAAAAAAAAAAAAACTTCTGCAACTTCTCCCTTCACTAAATAAAAACAACAACAAACCAAAGAAAATTCCTAAATTAGTATTGTAAATGAGCAAGTTTCCCAGTAAATGAGTATATAGCATGTCAGATTATGTTTTCAATAAAAGCTTAACTTTTATTTTAACTGTTAAACTTAATATTAACTGCGGACATATATACCATTATACCTTCTAAATAATCTGATAGTTTTTATTAAGGTAATGAACTGAAATGAACTCTTTCGTTATATGTCAAATTCCTAGTACTTGGGGTGAAAAGCAAGATGCAAAATAAAAGTGTTTGTGCAAGACATTTTGCTTTGCCGTCTCTAAATATATGCTTTCAATCTGTTATCTTTGATATTAACCCACCTTTTCATGGCTGACCAAAAATTATGAAATTTAAACATGTTCTATATTGTTTTATTGTTTAAAATGTGAGTGCATTGCATAGGTTAATGGCATTATTAGTACTTGATTAGTATTACTCCAATTTAAATGATCACATTTTAACTGCAGGTTTGTAATATGTTACTGTTGTACAATGAATTGATTTTTATAGAACAGTTTCATTCACTTGAAAAATGCTTAGCCTTTTAATGAATTTGAATTACAGTACCATTAGATTCAATTTTCAAATAATCCATTTTAACTGTGCAGTATTAGTATGTCACTATTCGTTACAGAACATTTTAAGAAGCAGTTTTAATTATTTGGAAAAGTAATATTTTATATGCCAGTGAACATCTCATAATTAAAAGTAATATCCATATTTAAATAATGAAGTAATTGCATTGTATGTAATTTAAATTTTACTATAGTAAATTAAATGTTTGCCCTTTGCAGTCCCACAGGAGTCCCAGGGGATAAAACTATTTTTGCTTCTCTCCTGAATAAATTTTATGCATATTTATGGTATATATTGTTAATTTTCAACCTTATTTAATGCAACTTGCTATTCTCAATAAAGAATGGATTGAGCACTTCCACAAGCACAATAGAAAATGAAGATTTTTACTAGATATTAAATAATTTGGAGTTAAAATATTCCCCCTACAATATCTAGTGTAACCTTTATTTTTTATAAAATAATTGGTGAAAGTTCTTGAATTACTTTTATCCAGAAAATTATCCAGAAAATTGAATTATTTTTATGGGAGAAGTACTCTTTTACTTTTAACCAAAAGACTGGAAACTTACTGCACGTAGGGATGTTGAACTTTTGTTTCTGGAACACAGTGAGAACCACTGGGCAAGTAGAAGTAGGAAGTAGAGATGTGCTCCATCTCTTTTATGACCACACAACTGAGTGAAGTGGAGTTGTGGGTTGCTTTGACCACTGGCCATGAGGGAGTATCTAACTCTATCTGCATGGTGATTGCAAAGGGTAGTGTTGAAATATTTTCTCCTCCACTGTTGGGATTATCATCTATTGCATAAGGAAATTTGTGGTATATTAGACCAGATGTGTCTTGAGCAGCAGTTGAGCAATCATCTTTTATCAGATACACCTTTGTCAGTTCTACTAGTCAGTGTTACATTTAAGAAGTTACATTTAAGAAGTTATAAAGTACAGGTTTACATTTAAGGTTACATTTAAGAAGTTATAAAGTATTCAAAGTATAGATTTATCCATTTTTGTTGCATCAGATCAACATAAAACCTGTTGTAAGTTGTCAGATAGAATAAGTTGTCAAGTAGAATATCTGACAATTTCAAGCGGATTCTAATATATATGTTGAAAGAAGAGCAGCGCCACACATGAAGTCAATCTGTCTTTAATGTGTATTTTCACACAGTGCTTTTAGCATTTCTTTGTAAATCTACTTTTCCAAAGTTAATAAATTAGATGTTTGCTGTCACCTCTGAAGAAATCTTAGGTGTGCCCTGAGACTTCTTCTTTCATCCATCAAGAACTTGTCTGGTGTTCTGTAGCTGCAAATCATTTAGTTGTCCAGATACATTTTTTTAAATCCAGCTGGCTATAGGTGAAGTAGAAAACTGTTCACAGTACCACTACACAGAAGGGAGGACTTATATTGTTTTCATACATAGGGAATGCCTTTAGTGTCATACTTGACTGTTTGAAGGATAAAATATCAATTGATAACATTTACTTTACAGATATCTTTATTACAAAAACAGAGCTCGGCGTATATACTTAAATATTCTCTTTGGAACTAGAGAAAAAATATTAATTTTAATATATAAAAATGACATCAAAACCATTACATTTTGCTGCTTCAATCCACATTCTGTTTTTTGGATTTTTTTTTTGTTTGTTTTCATGGCTTATTCCTATTTTGACTGAATGTAAATTAGTTTACTCTCAGTAAAAGGTTTGGAGAATCCAATTGATGGAATGGGCATCATTCCATTCAACTCTCAGTTCCCATCTTTATTTATCTCTGAAGAATGTATATCCCCACAGTTTTACCCTCCAGAGTTACAGAACACAAAATTTATCTATACTGTAAATATAATTAATGTGACAACTTGAAAGATAAAAGGTCATACTCATTCCTTTTTTAGCTCAGATCTTATCTTGTTAATTTTAATAATAATTAAAAATATAGGATAGAGCAGCCCAGAGACAGACAGAGAAGCTCATATTCAGTATACTTTGAAGTCAGAATAACTGTATGTATCACATAGGTATATGTGGTACATTCAGTCCCCCTGTTGAAAACCACTTACCTCCCTCCATGATTATTTCACTTCCTTTAAACCAGCTTATGCCCCTTGCATTTATAAAAGCAAGATCAAATGCATGAGTTTGATACATCCTTCCTCCCATCTGGCAACCAAACACAGCCCACCCAATCTGAGACTGACTCTCTGCACGTAGTTTCCTGAAGCTCTTCTGCACTGCAAGATAGGCCCTTCAACTCCAACACAGCTTCTGGTTTTGCTTGCCAAATCTTTGCTTTGAGGTAAGCAGCAGTTTGCTGCTGGCCTCTGCTGGTGACAAGTTACTGTAGTTTGGTCATTAGTTCTTGGGCCATTCTTATAGTCCACTTGTTCTAAGAAACAGTTGTAAGAACCAAGTTTCTGCTCCTTTTAACTATCTTGCATCTTTCGAGTAGTAATGACAAAAAGACATTTTCATTCCCTTTTGAGGTTCATTTCAGGATACTCAATGCATGGTTGGAAGAGGCTGAATTTACAGCATCATAATATGTTGATTGTATTTCTCTGTGAAGCCACTGGAAGTGCAGCCATGACTTTGAAGGTGAGACAGTTAGCCCTTGGGAATACCTTCTTTGGGTATGAGAAATTAGCCTTAAAGCTCATAACCTAGTTTTCTGTACACTATGATGTGCCTCATATAGCCAGGCTCTGCAACACAACTGAATCCTCAGGCCACAAAAGACAACATATATTATCTCTTGGTATGCAGAGCCATTTCTTGATAGAAGTCAGTGGGAAAACCCTGTAGACTTAATGGTTGAAACACACTCCTCATTTTGTACTACCAATCTCTCCACAGCAGAAGTGAAATAGCAGCATAAGAACATAGCTTGAATGAAGATATAATATCTGACTCCTGTGTTAACTGCGCTTCTTTATTGTTTTATTTAGCTGAATTTCATCCTATATATTAAACTGTGCTTTGAAGGATGAAGTTGTCTATTTTTTTTTTAATATGAGAGTTCAGAGGATATTTTTATAATTGTAATCTTCCTCTCTGATTCAACTTACTGCTGAACAGATAAATACATAGACAAAATGTTTCTATGCATGCATGGACATGTACTGTTAAAGATAATGAAGGCTTGTACAAATAACTGAGGGCATCTTCTTAATGAAGCTCACTACAGTTTGGTACATTGTTTGATGTATGGAGGTAAATGCTATCATTTATATTACTAATAGTTTAAGTTCCCCAAATAACAACATTGTGACTAACATTATGCTGAATAGTAATTTCCCTGGAAAATTTATGCTTATAGTAGGAACAGAAGTGCTTGTAAAAACTGTCTGTAACTATTTTTGATAATAAAAAGCACTCCCATACTTAAACAAAAAATTGCAGATAAAGGTATTTCAATATTTATTAGTTAGATTTAAAAATGTATATGTCATGGTTATCTCATTTTGATTTGAAAGGATTTATGACACATTAACTATTTAAGATTTCCAAGTGATAAGCCTGAGCAATGTAGTCTAGAATTTATTTAATCTAAAAATATAAATATTTACCATTTTTGTGGATTTAATGCAGTAAAACACACACACACATGCAAGCACAATCCTCCTTACTAAACTCTATATCCTCACAGAGAATTTTGAACAAAGGCATATTATTGCTAATATTCGAGAATGAGAGATTCTTATGCCCTCAGTTTCTAATGTCCTTGGTAATTTGTGCTTTACTGGGAAAAAAAAAAAAAAAAAAGAAGCCTTGTAATCCTTGCTAAAGAACATGTCCACAAACCACTTCCTATAGTATTCGCTTTAAAATAGGTTATGCTATAGGATGTGGTCAAAATATATGCATCAACTTGCCTCATAGACAACATTTTCCTTTCCTTTATGAAAATGTAACACATTGTTAATCTCACTTGAACATTGCCTCTCATCTTGTTCCTTCAAGTCTAAAAAGAGTGCTTATTTACAGTTTTGAATTACAAAATTTAGGGAATGGATTTGATGCAATATTAGAGAATGGAATTGATGCAATTTAGAAAATAAACAAACAAAAAAAACCCCGTAACTGCTTTACCTTGCGTTTGTGACCTGAAGAGTTGAAAGATTTACATGAAATAGTACATGAAAAGTGTTCAAAGCTACAACAATTCAGACTTTACAGATGGGATGAAAGGGTGTTTTAGTGTTAAAAGTTGCTCATTTTCTGAATTAATTTATTTTCAAAGACCAAAAATATATGGAAAAAAAGATAGTAAATAGTTCTATTGTATTTATGACAGGATTATACAATACAACCTGGCTATTGATATATAAAATTCATTAGAACTATGAAAAAATGCAACTCTGTTGAAACATAAGCTTTTGCAGAAATACTCTCATTGGATTTTTTTTTTATGGGAAAAATAGGAAAAAAGTTTCAAAATGTTCAAAATCTCATTTATTCGTTTTTCAAAATGATTCAGTTTTGCTCACTTTTCTAAAAAAATAAGCTTAAAATAAGCAATTTAGAAAGCAAAACAGCATTACAAGCGAAAACATGATTGAGATATTAACTTAAAAATAAACAGCACATTACTATTATACGTAATTTTCATTTTTTTCACTTTCTACTCCAACCTAGAATAAATATATATATATATATATATATATATAGAAGATATATCACTTTTACCCTTCATCACAGAATGGAACATCATTGCATTACATTACGTTATACTACAGCACATTACATGTGAATGAAGAAACCTGCAGTTGTTTTGAAAGGTTTCTAAGCTACATAATAGTTGGAAAATACATTATACAGGGATTCTGTGTAACCCACAGGAGTTTAAAGGTCAAAGGCCATATGCTCCCAGTTTATTTTCTAACACTCTTTTGGTGGCTGCTCTTAGCATGTTAGACATTTTAGAATTATGTGTTTTCTTATTACTTTCTATATATCTCAAAGCTAAATGCAATTATACTAACTTTCCTTAATATCTATGTAAAAGGCATTACATAAAAGCTGAATATATTATATTCATTTCACTTGCGTCACTATGTCCTCCTGGTCAATCACTCATAGAAGTTGAAGTAAAAGGTAGCTCTTCAGGGGGAGTATTTTGTGATAAAGATAAAAGGTACTGCAGTCCTTAGTTTTAGCAATTTAGCAAGTATATGTTGCCAGAAAGAGTGAGTTTTCTTTGTTTGGTTGTTTGTTTTTACCAGTCTAAGAAGGCATTTCATTATGTGAGATATCAGATAGTTGGGAATAGTGTGTCATCTGCGGTTGACATGCTTCCACATAAGGGTGCTGAGGTTAAAATATCATATTCTAGCTCAATGTATTTTACCTATGTGACTGGAAAATTGTAGCAGATGTGAATGAAGCTAAAAAAGGATGGTCTGGCACTTCATGCAATCAATGATTATAAAGAATTAAAAGCTTGACATATTTGATCAAAGCAAAAATACTTACAAATTTATCAGAACAGAGATGGCCAGTAATTGCTGCCACTATGGAGGACCAAGCTGCAGCTGCTGGCAACACAAGTAACCTTCACTCTAGAGGCTCTCATAATGATTTAGAATTTGTAAGAATAGCATAAATAATTCTGTTTAAAATAAAGCCCATGGAAATCACATTGTGGCAATGTAATCTTGCCAAGATGGAACTCTAAAATGATAGAGAGACAATAGGTTTGCAGAGAGGGAACAGCAGGACAGCTAATATGTGAGTGGGAGCACTAAGGGTGCCAAAAGAGATCTAATTCCATCTTTTTCCATCCAGCAAAATTATGTAGCATAAGAGGTTTTGTAGCTGCAGAAGGATTAATTCAGATAGCCTCCTACGTACTGCAGGGGAGAATCTGCACTGTACTGGGAAACACTAGAAAAAAAACAGAAATGTAAGCTAAACTCACAGATAATAACTTCAGTGTGAAAGGGTTTTTTTAAGCACTTGGTGTTTAGTGGAAATCAGATTTTTTATGGTAGAACAGATTTTAGCATCAAATTCCTTAGTGATTTTACACTGCAGAGTTTCTATGCTGTCTCTCACACTGCAAAACAGAACACTGAGTAGGAGACAATGGCTAGACAATAGTCATATTAATAAGGAAGATAGGGACTGAAGAGAAGCTGTTTTCCATAGTCAATTTATAATACAAAATTGTGGTTTTTTTTGTTAATCTACTAGTGAATAAGTGAGCATTTTAAACTAAAATATAAAATGAGGAGAAACAAATAAATTGAAAATTATTTAAATTCAACATATTTATATTCTTCTGACAAAGTACTCATAAGGTGAAATAGGATGTGTGGCCCTTTTCTACGGTCAAAGAAGGAGGATTGGAAAGAATCTTTGTATGTATGTTATTGAATACTGATTTGTTTGACTTTTATTTGTATCTCTTTAGAAAGACAAGAAATAAGCATGTTTTCCATTGGGATCTTAGTTTAAAATAATCTCACAGAGAAATTAAGTCCCATATATAGCCTGGAATATGAAAAACAAACAGTATATTTTTATCTCAAGGTAGAATTGCAACTCCATGTTTTCTAATGCTCTAATGTAACATAAAGGCCATTCTATTTCTCATAGCAATACAAGTAATGAGTAGTCAAAAAAATAAAGCCTGCACTGAACAAGAATGAAGTATTGACATGTATTTTTCATTTATTAGAAAGGAAAAATTACAATGATTTTACGGATTTGATTAGTGAAAATTTCCAGTGTTTTCAAAAAAAAAAACAAAAAACCAAAAATCCTATTTAAATATATTTTCTATAATTTTATTTTAGATTACTCTTCTTGTATTTGATAAATACTGGAAATGGCCCCTGGATATTTTTTACCTTTTCTTCAGGTTTGCATACATAGTTTCTTAGTCTCTCACAAAATTATAACAGTTAAAAAATAACTTCCAGACATTTCAAATAAAATGGAGTTGACTTTGTGTAAGAATCTTGATGGTGTACTGAAATCTATAAAGATGATCTCAGTTGAAAGACTTTGACTTTCTGTTGTTGTTCTGTTTCCCAGGTATGAGTTAATATCAGGTATACTTGCTTCAGGCTAATTACTCTATAAAGAACCTCTGGAGCTAAAAAAATAAAAATACACAAGATTCAAGCTAATATTTAAATACCAGGATGACCCCCATTGGTCATCGAGACCCATTGGTCATCTAGACCCATTAGTACAGCAAGGCTCATTAGGATAATTCATATCTCTTGATATCAAGGCTTGGTTTGGGCTTAGATACCTGTGCTCTTCAAACAATGCGTACAGAGATTTTGATTTTTTTTTCATAGGATCTGTAAGAGTCGACAAATCACTTGTCTAAGAAAACAATGAGTGGAAAGAGAATGGTACTTGAGGCTTTAGGCTAGATTAAGTTATTGAAAACAAGTTTTTTATTAAAATTAAAACTATAGAAGGAATTTAGACCTTGTAGGAGACTATTGTGGACTGTGTTCTGTCTCAAAATTGTTGCCATACAATTTACAAATTCCTGGCCTCCTATCACTGGGAAGACTACGATATCAGCTCTAAGTGTTTATCTTCATGTAATATATGAATTACAGGACTTGGCATCCTATCTCTGGAAAGACTGAAATATGAGCTCCAGGTGTTTTATCCCTGTACAATCAACAACATCTTGGCCTGTCTCTGGGAAGACTGGGATACCAGCTCAAGGTTTGTTGTCTCTACACAGTTTAAAACTTCCTGGATTAGCTCAAGACCCCAACAATGCTCAGCAGAGCCTGCCAAGTGTCTGGGACACTAAAAGGACTACACTTTTTTCTCCTCCAATGGTGGGGTGTGGAGAGAGAAGTTTCTTTTCCTTCTCAACTCTCTTCCAAGAAATCATCACCTGCAGAGGCAGAGCCAACGAAACGTAACTTGACTGATGGTGGTGGTCATAACTAATCTTGCTGCATCTCTCCCTCTTGCTTGCTTATCTTCTTTTGGTTTTCCTTTTCTTCTCCTTTTTCTCTCTGTCCTATACCCATTATGAGAATAAAGCTTATAAGGTAGTATGGCATTTGACCTCATTTGTGTCATAATCTCACCCTTGGGATCATATTGAAACCTTCCCTGACAGTGGATTGGGACAGACTATATCCTTTTAGTTAGCATTTTTTAGTTTGCCTGAAGAAGCTTTGACCTTTGTTCCTTTACCTCCTAATTTGTCAGTATGCTATATTCTGTAATATTAGAGTATTGGAGAAAGAGGAAGAAGAGTTAGAGCACAGGCTGGAAACCTGGAAACCACATCTTCTTTCTATTTTCTTGATCAGAAAGTTGTTTTCCTTTGTACTTCCCAAAACTGGTAGATTTTAAATTGTTCCTTCAAAGTAAAATAGCTGTACTGGGAGCAAATGGAAAAAAAAAAAAAAAAAAAAAAAAACCGGGTTTGTTTATGAATTTGTTTGTTGTTTCTAGCTGCCCTTATTGTACTGGGATAGAAAATTCATCTCAGATAAGTTTCCATGAAAAGACACTACTGTGTTTTACTAGGGAAATTCTAAGACAAATATAAAATGAATACTTACATTCACAATAGTGGTAATATTGAGTTTACCTATCTTTTTATTTTGTTTTTACAAAGATCTTATCCTCTCCAAATTTACTGTACTAAAGAGTCTTTCTCCCTTTTGCTTATTTAGAAGAAAAGCTTTTTAGTTCTAGACAGTATATAGAATACATATATTATTCTACATGTTTGTCTTACTGTCCTTATTCATTTTTGGCAGGTTATCAAGCTTTTAGTTTTTTGCAAGTCTAAGGATATAAATAAGATTCCAAACAGGTTTAAAAGATTAGAATGAGAAAATTAAAAAAAAAAACAAAACTACTGCTTACTGCTTTAGAAATGTTATAGTTCGGTGAAAGTTTTTCTTTGCTCCAAGCCTAGATTAGTGATCATCCCATTTATTATATCATATTATATTAGATATAAAAGACTGTGTATTTCAATATGACAAAAACCCTTTTTACACGTTTCACAAAGCTGTCAAAGTCCAAAAAGAGATTTCTTCCAGCGTATTATTTAAAAATATACACTCAAAAGCATTCTAAAACAGAAAAGATGTTCTACAAGATAAAAATGAATCAAAGTTTTAAAAATAATCTACATTTTGAACTAAGTAATAAGCTAGGATTCCAAGGCAAAGTCTAAAATGGTATTAAAAAAGTAAGAAAGAAAAGCACTATTAAAAACTCCTTTGTTTAAGGAGTACTTGTTCTTTGAAAATCATTTTGTAATATATTTCACAGTGTATTTCATTATTTTTCACTCTGAAGAGGATCCTTGCTGACCAAAATAACTAATGACTTTATGCAAGTTCTAGGAGGAGCTCTGCAGTCACATCACCTCTACATGCTCAAAACTTGACTGATTTATGTGACTATAAGCTGCTTGTGCATCTTATCACAGTTTGATAGTCTTACTGAGTTTGATAGTCTTATTCTAGGAACTTTGCTTTTGTGGAGTTACTCAAATAAAGAGTATGGAATCTATATCTGCCCCCCCCAAATCTTTTGTGATTAGATTTTCCCTCAGGCTTGGGATATTACCCTGACTAATTAGAAATCCAGCATTCATGATGCTACATCTTTATTTCTTCTAGGAAATATTTTATATTATTGGGAAAAATTTCTTTGTTTGCTTCTTTTTCAAAACAGAGGTGTTTATTGCCCAAGTTTCTTCAGTGTCAGAACACAATTTTTTTTTAATGGGTCTATTTTTAAAGAGCCTACTTAAACATATAGCCATCACAATAAGTGTATCAAAGAGTAATGAATGTTATTGTACTGATAGCCAATTTAATCAAGAATAGTTACACTATATTTCAAAAGAATATTAGAAATTTCTCGTGCCTCCTATTGTATTGATGCAAAATTGCCTCACCTGGTATGCTATTTGTCTGAATGAGACTGTCACAATTTCTCTAGGGTTAGCTTATGATGTTTCTGTAGCCCTGTTTACCAAAAATACGGCACATGCTTTTTTTTTTTTTTTTTTTGGTGTATGTGTTTTAAATCAACAAAATCACTGTATCCTTCAATAAAAGACCATGAAAATAGAACATGAAAAAAGAAAATGTACTGAGACTATTAAAAATACCAGTTCTGACCTGGTATAAAACCAAGTCCAGGTTACTGTCAGGGAATAGTGATTTAAAACCTGGACTTGGAGATATAGTTTCTGGGTCAGTGCCAACAGCACTGTAAAAACAACAGTAAAAGCAGATCATATGTTAAAAAAAAATATTAGGCATTTATGACTTTTTGTTTATTTGCCTTGTCTTTTTTTAAAAAAACTTTTCCTCTCTGGCAATGCACCATAACTATCACCACACTTGTCCTTTCACTTGTTTGAAGGAAAATATATCCTTCTTCTCTCTTGCTAGAGATAGTTCAGTAAACCACCCTAGTTAGGAAAAGCACCTTGTATTAAAATGTGTTAATTTGCAAATGGAAAATAGCTTGTATTTTAGAGATTAAATTTTGTATTTTTTTATAGATGTTTTTCTTTAATTTTTGGTGAAAATTATTCATCTTGAGGTCCCTGCAAAAAATTTAACAGGCTATAATTTTTTTTGCCTTTTTATGTTTAATGAATGTTAAAATATTTACCACTCATTTATGGCTTTCTGAATGATACCTATTTTTTTAGCAAATATCTAAATCTTTTCTTTTATTCTCTATGCTTTCTGACCTTAAATCATTCAAATATTACATTGTAAGGAGAATAAAAATCCAAAAAATAAAGATGATAAAAATTGCATTTTTAAAAAGCTATTTAAATTTTAAGGGAAAAAGAGCAAAGTAAATCTAATTTTAGGCATCTCATCCAATTCTCCACTCCTACTGTTAAGTTTCTAATTGAAAAGATTTCCCCAAAGTACATGATATTAGAGTAATTATATGGGTTAATTGCAGAATTTATTAGGTGGTGATATGGAAAAATTAACATGCATCACTGTGTAATTCCAATAACTTTCTATGACAATCCTATGTAATTACTACAATTTTAATGCAAAATAAAGTAAGCTTTTTTTTTTTCAGAGTCAATTAAGGATGACATTTTCAAAAGCCTCACTGAAATTTGGACACACATCTTCCACTGAGAGTCAAATAGAATTGTTTTTCTGCTTTCCCTAGTGAAACAAAGATTCTGCAGTTTAGTGTTGTACAGAGCCTCATGTAAAAGGAACAGAAGACGGGGACCTCAGTTCTGCAAGATTCTGGTTTAAGAAGTCCATCCACATGCAAAGTTGAAGACAGACATGCAGCATAGATGCATAGCTTTGAAATATGATTTAGTAGTGCCCTAAATATTCTCATGAAGCTCCTTCAAGTAGTAATAGTTGGAAGGTGAAGATCGTGGGAGTTTCTTTATGTAGATATCTGTGAAAACCCTGCAAAATATCCAACTTACTGGCTCTTTTCAAGAACACTGTTAGCAGATATAAGAAGAAAAACATTTCAGCTTAAATATTATAAATGCATTACCTGTACATAATTTTTTAATATTTGTATGCCATCTTTTCTTTTATTGAATATTTTAATTCATTTTTAAGGAAAAAATGAAATGAAAAAAATGAAAAAATGAAAAGATACGGAATACTTTTCTTATAGATTGATCACTTTTCTTGTCCTCCAAAGTTAGGATTTAGTGCATTTAGATAGCACTAAATTTTGTGATCATTGAGTTTCACTTTGAAATACTTGCAGATTTTTGGTGGGAAGAGGGTCCTTTCATCATCATTTGCAGATGCACTTTTTTAGATGTGATATTTAAAAAAAAATGACAATATTGGCATACTCTTCAAACTACATTCATAAATGATAATGGACAGGGTTGATATCAACTTCATTAAATCATGACAAGTTTTGTAACTAACACATGCTTGTCTTGAGCTTCCATTCTTTGAATTGTCTCTTTCCTTTGTCACCATCTCCGTTAAAATCTGTATAGTAAAAATTGCACACAGTTTGAAAGTTGACAAGCTGATTTTTCACTTTTTCAGTTTTTTTTTCACCAGAGAACTTCAGCAGAGAAAGAAATCTCTTTAGAAGATGGATCTTTCCTAGCTCTTACATTGTATTTGCCATGTGATATGACAGAAGTGGCAGATGTAAATGCTGATAAAACAAGAAAGGTCTGAGATGGAGACAATTCCCACAGCTCATAGCTAGACACTGCACTCTAGCACTGAGAATCATGCAGAAATTATGAGCTTGACATGTTTGGTCAAGGTGAAAACATTTGCAAATTCATCTGCACAAGAAGGCCAGAGGATACTGCCATAAATTTTCACCCTGGTGGATTTGGTTACAGTTGCTAGCGGCAATATCACCAGTCCATTTCAGAGGCCCTCACACTTATTTAGCATCAGCAGCAAGAGAAAAAATGAACTTGGACATGACCCAATACTTATAACAGTTATTGTGTTTGTGAATAGCAGGAGGGGTGACTTTACTTTCCTTGAAGCTAAATGCTTTCCTTTAAGCTTTCCTTGAAGTTTTTTAATCACTTAAAAAAAAAAAAAAAAACAAGCAACAACAACAACAACAACAACCACAAAAGCACCAATAATGCATGAAATAAATTGCAGGACTTGGCCCAACACTTCCAGTATGAAGACATGATTAAAATAGTGATTTTTCTTGGTAAGTATTATTCATTCATTTCAGATAATTACAACTGTATTTAAAAAAGTTTATTATTTACCTGATAAATATTTCTTTTCAATACCCATAAAAATATGAAAATTTCACTACAATCTGAAGTTGATATATAAGTCATAATACTTCATGGCCTTTTCATATGCTGTTGTGTTTGTGGGATAGCTATTCGATTTAATTAAGTAACATTTACTTATGCCTCCGCAAAGTCAAGTGACTAAATATGTGCTAAAAATTTGTGATAATTACACAAATTTTACTTATATATGTGTATATATGTCCTTCTTGGGCATGTATATTATATAGATCTTACTGCTTTTCTATATTGCTTTCATAAATTAAATTATATATATATATATATATGTACATATATGTCTATATAAAAAATACATCAAAAATATAAAGTTAATCAAATTCAGTCCCCTAATCTGAATCCAGAAAAAAAAACCCTAAAATATGTTAACAATGGCAATAAAATATGAAAAAAAAAACAAAAAAAGATAAACAAATGCATATGATCTCTATAGGTCATGTTCTTAGGGCTATGATCTCTATTAGAATTCTCTAGAAGTCCCTCTAGAAGTCCCCTTTCTTTCCCTCTTATTTCTGAACATTCTTTTTAGAATTAATCCTTCAGTTCTTGAACTCTCCCTCGAATTCCTTGTAACTTACTGATATTCTTTATTTCAATTTTGTTTTTTCTACCTGTATCTACCTGTAGCCCCAGATCCAGCTGTCCATTATTCTGTCTGTATTAAGGAAAAGGCCATAAAGGCTCAGGATAAAGCCATAACTATACAGGATGCCAGTTTAGCTATTTAGAAAAGAAAGAAAATAGATGAAAATATCTTAGTAAATGTATGATTATGCCTTATTTTATGACAGGTAAAGAATGACAGATTTTTGCATAACAATCTTGTGAGAACACTTTTTGTTGAATGAAGAGAATACACAGCTCAATCTCTCTAGGAACATATTATTTCATTACTTGCCTGGGTACTGAATAAGGGATAAAGTGAGTTTCTCCATCTTCACTGTGCCTCTGAAACAGTATCAGAAAGCACTTCTGTATTACAATGTTCAAGGGAAGCAGCAACCCAATGTCTGTAAGATTTAAGATGTTGTTTTCTAAAGGCTGGTTGAAGAAATGGGGAAAATCCTTTCCCTTTCTTAGCATCTGCCAACTAGAACATGGGCCATAGCAATCAGTTCGGGATAGCTGGTTTGGTTCTTTATTTCTTTGCTTAATAGGAACATTAGCGCAGGGACAACATCACACAGAGTACTTTACTTACTTTTCATACAATGTCTTTGAAAAAAAAATTCTGGTTGGTTAGGCCAGAAACCCTTACTGATAACAGGACATAAATGTACAAAGAGTGATTCAAACAGCTATTTTACAGGTGTCATCAGTCAGAAAATATACTACTCTGGCAGAATCTATTCTTGCACCAAAAAGAGTGCTTAAATAAACAAAACATTATTATTAATAATATTTTTATTATTTTCCAGTAGAGAAACTCCTGTTGTACTGCACCTTCATTGATCACCCTTTCTTTATAAATGAAAAAACAGACAGTACTCATAATTTTTCGTATTACCCTCATGCAAAAAAAAAGAATCTTACCTAAACAATAGATAATTCTTATTTTTCATAATGGCTAAGGATGAAACTGTCTGTTAGACATTTCATTTCGCTTTTCTCTTTCTTTCCCTCTTTTTCTTTGACAATTGCACCATCACTTCTCTATCACATTTACAGGTAGATGTGCAGTGAATTAGTCTTAAAAATGAAAGAAAAAGACAGTAATAATATGTGTGAAAATGATTAACACTCAGGACAGTCAAACCAGTATGAGAGAGCAGCATCAAGGCAATGGTATTCTAATTGTGTGGTTGTGTATATGTTTTTGTTTTTTTTTAATGTAAATAAATGACAACTAAAAAGCAATGAAAAATATCTTGATTAATTTCTTTTTATGTTTACAAAAGTTATAATAAGCATGAAAAGAGTCATTCAATTGTGAAACTGTTTTTTATCCTACATGATGGAGTACTCAGACATCACTCTTTATACTGTATTGCACAAATTAGTAGTACTTAGTAGAACAAGACTTTTTCTCTTCTTATTTAGAGGAAGTCAGTAATAATTCCACTGAAAAAAAAAATCTCTCCTAACATTAGACATACATTTAGAAATGTCCCATGTGTGTACCAATTAATGTACCATTAAGTATGCCCCTAACTTCCTGTGACATCGCAAGATCTTCCGAATGCCATTCCCTATGCTCTATACCTTATGCTATACTACATCATCTACTTAAGCTAAGCTCTCTACTTTATTAAGCCCTAAAAAGCATGATAAATCCCCACAGTACCACATAAAAATTAATACAATGATGATCTTCCAAGAGATAAATGGAATGTATCTGACCTTATCAGATATTTTTATTACCACCTTTCTTTCCTTTCCCCATCTATATGCAAGCTGTATCAGCTAAGATTTTCTTTACTGTCCTCTGTATTTAACTAAACACTTAACAAATTCAGAAATACTTTTGAAAAGAGTACAAGAAATCCTTCAAGAAACTGATAAATATCTACTGGTGGTGAAAGAACAAAATAAATGTATGAATTATGTCCACTAGACTCTTAAATTGCAGGTCGACAATTTTACCTGTTACCTTGACTACTTCAGTGAGTATTATGTAATGCATACCTGCTCCATAGATAAAATAAAATCCCTGCAGAGTAAGGGCATCAGAATCTTCACTATTATTTTATCAGGATGGACTGTTGTACATCTTGCTTAGGGACAAGGCAAGTTATGTTTCACATACAGGAAACATTGGTGGTAGCAAATATTGAGCAGAAATACATTTTTGACTTTCTACTATTCAAATCAAAGTGGGAATAGATATTCTGCATTTAAAATGAGCATTTTTTCTACTCTTGTCATGAGTGTAGTTGTTGCTGTAGAAAGCTCAGAAATGCCTACTTTAATCAAAAGTGCAGATTTTAAAAGTTCTTGATAGTTTATTTTGTATAACAAGGGAAAACAAAGCTGTTCTTCATCTGCATATAACATTTCTATGCTGAAAACATAGACTATTTTGGTAAAAATATATTTTTGGCAAAATGAGATTAGTACAGATATTTAACTTCCATCTTGAGTTTTAATTTGCATGTTTAATTATTTATATTTTAAATGATGATTGAAGACAGTAATCTCCAAGAGTTAGAGGATATTAGAACTATCTACTTGATGTGGCATATTTTAGAATTCAAGAATGGATAAAACTCTTCTGATACTCTGAGATACAAGTTATTGTAACAGTATCTTCTTGATGACAGGCTGAGCTACTGAAATAATCAACATTTCTTCTGATCTCTGTGTGAGAGAATGATTTATATTCTCTTTGAAATAAAAGCTGAGAAGAGGACAAGAAAAGCTGTCACTTTGCACTCTTTATTGCCCTCTTTGCCCTACCTCACATATCAAAAAAGATATTTCACCACAAGATCACATACTTGTCATAGGTGAGACTGATAAAGAGTCATAAGGACTATGTAAGGAACCTAGAAGGACTTTCATGCCTTCAGAGAAATCAGAAAAAAAATGAGAGTGTAAGAAATAAAATACTGTGGAACTGCAGGTGTTGGATTGAAGTGGATTGCTCCCAGAGAAGGACTCTAGGAGAGAGTCAGGAAATCTCTCTTGTAAGCATAGCCTCTTCTGTCAAAATTCCATATAGATTATCAGAAGGCAGTTTTTAAAGCACCTTTACTAGGCTTTTTTTCAAAGCAGATCAGAAGATTTACTCAAGAAGTATTACCACTAATAGGAATCCTGTGGCAATAGCCTCAGCTCTGCTCCAGAATGTCCCAGCTCTCATTTATTTCTCTAAGATTCTATAAATATCAGCAGAGGAGACTTGTTAACATTAAGAAATTCAATATTTGCAACATCAAGGAGTCCTGAGAAAATGTGAGGAAGTAGTTCTTTCTCTGAGGATGACAGAGTCCTGTAAAAGGCTGCCCAGAGAGGTTGTGGAGTCTCCTTCTCTGAAGATTTTCCACTTGGATGCAATTCTGTGCTACCTTCTGTAGGTGTCCCTGCTTGAGCAGGGCATTTGGAATATATGCTGTCTAGAGATCCCTTCCAACCTCAACCATTCTGTGACAATAGATTTCATCTTTAGTCTTGGTACATTGTGGAAATCTTGACTAGTGCATATTGTTTGTGAGTGCTGGAGATTAGCAGTCCTGTCGGTTGTTACAAAGCTGAAGGTTGGTTCCTAAGATGGTCATCCAAGGTTTATTTTCTACAATCTTTCAATTTCTCTGTGTGTGGCTCAGTATACCTGCTCCAAAATGCTCCGAAAGTTCCTCCTTTTTGCCTCCTAACTTTACTTACTGGTTTTGTTCATTATATCCAAGGAGAGAGCAACTTCCCTCCTCCTCCTAAAGATTCTTCAGATCCTGCAGTATGGTTCTCAAAACATGGAAAATAGGCCATCTTTTCATTCTGCCCACATGGCCTCAGGCTCTTCAAAGGAATATTATATATGTAGTACATGGCGAACAAACAAAACATATAAACAAATAATTTGTGTTAGGGTTGGGGATACACAGCACCTGTTTATCATGCTAAAGACTAGATGCTGCTCTGAGGCTTTGGCTTAAGCAGGGATCTCTTTTGTGTTTATATGGAGGAGCAAATGTTTACTTACAGATTTACTTACATGAAATCTAATTTTCATTTTTGCTTCTATAGGATTCAGAGGGCATTTTTATTAAATGATTCATTAACGGGAAGAACTGGTAAACCAATAAATTGACATATCATCAAAATATTATATAGTCATTAGAGATAGATATTTAGTATTTATTTATTAATTTGTTTGTTTTATTTTATTGTCTGGCTAGGATATAGCATGCCTAAGAATATCCCTAGGCAGGATATCAGTGTACTTAAAGCTGTTCCTTGATGTGTATCCTTTCAAAATACCCAGAAAATTGTTGTAAGAATATTTTTATCCTGAGATCAAGGCCTCATTTGGGGCCTTGGAACACAGCCTGACCTGTGGATTGCCTGTATGAACATCCTGGCACCTTGAATGGATTTTTAAAAAAATTGTGGAGTTGAATTAAGTGTAGGTCATTTTGGGACAAGATTTATTCCTGTAAAGTTGTTTCAAAGCCTAGAAACTGCTTGATTAATCACTGTTGTTGCAAAGCTTGATTTTACCTTGATATTTGCGTAGAGCTAAATGATCTTTGGAGAAACTAGCAACCTGCAAACATTTCATTTTCAAAAAGACGGAAGTACTGAAAAAAACGACAATATTTCTAGTTTTCAATTGTCCCATACAACATGAAGAATATTAAAGCAGTATGTTAAGGTGCTGCCCCCTTGAAGTGCATAGTCTAGTCTGAGAGGTAGCTTTTTTCTGAAAATATTTTTCTAGTGACAAACACCAGTTAGATTGCCCATAACATGCAATGAGACAGCAGGAAAGTTTCCAAAAATTTTGTAAAATGGACCTCCAAAATGCTCCAGTCATTGTTATAGTAAGGAAAGGTGAAAATATTCTGTAAAATTCAGAAGTCTACTTGACAATCTTTTTTCAGAAGAATATCATTGCAACAGGGATAAAAAAAAGTAATGAGTTTACATGTAACATTCCAAAAGTACAAGGGAATACATGTAGACTGCATGGAAATTTTGAATATTTCTCAGAGTATTACCTTGCATTTAATTTGTTTTATTAGTCTGAACACCAAAGTGAATATATTTATTTTCTGGTAAATATAATATGTGTTAGTTCAAGGTATCAAAAATAACAGACTAATTTATAGGAGAGCATAGTGTGCAAAACACATTTTGCATCAGAAATATAATTTACTGAAGAACTTGCTATGGTACAGACCCTGAATGTGTAGTCAAAATGGTTATGGATAGCAGAAATCAAAACTGCAGGAGGAAAAAAATCTCATTTCTTTTCTATTTATAATAATATTATTTCTTCTGAACTGTATCTACAGTTTTTCTTCTTAAAGGTAATTTAGTCATTCTGTTACCTTGTGCGGATACCACTTGCAGAAAATAAAGGATTCCATCATGCTGTTAATGTTAAATCACAGAAAAACTAAAAAGCCCTACAGGATCTAGGAGGAAAGGTGAAACCAATAAAATTCTTACCCAATATCTATATTTCTCTTAACAAATTATTAAATTATATTGATCAAAAGTTACATTGTCAATGTCAGATTGTCGGCCTGCTGTCAAATTTTCTATAGATATGATAAAGTATAATAATAAGATTTGAGTTGAAGAAGACTTGCATGGAGTATTTCTCTGCAAAGTTGATCCCAAGCCTGAGAATCAGCACAGATGTGTGAATATATTTTCATTGAAAAGCCAACCAATGACTGCTGGAATCACTATCTTGATGGAAATATAAGTTGTTCTGTTACTATGGAATAATAAAAAAATGCTATATTAGAAAGACTGTCATTGTGAAGACAAGATAAAGAAAAAAAGGTCGTTACTGTTAAAATATGTGAAAGATTGAAAAATTGGAAAATCTTTTGAATTTTACTCTTGTAAAATGCAAAAAATATATAATTATCAAAGAGTAAAACACCTAAATAAAAATATAGGAAGCATAAAATAAGAAAAAAATCATTACTGTGGGTCTATTATATGACATCTAATAATTAAAAATCTATTACAAACATCTATCAAAGATTCCTTTCAGCAAAAAGATTTTTAAGATTCTTCATTTTAAATACTCATCTTAATTTCGAAATACTCCTGCTTTCCAGGAAAGAACATTGTTGAAACAAATGCTAGAATTTCATTAAAAATTACAATATATTTTCAATTTTACTTTAAGCATACAGAATGAACCTCATGAGGTTCGTTACAGGGACAAGTGAGGGCCCTACACCTGGGGAGGAATAACTGCAGACACCAGTACAAATCAGGGGTTGAGGTACTGGAAAGCAGCTCTGAAGATGGATTTGGGAGACCCGGTTGACAAGAAGTTAGCCATGAGTGAGTCAAGAAGGCCAATGGGCTCCTGGCTGCATCAGGAAGCGTTTTGCCAGCAGGTAAGGGATGGGGATCTTGCCCCTCTACTCAGCTCTGGTGAAGCCGCACTTGTAGTATTTGGTGCAGTTCTAGGCTCCCCAATATAAGAGGGCATGGAGCTTCTAGAGAGGGTCCAGTGCAGAGAAATAATGATTATGGGACTGGAGCATCTATCATACAAGGAAAGGCTGATTTGGGCCTGTTTAGCCTAGCATGAAGACTAAGAGGAGATCTTATCAATTGGTGCAAATACCTGAAGGAAGATATATAGAGGATAGGGCCAAACTCCTCTTGGTGGTGGCCAATGACAGGACAAGGAGCAATGGGATGAAATAGGAAGTTCCACCTGCATGTAAGAAAGAACTTCTTCGCTGTGAGAGTCACAGAGCCCTGGACCAGGCTGCTCACAGAGATTGTGGAGTCTTCTCTGGAGGTCTTTAAAACCTACCTGGCTGCCACCCTGTGCCGCATGCTCTAGATGTCCCTACTTGAGCAGAGGGATTGAACTAGATGATCTCTAGAAGTCCCTTCCAATCTTAATCATTCTGTGATTCTGTGAATCATGTTCCCAAACTGACATACCTTCAGTTACGCCAAGCTTGATTGGATTATACATACTATATATACTATATGTGTGTGGTGTGTGTGTGCGTGTGTGTGTAAAACCATCATTATGGAAGCTAATTGATATATATTTTAATTAGACTAAGGTTCAAAACTTGGGAAGTGTCTTTGAGTAGCTGGTAGTATTAAAGACTTATGAAGCCAAAACAGACTTCTTATATTGAGAAAGAAATTTCCACTATCATTTAGTTTAATAACTTGAAAAGATCAAAGGTCTCCCCTCCTGCTTTTTTCCCTTCCACCTATATATTCCATTACATGACAGTAGATATATCAACAGCTGTTTTAGAGTACCAGTTCTTGTATTCAGGAAAAATAAGAGATGATAAGAACAAGGAGAAAAATAAGTATTTTCAAGGAGAGCAGTCACTTCTATATAAAGTAGAAACAAATTTAGCAATAATAAGCTGTTTCCAAAACAAGGTCATAACTGAAGATTAGTGATAGATTTAAAATAAATAAATACATTAATAAATGAAAATAAAATGTCTTAAGTTTTCCCCTTCCTTGGTCTATTTTTACGATTTGAGGAATTATATCAGCAGGATCCTTTAACCAGGCCAGCAGTGGCTGAAATCTGTCTTGATCTAAATCTTTCATTACACACAGCATATGCTATTTTGAGTGCTTACTAATAAATACTTACCACATTAAGCAGACTACACGTTTGTCCAGTGACAAATATAATTCACTCTCATCTGAAATTAGCAAGTACCCTGCATTGGCCTAATAGGAAAAGAAAGCACACCACCTTTTTAGGCAGAAAAATTGATCTAAATTTAAAAACATTTTCACACAGAAATGATTGCTTTATATACGTTATAGAAGTTTCTTACCTTCCTCTGAAAGAGCTTATCATGACAGCAGTTGGAAATCAACATACACAGCAGTCAAATTTTTGTGTCCACACATGTGCATCTTCTCTACTGCCACTGCAGAGAGCAAGGTAATGGGCAGATAAGGCAGCACGCAAGCATCCTACAACTAGTAGAAATTGTACATTTGCTCACATTAACAACTGCACATTTATCACTTCATAGTGTACCTTTTTCCATAGAACCTGGAAGAGTCCTGTGAAATAAATGTTCAAATATATTCCTGTTGAGACTTTTGCTACCATCTTCTCATTTATTGGATAAGATCTTCCTCAGTTCAGAATTTGAGAACAGATACAGTAATATAATCTGACTATTACACAGGGTAATTATTGCAAGCATTCATACTGTTGAAGAAAGAAAATTCACTTCAATTTCTTCAGCTTGTTTTCATAAGAATTAGAGATCGTTCACGCGTGGTTTGTATTATAAATTCTGCTCTGCAATGCATTCTTACCTTCCTGGTAACTATTTGTTTAAAAAACAAAATATTATTTCAATATTTATTTTTTGTTCTTTTTACTTTAATCTCTGCCGTATTTGAAAAAAAAAGAAGAAATAAAAAGGGCATCAGTTTCTATCAAATGTCAGTTAATGTAAAGTAGTGCAGATAAGGCAAATGAAAGTCAGTTAACTGGATATCTTCTGACAAGCTATATTTAGACTTCAAAGAATCTTGATAAAATTAATGACTTTCATGTAATGCAAGGAACAATTATAAACTCAGTGAAGTGAAACACCTGAATTCTAAATGAACTTAGTAGTAGAGTGTTCATGTATGTTACAGCATTTTCAAGGTTTTCTTTACTTTCAATGTATATGGATTGCATTTGGTTGTTTAAAACAAACTTCTTACTAAACAAATCTGATAAACTACCAGGTTGTAGAAAAAAATGGCACATAGAGAAAATGCATTTAATCTAGTGCTAAAAAACAATACTAGTACGTATTTTTTCCCTCTACTTCTTACATTTTCTCTTTTTGCATGCCAGCAAACTAGGAGGATAAGAGAATCCAGATATCTGGAGATTATGCATGCTATTAGTCATTCCATCTATGTGTTAATCACAACCTAGACTTTAATCAAAATGATAGAAAACTGCAAATGAGATGACAGTATAATATGTCTCGAATTAACATATTTGTTTTAACATTTGTTCACACATAAAACCTTCCCAACTGTCAGATGATCCACTAGGCTGTTAAAAGAGTTTTAGGGTACTTCCAAAATTCATATATTATTAGACCACAAGAATGCAAGCATATTGAAAGACAACACACTTACTGATTTGAATCGATATTTCTTTGGTTAACTGTGGCTAGTTAACAGACCCCTGCCATGACTACACATCTGTTTGGGATCCAAGGTGATTCTCAGGTTAATATCACTTTCCCTAAACAGGGCTAGTATGGTGAGACAGAATCTGGAAGTTACCAAGGGGACTATTGGCAGTTTGGCCATGACTAAGCAGGAATTCTCCTTACTTTAGAGCAAAACACCAGTGATCACAGTGTATGTCCACAAATATGAAGAGTAGCCCTGCAAAATGAGAAGCAGAAATTCAAGAACCCAGAAAGAAGATGAAAAAGACAGAGATGCCAAATTGGATGAGGTGGAGGAAAGCCTGGAAAACCTTGGAGCACACAAGCCTTGGAGCTTGTGTGCTTGGACACAAGCCTTGGAGCGCATAGCTAGTTAAGTTTGGCCATTTTCCAGTCTGAGATGTTAGTGCAGCCAGGAATTTCAGCTGTTTGGAAAAGATAGTAGAGCCTCCATGCTCCTGGGATTCTGGTACTGATTCACAGGTCTACGAACTAGGAATATTGAATTGTTTGAAATGATTTGTTTCCTTAAATCAGTGCCAAGGAGATACTCAAGACTCAGACACTCGGGAACTTTTGACTCCACATCCCATAGTTAAAGGAATGTGTGTATCTTGACTTTAATTCTAATTGCAATGTCTAAAAAATCTACCTAAATCTTTTTAAGAAGTAGAACATTTGGATATATTTGCTGTGTGCTTCCTTTTGCATTAGGGACTGGTGTTACTTTTGGCTAAGATATTTCTGTTCATCATGTCCTTGTTTTAGGGCATGTCTGTTTTAGGTGACAGAGGATATTTTATCTTTAAATTCATCATCTGATTTTGGCATAGAACACAAAACCTTTGAAGCAGGACCCTTATAAAAAGACAATACATTATCTAGAAGAATAAAACTTTAAGAGAAGATTAAGAAGTGAAATATATAAAAAAAAAATGAGTTTTATAGAAAAGTTTATAGGGCACCAGGCAAATGCAAACTCATTGCTCAAGGCAATAGAAAGCTGATTGATGATTCTGTGATGACAAATGAATTCTCATTTTGAATTCTGTCTGCTAAGTAATTAGTAATGTCATCAATATCATTACTAACTCTTCATTCAAATTCATCAGCAAGCTGTTCTCTTCACTCATTTTTCAGCTTCTCCTTTCTGTGTTTCAGTGAGAGGCTAGAACTGCAGTGGGGACTTGCAGCTACCCAAGAGAGAAACAAAAAAAATTAAGTTGTCAGGCAGAAGTGGTCTATTGAAAGTCTGAATTACATTTTAATAGCAATGATATCACGGTACTTTTAACTGGTCAGTAACCTAAGCATTAGTGTCTTGAATTTATCTGAATTATATGTAAAAACTGATTTAATGGGAAGAGGAGATAAAATTCATGAGGAATAATTAGTGTTTATTACAGAGGAAATGACTGTGAAACAAAGCCATATTAAAAATGTCTTCTCATCTTATTTTCTCATGCTTCTGTTGTTGAAAGTAATATTGCCAGGGAAGATGAATAAAATATTGCCAAAATGTATTTTCCACAAGCTTCCACTGACTTCCATCTTTGAAAAGAACCTAGAAAAATCTTATTTTTCCATAAAATAATATAACATAAAGTGAATGAATTCTTAATGAAAAAAAAATTAAATGTTTGCAATGACATCTTTGCAATCAAAGTAAAATCTGACTGTTATTACAATAAATTAGGTCAGAATATAAGACTGACTGACTTAATATTCTCCTTTTCTTTGCAAATAATTTTAAGAGAAGGCAATTAAGCTATAGTCATAATTTTATATGTTAAGAGAATGCGATTAAGCTATAGTCATTCTTCATTTTTGTTTGTTTATTTGTTTTCAAAGTAATTTAGGCATTGTATTAATGGCAAAGTAATTTAGGCATTATATTAATCCTAATATAGGATTTTTTCCTATATTCAAGTTTCCTATATTTTTCCTATATTCAAGTTTCACAGACTTACTCAACTAAATTGCTCTTTGATATGCTAGTTCAAAATTAAGACTCGTTATTACTGAGTCTTAATTGCACCTGAGTACCTTAAATGCATGAGTTCCCTTAAAATCATGTATTCTGGTTTTAGTTCATATAACAAATGTGTTTTTAGATATTCCTGAGTATATGGTCTGGACTGCAGCTTTCACCACAGATGATGGCTGATCTCTTGCAGGTTTTGTGTGATACCTCTCAGCCCATGCAGACATATCCATATCTCATAGTTTCCCAAATGATACTATATATACATCATATATATTTATGCATGTGTATATATATATACATATACACACATGTATATGTGTGTGTATATGTGTATATATGTATGTGTATGTGGTTGTGGGTGTGTTTTTCTGGAAATCTGAACCAAATTTCACCATAGAAGCTTGAGATCTTTTAATAAATGATTTTGCTCAACATAACTGCATTTAAGTGTCTTAGTTTATGTGTGTGTATTTATGTAGACATAGATATACATATATATTCATAGATATGGATCAGTTACAAATTTGGCTATTTGGAAAGATTTCTAACAAATTAATTGGTAAGGATGAAAGATGAAAGAAAAAAGATTCTACTTGGAGAATCTACTTGGAGATTGGAGTCCTTCCGAACAAAAATAAGACAAGTTTGAATTAATGCAATTGAATTCAAAAATTCAAAGCAAAAAAGGTGTTTCAGTTAAGAGAAAGAATTAAAAAAGATATGTCTTTTTTAATTCTTTCTCTATTCTTTTGTTTGTGTTCCAGCTTTGAATCACAATTTGAAATGCTTACTATGAGGAAAAAAAAAAACAAAAAACAAGAGGCTTTACATTTTCTGCAAATTTGATACATAGCTAATATAATCCCTTCTAGATTACTTCTTTTTGGATTCTCCAGGTCATCTGATTTCTCAGTAAAATAGAAAAAAACATTTTGGTTTTTATGATAAATCATTGACCATCTTTTGTCTAAGACAGAAAATGTATTTGTTTTCCACCATGTCCCATTTACATTGCAAATAAAAATTTTGAATACTAATCTAAATCCATCTACTCCATCTACCATATTTCCATTAGGCAAATACAAGCGCTATTCTTAAAGGTAAAGTCAATCCTCTTAGAAATGCATTAATCACAATCAATTTATGTCAATTTGGAATTGTGGAACTTCTAAGACTGTCTTCCTGTCATTTTCGTGAAGTGGTGAAATGGAGGTAATGACAGATGATGAAATGTAAATGCAAAATAAATATCCATCTTTTTTTACTGTACGTGTTGAATAATATCAGTAATCGCTCTAAACTGACATTTCAAAATTCATTAAGGATCCATTTATGTAACTGGAGTATCCGGTATCACAGTATTCAGCTCTGGTGAGGCCACACCTAGAGTATTGTGTGCAGTTCTGGGCTCCCCAGTATAAGAAGGATGTGGACCTTCTAGAGAGGGTCCAGCGGAGGGCTACAAAGATGATTAAGGGACTGGAACATCTCTCGTATGAGGAGAGACTGAGTGAGTTGGCCTGTACAGCTTGGAGAAAAGAAGGCTGAGAAGGGATCATATTAACATGTATAAATACATGAAAAGAGATTGTAAAGAAGAGGGGCTAAGCTTTTTTCACTGGTGGCCAGTGATAGGACCAGGGGCAATGGGTGCAAGCTAAAGCACAGGAGGTTCCCCCTGCAGGTGAGGGAGAACTTTTTTACAGTGAGGGTGACAGAGCAGTGGAACAGGCTGCCCAGGGAGGTTGTGGAGTCTCCTTCCCTGGAGGTCTTCAAAACCCGCCTGGATGCCACCTTGTGCCACATGCTCTAGGTGTGCCTGCTTGAGCAGGAAGGTTGGACTAGATGATCTCTAGAGGTCCCTTCCAACCTTGAAGATTCTGTGATTCAGTGATCCTTCAGTCTGTCTTATGTGAGATTTTATCTGTCCTACTGAACCATAAAAATAGTGGTGGTATCTTACAAAATGGTATGTTCTTTCAATTTATTGAACTATAGAGATAGTGTCTCTTGCTTGATATGAAGTTTCTTTGCTCTCAGTTCTCCTGTTTTTTATTAATAATTCATATTAGGAGCCTTTATTTTTTGGTTGTTATTGTTGATGTTCATTAATCTCTTTTGTTTTCTGTACTCATGAGTTACATCATTTTTAAGGATAGAACTTAAGAAAGGCAAAAAGTCCATAGCAAGATTCAAATATACTCTCCATAAATTTATGACTTAATTTTAGTCTAATCCCTAGTTTCAGGGAAACAGCTGTTAAATGGGATACTAATAGGCACCATTTCATAGTAGGAGTTAAATGAGCCTCTTCTATGCATGCGTGACGACATAGAGGCATGAGAGAAATAGTCATAGCATGAAAGGAAATTTTGAATGCAAGTTTGAAAACTAGTAAGTGAAAAGCAAGACATGCTCAGTTGTTCTTAAACTTTCTTGTTATGCATGTAAAACAATAAAGAACATTGACAGCACAGGTCCCGTGGTTGATTCTAATCTCACTGCAAAACACTAGTTCATACACCCAATGGCTTGGAAATGTCTGGAAAAGACAGACAGTCCAATAAAAACTAGGCTTAGGCACCTATTCTCATTCAAGCTCTTTGACAAGCAACAAAGAAAATTTTAAGGCAAATATCCTTAAGTCAGACAAAAATCTCCCTGTTTTGAGAGCAAGTTGTATCCACTAATTTCAGTCTTATTTAAAGTGTGTGCTGAATCTGAGGTTAACTGTTACTTGAAAGGTCAAGAGAGAGATTTATACTGTATTTTACCCCTTGAAGTGAGTGTTAATGCTAGCTTAATTAAAATCCAGTATCATAGTTTGAAAGGGATTAACTTTAAACAGCTCCACAGGGAAATCATATCCTTCTGGATGTTTCCAGTCTGAACTGGTCTCAAATAGGTATTTGGCCATATTTTGAGAGAAAGATTGAAACGGCCTAATGTCATGAAGTTGCATGTAAGGAAATTTGCAAAAATACTTTTGGCAAACAAAAAAAAAACATTAAAAATTGGCAGATTTACCTTGTAAAGATGACATCTTGATTTTCAAAATGTTTAACTTGTAAACAATATAAAAAATATACAAATCCTAAATGTTGGCATTAAGAGAAACAGCATTATTAAAGGTTATCCTTAAATTTTAAAGCAAGTAGCATTTTTAGGCCATAGATTCTTTCACTTCAATTCAAAACAAATGTAATTGCATGGAAGCCATCTATCTTAACATATAAGAAAAATAACTTTTTTTTTTTTTTTTGGTATTTGAGACTCTTCCTCTTTTATTTATTTATTTATTTCTCTGGAATACAGAAGCAGCCAATCTAGGGATTCATTTATCTGAATCTCCCTTTTCTGGAAACTAATGGTGACAAAACAGCAATTAATTTCAAAGAGAATTCCTGTTAAATGGTGGAATAGGTTTCTATTAGAGCTCTGCATCATAAAATCAAGATCATTGGCATTTATCAAGAATGTCATAAGGTAGGAAAACAATTATTTGACATTTTGAGGTGTATTTCCACCACACTTTATAGGATGCTATGGATCTACTATCAGGACCATTGACAATTCAGACAACATACGTAACATATCCCTATAGCCTTTGGAATAGGTGGAAGCAAATTAATATAAATAGATATTATTCCTCACCTGTTTTGAAAAGATTAACAATAATCTGTAAGTAAAAATGAATATATCTTGTTCAACATCTCTTTAGAATGTAGCAAATAGTTAAAAACACAAGTGAATAATGATACTAAGGGAATTTGCAAAAAACTCTATGTCTTCTGGGAATAAAAAGATGAAGTTAAAATTCTGAAGAGACTTAGATGGAATGTAGCATTATAAACAACACAATGAGATATAGTGTACAAGATATCACATAAAGAACTGGAAAAAGAAGCTCATGTGAGACAAGTAATAGAATTTAGCTAAAGACAAGAAGTGGTTGATATGTCAAGATTGGGATAATGAACCTATAAAAAGCTCAGTTAAGAATGGGTCAGGGCTCTGTGTGAAAAGCTGAGATTTGACATGAGAATGAGAAGGACGGTGTATAGAGAAAAGAAGGCTGTTGTATATTTGTTCATCCAAAAAAAGATGGTTTTACTTACAGTTTAGGTGAATATGAGACTGAGCTTTGAGGCTGGAATTGATTACATAATAGAAGTTATGAATAGTAAAAGTATTAATAGCTTCAAGTCTTTCCTAAAACAATAATACTTTAAACACAATTAGTGCTTTTGTTTTAAAGTTAAGTTCATTTCTTTAAATTATGTCTGATACATGCATTCCTAATGGACAAACAATTGATTGGACATTTTAGAGTTTCCCTAATTTCTAGGCACCTAAGTAAGGTTGAAAGAATATAGAATTAAGCTATTTTATTTCCTTCAGTATTGTTAAAATTTTCCTAAAATAAAAGTAGTAAGGCTTGATTTTTTTTTTATCTCTCCAATCACTTTAACTAATCATAGTTCAATGACTTAAATGCTTTTGAAAAAAACATTGAGATTTAATTGTCAAATTAATCAAATGATTTATGCTATAAAATTAGAATGGCAATCATTTTAGAAAAAGCAAAGCAGTCAAAACTTTAATTGTGATCTATCTCGTATCCTAAAGGAGTAATATATCATAAACTGAATGCATGCAAGTGTGTCTGTCCCAAAATTTGTCAATGCTGCTAAAGTTATAATTACATACTGGGTTATGCTATGAAGGACATCAGTTTATGTTGCACATTTCTTATCTATAGGAGACAGAAGACTGTTCTTTGTGAAGGTGTTGTGAAGGTGTTGTGTTGCTTAATGGAACCAAGGCATGTGGACATCATGTTATGGTAAAGACTTACAATTTTCTATTTCTGTTTTTGCAAAGGATTATATTGTAGAAGATGTCACCACTAATTTTGTTTCCTTGTATAGGAAATATTGACTTATGAAATTATTAGCATATTATGCAAATCATACTAACACCCAAGAAGGGCTCGACTTGATAGGCAGAGTGCAAACCCCTTATAATAATAACTGACAATATAGAATTTACAGATTAACCAGATTTGGTTATGGCTCAAAATATATAAATTCTTACAGGACAGGTCTATAATTATAAAAATGTAAACCAAATTTACAAGAATGCAAGAGTAAGCAAGACCTCCAAAAGCACTTACCAGTGCTAGGTCCATAAGTGCGGAGAGTCAAGCCACAAAGACTGCATATTTTCTTAGGCAATTCTGGTTCTATGTTTTTATATGAAGGGCTATTCATATTCCAGCGTAGTGCATGGACACAGAACATTTCTAGCTATCAATCTCACTTTGCATTGCAGTTCCCATTCTTTATAGTGCCTGCATAAATTCTAAGCATTTTCTGCATTCTAGGCATTTACTGATAATGCTGCTATATTATTTTGACCAAATAATTTGGGTTGTTTGAATTTTCCATAGGATTTTTTCTTTTGGAATTCCTTCTGAGTTACCTAAGTTCTTCTGAAAACCAAATTCATCAGATCAAATCTTCATATTAACTTCCCTCCCTCCCTCCCTCTTTTCTCTCTTTTTCTCTTTCTCTCTCTATTTGTCTCTCTCTCCCTCTTTCCTTCACTCCTTCCCTCCTTCCATCATTTCTTCCTCCCACCATCTCTCCCAGAGGAATTAAAAAAGAAACATAAAGTGATTGATAGTTTTATGTATGTCTTACAGAAAGGAGATTATTTTATTTGGTAAATAGATTAGGAATATTTTGATCAATATTAGGAATATTTTGATCAATATTAGGAATATTTTGATCAGTATCAGCTTTGGATTATAGTTATATGTTCTCCAGAGTATATAGAGCATATAGAGTTTTTTAATGTGCTGTGGAAAATTTGCTAAGTGAATTCCGCTTCCCTATGTGAAATCTGATTGCCATACTAGGTAAAAATATAGAATTTGCCTTTGATGCAATAGCAGCAATGACTCTTTGGTCATTGGACTGCTAAGAGTGATGCTAGGTGGTCTGTCAGATAGCAATATCTCAGTAATACATGGATAGCTGAATTCTTTTCCTATATTTCTTCTTTCACCAAAGCATCAATAGGTTGAAACTTCTGTAGTGTCACCACAGTAGTGATCTGAAGATCTCTTTGAAGCTTGTGGTGTATCTGCACCAACATTTTTTTCTGACATTTTGGTTTTAAGAGGTTGTATAGATGACTACTGAATCATATGGTGCATAAATTTAATAATATGCCTTATTTGAACTTGTTGCTGTAGGATCTTTCCTCTTCTGACTCCCATGTGGCAGATATGGCTGTTGGACAAGTGACAGCAGTAATTGGCATGTGACACCATGACAAAGGCTTTGGATTTGTGCTATTAAAAAAATGTGGGATGGAAGTGTTACTGTGAGAATGTGCAAACTGAAAGCAGAGTGTGTGAGACTCCTACTCACTGTGTGAGACTCAAGAGGTCTGTTCTTAACATCCTGGAACATTTTCTAGATATCTTCATTTATCTTTTATAGTAGCATAATACAAAGTTACTGACAAAGAAAGGGAATTGAAGTCAAACTGCAGAGTCAAGTACTATTTAAAAATTATGTGTATATTATACATCTGGTATATTATTTATCTGGTATTATATACATACACATGTGAATATATGTATAGAAGTACACACATACAGGTAGATATACATAGATATATTACTTTCTTTAATTCTACAGTGAATTTTGATTGTAAAGGAAAAAGTATTTTAAAGTTTCCTTTAATCACTGCAATAAGAATACCAGATATAATAAGAAATACTGCCGACTTCCAAAAAGTACAAACTTAAAACTATTAAAAAAGGTCAAATATTAAATATGCTGATTTCAACTTTCTTTGTCCTTCCAAATAACTTTAACAGAAGAAACCAATTCATTTTTCTCCAAATATATATGAGATAAAACTCATTTCTAGATTGAAATGTCGTGTTTGATGCCAAGTTTTTGTTTTTACACAATTTTTAACTTGGAGTTCTAAAGTCCATATTAAGACATATAATGAAAGTGCTGACGTTTTGATTTCTTTCTATGATATTTCAATTTATTGTTATTTTATGAGCTTGTCATTTTTTGTACATTGCTTTTAATGCTTTCATTTCCTTTTATCATATTGTGCTGCATGTTGACTCTAAACTAACCAGCTGTGCCTATGTTCAAGGTATATCTATGAGCAGGAGGAAGAAAACCATAATTTGAAACACTTCCTTTTAAAGACAAAATCCAGTTTATGTTTTTAAATGAGACAGATGAGAATAGCAGAGAAAAAGATCACAAAATAGATAGGCTGAAATCCCTTAAGATCACGCAGGAAGAACTTTTAAATTAGTTCCAAGATGACCAATGATATATTGAAATAATTCCCTTGACAGGTAGAAACAAGATCATCACAGAAAAAAAGAATATTATGTCCTTCTTTATGTGCTATGGATATCTTCCAAGAATTGAGATTATATAAATAAAAGACAAATAAGTGAACACAGTAGTGATGTCACAACCAGCAGTGTATTCCCTGGTTAAGATAATAAATTAGAGCTGTGAGTAATTCTTCAACTGTTAATGGTGCAACCTATTATTTTGTGTTGCCGAACAGGAGTTGGCAAGCCTTGTTTGCTGGATGGACTGACCTGGGGCTCTGCTCGCCCCAGGGCCATAGAGCATAGACCCCAATATGAGGATGCAGCAAAATGACGTTTATTGCATCGTTCGAATTGTATATATACTCCCACAACAGGGGGGAGATTCACCTACTGCCCAATTAGTCGGCATGGGATTATCAGTAAGGTAATTAATTATGCTCCTAGCTTCCCGTGACATCGCGAGATCTTCCGAATGGCATTCCCTATGCTCTATGTCCTATGCTGTACTACATAATCTACTTTAGCTAAGCTCCCTACCTTATTAAGTCCCTAAAAAGCGTGATAAATTAGCACAATTTTAAATTCACTTCTCTCAATTTTCTGAATATCTTCACAATATCAGGCTCAATGAAAGCATTACTTTTACAAGAAATATTGTCAATAAGAAATGGATCAATTTGAAATCGATGTTTACAAATAAGTTGTAATCAATCACGTTTTAAACGAAGGACAAAACAAATAGTGATCACAGATTTTTCAGTGATAGAACCTCCTGAGCCACAGTGATGGATAGAGAGTACCCTATAATTAAGAGAGGGCAAAAGGTACTTCCTCATGTGCTATATTCAAGGTTTTTTACTGCCTCTCATATCTAAATAGCTAATATCAAAGAAACAATGGTTTGTCTAGATTTGGCTTAGTAAGGACTGAAATTTTGGCTCCTTGCACCTTCAGGTTAAGATTCTGTGTTGATCCACACAAAACTCAGCCTGAAGAAAGATTTGGACTTTCTAAATATAATTTTAGATGCCTAAGACTGGATTTAAAAGCCTAGAATTCTATTCTTCTCTTCTTGTATTTTAGAAATGTAATATTTTCTATTTGTTAAATATATTTAATATATTTAAAATATTTTATTTTGATTTTAAATTAATAAAATAAAATATTTTATATTCATAAAATATAACAAAATAAAATAATAAAATAAAGCCAGCTTTTCCTACTTAATGCAAAGAAAGCTATTACGCTGGACTATTCATTATTTAGGGATACCTATATATAATAGCCTGCATTATCAGTATGCAAACTATATTACATTACGTACAGGAGTGGCAGAAAAAATCATACACCTGAAAATCATGAACAAAGTAGCTATGGAAAATGTTATCCTTTCAAGGTATGCTTGGGATTATCTTTAATTGCTTTATACTGAGAGCAGGTGTAAACTATAGAGTAATTGCTAATACATATATCTGAGAAAATGCTCTGGATGTAGGTGCAGCTTTTACTGATAAAAATGTGTTCCTTTGGATTTTGAATTAAGTTTCTTATGAAAATTAATCTGCATGACAAAAGCCCATTCTTGATCAGAACTCCTCTATTTGCACTAGGGCTTTGGCGATCTAAGAATATCATTAGAATTTCCTAAATGACTGTAACTGACATTGTTGTGCCGGGCAAAGTTTCTGGGGTAGACTCAAGGCATAGTTGCCATGGTGACAAGGCAATTTAGAATTATCTTGGTTATTGTAAACATTTCAGCTTATTGTAGGGTTCTATTTGAATGTTCTATTGCAATGTGAAGAAGTGTTAAACTGGAACAAGGCAAATGTGTTTAATAGCTGACAGTTCATGTCTAGAGTATGAAAGCTTTCTTTTTTTTCTTTTTAATTAACATATAACAGTTTCAGAGTGGAAGAAAACCATCATATAAAAAAACCTGGAGTATTCTGAGCTTTTCATTCTTCAGGCAGAAGGGCAAGAGAAATCAGGTGTTACCTCTAAAATATATGCCAGAGAGTAACTGTTATTATAACTATTAAGGTAAAAGCTCATCTGGAATTGCAGGTAGTGGAATTAATTTCTGTAAACCAAATTAAAGACAAAATATCCAAAGTACTCTATAGAAAATTCTGTAATACATCCAGAGTTTCTATTTCTATGTAATATTTATTTTTATAAATAAATAAAAAAGTAAGTAAAAAAGTAAGTAAACCCAGATGTTTACTGTATGCTATTCTGTTTGCATTCTATAACAATAAAATGTGTCTTAGTGATCAGAAATGATTTTGTTGTGATTGCAAGATTTCAGAATCAATGAACAAGTACAGATTTGGAATTTTGAAAACTCATGTTTTACTCAGATAAGGAGTCCTTTTTAGATGTGAAAAATCCCAGAGTCATAGTATTCTTTTGGTTACATTGCTCTCAAGAATAGAAATATTTTTTCTAGCAACCTAGAATGTGTGCATATGCACAATCAATGAACAAATAGATTCCCTCTGTTGTTTGTTGGCTTTGTATACAGATACAGATACAGCTTTGCACAAAGCTGGTATCCTATGCCCTTGATTACTGTGTATAAAGAAAAAGATATCCAAATGAAAAATGAAGTTATTTTAAATAAGTATTGAACCATGTGCTAAGTAACAATAAGTTCTGTATAACACCTGAGGGATCAAAAAATATGGCATAATAGCAAACACATGATGGCAAAGATTGGCATGCATTTGAGAAATAAGACTGATACCATCTCAAACTAGTGCCAGATCTATCCTACATATTTTTGGAAATGATCAAGCAGAATGTTGTAATTGACACTGTCAAAGTCAGCATGCAGGTCAAGCAAAATTAAAATACTTGAGCAACCCAAACCTGACAGCATTAATAAATCATTACAAACTGTATCTATAGCAGACTTTGTGTTGTAGCATGAATGAAAAGCAGATTGTTATTTCCCGTAGAGCTTACTTCCTGCTAAATGGTGATATAATTGGGAGTCTTTGACCTGATTTGGAGTTTTGTCTAAATCATCAAATCTGAAAGAGCTTGATAATCACAAACTTCATTTTGGATCAAGGTTATTTCTTTAATAATGAAAATAAACTGTTCAATTTTTAAATAAGATGGAGCAATTCCACAACTGAACAGAATTTGAGAGTTTGAATAAACATAAGAATTACATCAGGAAAATATCTGATAAAATTTGAACATGGTATAGAGTGAATAATACAAATGGTAAATAGATAATGCTAGAATCACTTTGCCATGACTCAGAAATACCTTTATAAATATGAAAATGAGCTACACTTCTAAGAAATAGAAATGAGTAGAAGTGAAAAATCATCTGACAAGACTTAGGATAGAGATAAGAGATCCTAATGTCCCCATTTCTGGTAAAATTTTTATATTTCTTTACAGCTCTCACTTAAAATGGCCAAAGTGTCATTTTAAAGCAAGTAAAAACAGAGAATAATGTCTTTTAAAAAGAGCTTTAATATATTGAAGAGTGTTTTTTTCTGCCAGAGATCTGTTTAAAATAAATTTGACTATCAATTGCAACTTAGCCAAACCCTCAGTCTTACATAGTATTCTGGAGAATGGCAGGTACCCAGTTTCTTCAGTTTTCTTTCCTATACTTCTTATGAATATGGTTTTTAAAAGCCTTGGTAAATTATTCTTTTACTATATTTAGTTAGCATTCAAACAATATCTTAGATCTTTAGATATTTTTAACTAAAATCAAGAATATTTGAAATTCTGCAGCTAACTGACATCCATTTCAGACAATAAAACAATGTAAAACTAAATGAATAAAGTACCTGCTTGATACTCATTGTCTTACCTTATAAAGGCAGATACTATGTAATATATGCCTGTGCCTCCCAAATAATCAATTTTGCAATAGTGTTTTTTATTCATAAAATGATAACTGTAATTGCAATCATATTGTTTGTTGGTTTGTTTTGTCCTTTGCCAGGATTTCAGGGGACTCTTCAGTAATTGTAATCCTTTCACAATACATATTAAGTTAATGAAAATTTCATGTGCACACTGTTGCAAGAGAAAATCCCTTAATGTGCTAACAGGTCATCTCTAAATCACAGATTATTAAAGACTTTGGGACAATTAATGCTCATATCAAGATATATAACAAGTGTTACAACAGAAATATCTGGAAAACTGATGTTATTTATCCTTTTCTTTTCATTTTATCCATATTTTTAGTATTTGTGAAAGAGGCCCATCAGTAAAGAATCTTTCATATGTCTCTGCAAACATCTTAGAGTAGATTTGAGTTAGGCTAACTTGACCTGAAAGGGTTGCATTTCTGGAATCTAAAAGTTGGGGCCTGTGCCAACAAAGACATTGATGTTTCCAAGATTTATACTGGCTATTTTTCACTACTTTGAGTACCAAAGAAAGTCTTCATTTTGAAATTGATATTGGAAGGGTTTTGTGATCAACTGTTACTATGAACTGTATTGAAATTGCTGTTCATTAAGAACAGGCTTTTAAATACATTCTCTTTTTCTAGTAAAGAAAGCAAACAAACTTCCTCAGTTTTTACTGATATTAGAACAAATATCTGGTCCTCTCAGACTTAGCCACTTAAGACAATTAGAATATGTCCAAGAAAAAGGCAAGGTGAGCAGAATATGGCGCCTTATCCTTTTCTTTTGTAACATTGTTGGATTTAGTGTAAATTCTGTCTGAACAAATGAACAATATTATTTGAGCTTACATAAGCTACTGAATCTACAAAAAGTCACCCTTCCTGTCTGGATGACATAAACATTTTTTTTTTAATGATTTGACATTTGTGAGTTTTCATGAATGTTGAAAAATACTGCATCTCTTAGAGAGCAAAGTTCAAATCTTACTCTCATTTTTATATAAAATGTTTGAAACTGACACCTGATGTTATTTCCAAGAAATGCTTCCTTTTAAACAGATAAATGTACCTTTTAAATTATGGAATAGAACATACTTCATAATACTGTCATTTGGGAGTATTAGGAAGTGTTGTCTGACCTACATATCTCATTTTATGATAGCAAAAAGGTTAAATTAGACTCTGTATTCTGCTTTCTCTTTCATTATCTTTAACATCTGTGTCCCTTGATTCTACTCATACATTTTTTTTTATCTTTAGTGTCTTGTTCCTTGTGGAAAAAAATCTAATAACAAATACAGTTCTGTTTACTGGTAACAATCCTCTAATATCCCATTCTTTCAAATAAACTGTCTTTCCATCAGGGCTATTGTTCCTGAAATTGACAGCTCAAGAGTTGTGTTTCACCAATATGTATAATTATCCAGAAAAAGAAGAGTTGAGACAGGGGGTCAAATAAAACCTGGAATATATAATGAGAAATATTTTTATATACACAAATATATACATAAATAGGAAAAGGACTAGTTGAAGATGTTCATGTTTTTAAAGCTTTCATATCATTGATGAAATTTTCCATTGTATTCTACTTTCTTATTTATGTTATCTCTAGGCATAATAACAGTTTGATGGAGGCAAGTACATTGACTCTGAAGAAGACATCCTAGCATCAGCTATAGCATCAGGGCACCAATTACTCTACGTAACTGTTTTGGAAGCAGCACAGAGTGACATTTCTGCTTCAGCTGCTACTGTAGGGAAGAGAACAAGTTTTAGAATCTTACACCTCAAATCTACAAACAATTTGGTATTTTGTATACTATTTGACACATGATACTTACCAGTATTCTTATCAGAACCTACAATTCTTGATATTCTATATATATACCCAAAAAAGTATTCAGAGAAGATTGATAGTAAGCCTTTTTGTAGCGTGAAGTCTTCAAAAATATCACATCATTTCAGTTCCTGATGTAAATTAAAATCAGTTCAACATATCCTAAAAATGCAAATCTTTTTTAAACTCTTATGAACAAAAGAACTTCAAAACAACAAGATCACTGCAGCAAAATAATTTAGAAGATCTAGTGTCCAACTCTATCAGAATTTAAGACCTTTTCAATGTTTAATTTTGAATGAACTGAACAGGTTATTCGTACATTGATTTGAAAGAACAGTTAGATATCTGTGTTCTTTAGGATTTAGATTTAAAACCTTAAATAAAATAGGAAATTAAGAAAAGAGAAAGAACTTCAGAGCAGTGTTGGAGAGTGTCTTCTCTTCATTATGAAAAAAAACATAAAGAAAGAAAAGAGGTGTTAACTTTAGTGGAACTTAAGTTTGCAGCTTTAACTGATGGCTAATGTCATTAGTTAAATGCAGTCATAATGTCCATTGAAGATCGGCACTGTTGAGGAGAGCATGCAGATGATCATCTGACTGCAGAGAAATGTCTGCCTGGAAGCAGCAAGGACCATAATGTCCATCTTTGTTTGATCTTGCATCCAAGTCATCAAGTAACTGTGACGAAAGGTTCTGACACATCCAGCAATATCAGTAAAGATAGCTGTTGCTGATATCCACAGCATCATTTGACCTTGCCTTACTGTAATCTTCACATACTTCCACATTTTTTATTGTTGTTATAGGTCTAGACAGGTTTTTTTCATCAAATTTATTTGTTTATGTGAAATGTTTAAAGGTAATCCACAAATTAAAAATAAAAATACAAACCATTTTGTTTAAGGAGGAAACACACCAAAAATTCACAACATTTTGATAGCAAATTACTCTTTTTTGTCATTCTAGGAAAAGATTTCACTTTTTCTTTTTAAATTATTTTTGAAATGAAATTCCTATTTTGAAATGAAATTCCACTGACAAACTCCATCTTTAAACACTCAGTGTATCATGACAAAACTATATCTGGAGCAAGTTAAACTTCAGAAAAGCTATGTTCAAAGAAAATTTCAAAACTGATTTATTGGTGTACAGAAAATACAATGGCATTTTCCTTAAAAGAAATCTCAAGTTATTGTTTTATATTGTACAAAGCAGGAATATCTATTTCAGTGTTCAGTGACTGGAATATATGAAAAAGAAATAGCTGAAATTAGCTAGCACTATTTTTGGTATAGATGTATGACTTGGAGAGTAAGATGAAGTTTCTTTCCCAGATATCCAGCAGTTTAGAGAATGGTTACCCTATAGGCTAATATAGAGGAATACAAAATATAGTAACCGTACAATTCATTTTTTTGTGGTTCAATATCAGTGTTAAAAATGTAGTGCTTATTGTGAACATGGCATTCTAAAAGGAAAGATGTATGTTCTAAAGGAACAAAGAAATTAAAATTTTAAATATTCATTTAAATTATTTTCCTATGTCAGATACAAGTTTGTCAAAATAATTGTTTTTTTCTTTTGTTGCAATAACAATTGAAAAATAAAGAGTATCTTTACTAAAAATTTCCCATTCTCAGAATATTGATAGTTTATCTCCATTTAGCTGTTTTTAAGCACTTATTACTAGTATGTATAGGCCTTGTTCAGAGTTGACTCAATAGTGCAGGCATTTTCCTACATATAATGGGAACTATATTATACACAAAACCCTTAGATTTTGTGGTCCTTGATATTTACATTGAAATAAAATTTGTAATTAAATGACAAAGGACTGGCAGTAGAAGGGATCTTCCTAGTAACTAGGGTTAGAACTCAGTTCTTTCAGAGAATTTTAATGTATCACTTGAACTAAACTTAGGTAAATACCCTCTAATGCCCAAGATGATTATCCATCAATTGAACATGGCATGACAGGTAAACTCAGACACACTTCATTAAAACACTTTTCTCAATGTACTTTTGGTAGTAATTCATAGACTGTTCCTCAGGAGGAATCTAGCTGTCTTCCTGCACAGACTCAAAATTCTTCCCTGCAAATAAGTGGGATATATATAAACCTCGGGAGACTTAGTTTATCCTGATAGAGACACCTTGGGGATGGTCTCCCCAAATGATTTCTAGAGTCATCTGTGTGTGTCAGGTAAAAATGGAAACTCAGTTGCTTAGGGGTAAGAGTGGTCTACCATATGAAATGCAATAGGCTATCTTAAGGTGCTACATAAAAAAGGCTCAGATGTCTCATATGCCATGTATCCTACCAACCTGTTTTGTTGCATGCCTTGGGCATATTAGGGCAACTCTTACAGTACCAGATAACTGTTTTTCAATTCTGTCCTCAATGTCCACTGATTTTAAGAGATGCATAAACAACTATCACACACTGCAGGTAGATACCTGAAATCACCCTATTCTGTGAAATGAATCTCATTTTTATATTTATGCCTTTTATTGTTAGTCTCTTTTGAACTCTAGTAAAAGCATGGTAACACAGACTTCAGAAAAGAAAGCTTTCTAGAGTCCAATAAAATGTATGTCATGTCCTATTGGACTCTAGAAAGCTTTCTTAAATGTTGCTTATTGCGTTTCAGTTTCCATTCACTATTAAGTCAAGTCAGATGTGTGGATTCTTTCAATGACATTCAGATCAGAACCAGTGGTCAAAGAACATAGAGGCAATTTCAGGCCAATAGAGCCATGATAAGAATTTCTGCACCCAGTGTAGCAGATATTTTGATATCGATGCTTGAATGTGGAAAGAGGAGAAGGAAGAAAATGGTCATGACCAGGAAGGCCAAAGCCCAGGTGGAATTAGAATTGGTGAGGAATGTCAGGGACAAGAAGAAGGGCAAAGAAGGCATTTAGCAACTCTGCCTTCTCGGCATCCTCCGTCACCAAGGCCCCCTCCCCATTCCGCAGCCCAC
>JAUBOD010000001.1:11675370-11697758 GCA_032353885.1 Nothura maculosa
GAATTGGCTGAGGTTATTGCTCAGCCTCTCTCCATCATCTTCGAGAGGTCCTGGAGAGCAGGGGAGGTGCCTGAGGAGTGGAAGAGAGCCAATGTCACTCCAGTCTTCAAAAAAGGCAAGAGGGAGGAGACGGGCAATTACAGGCCAGTCAGCCTGGTGTAGGTGTAGAGGAGCAGTCAGCATGGATTCACCAAGGGGTAGTCATGTCTGACGAACCTCATAGCCTTCTATGACGAGATGACTGCCTGGCTGGACAAAGGGAGAGACATGGCTGTTGTCTACCTTGACTTCAGCAAGGCTTTCGACACTGTCTCCCATGCTATCCTGATACGGAAGCTCCGGGGGAGTGGCCTAGACGAGTACACAGTGTGGTGGATCAAAAACTGGCTGGATGTCAGAGCTCAGAGGGTGGTCATAAATGGGGCCGAGTCCAGTTGGAGGCCTGTGGCCAGTGGTGTCACCCAGGGGGCGGTGCTGGGCCCAGTGCTGTTCAATTTGTTTATCAACGACCTGGACGAGGGCACGGAGTGCACCCTGAGCAAGTTTGAGGATAACACCAAGCTGGGTGGAGTGGCCGACAATGCGGAGGGCTGTGCTGCCATCCAGAGGGAGCTGGACAGGCTGGAAAGTTGGGCAGAGATGAACTTCATGAGGTTCAAAAAGGACAAGTGGAGGGTCCTGCACCTGGGGAGGAATAACCCCAGGCACCAGTACCGATTAGGGGTCGACCTGCTGGAAAGCAGCTCCACAGAGAAGGACCTGGGAGTCCTGGTTGACACCAAGTTAACCGTGAGTCAGCAGTGTGCCCTGGTGGACAAGAAGGTCAATGGGATCCTGGCGTGCATGAGGAGGAGCATTGCCAGCAGGTCGAGGGAGGTGATTCTGCCCCTCTACTGAGCTCTGGTGAGGCCGCACCTAGAGTACTGTGTGCAGTTCTGGGCTCCCCAGTACAAGAAGGATGTGGAGCTCCTAGAGAGGGTCTAGCGGAGGGCAACAAAGATGATTAATGGACTAGAGCATCTCTCGTATGAGGAGAGACTGCGTGAGCTAGGCTTGTTCAGCTTAGAGAAGAAAAGGCTGAGAGGGGATCTTATTAACATGTAGGGGGACATATACATGAAGGGGGATTGTAGGGAAGAGGGGGCCAAGCTTTTTTTGGTGGTGGCCAGTGATAGGACAAGGGATAATGGGTGTAAGCTGAAGCACAGGAGGTTCCACCTGCAGGTGAAGGGGAACTTTTTTACTGTGAGGGTGACAGAGCAGTGGAAGAGGCTGACCAGGGAGGTTGTGGAGCCTCCTTCTCTGGAGGTCTTCAAAACCCGCCTGGATGCTGCCCTGTGCCACATGCTCTAGGTGTGCCTGCTGGAGCGGGAAGGTTGGACCAGATGATCTCTAGAGGTCCCTTCCAACCTTGTAGATTCTGTGATTCTGTGATGACATACTGTGTATAATGTGTTTATAGAAAAGAAAACTTTTTGTCATCATACATAATATCTTTTAAAATTCTTTTCTCAGTCTGAGTTGCTTACTCTGAGCTTTTCATTCATGGGTATGTGAATGTGAAGACAATTCATTCAAGAGATACCACACAAGACAGAAGGTCTATTTTTTTGTGGTGAAATGAAGTAGGCTTTTATTAATCTACTTTGTGTAGACAAAATAATCTTGTTACTGATTAAGCGTTTTTCAGTATTTTCTAAAAATATATGAAAAATAGCTGCTAGTTCAGAATGGATTGCTTCTGAATTCAGAGATCAATAGTTAATAGGAGATCCATCATCTAACACATTAGCAGACCTCTTCTTTACTTTTTCAAGAGGTTTATGATTTAAAAATGACTGTGCTGCATTTACTGTGCATTCAAAATAAATGAAATTAGGCCACAAGCTTGTAACATAAGAAATAGATAAACAGAATGCTTTATCCTCCATCCTTTCAAAAATTATCAGCTGACATTTGCTCTGAGTGATTCAACTACCTTCTTATAAAATAAAAGTGGTTAGTGTGATTAAATTTATTAATTATTAGAAGGATGCATAATATATTTATTATAATTAATGAAAAATATTTTAAAAGCTAAGAATAGTAGTGTCATTTGGATATGAATATTCGCTCTGCCACACTTAAAAGGGAGCAATATTTTATGTTCAAATTTAAAGAAAGACAGCACTCATTAGAGAGACTTAAGATAGTATTCCAGTTACATAAAATTTCCTGTTGACATATAGGTTTGGGGACCCAGTAACATTGGAAGCCCCAAATTCCATACACATCAAAAGAAATTGTGTGTGTTGGTAATGACTCTAGGTGAGATCACTTACTTAGGTGACAATATATTGTTATGAACATATCACTTTAAAATATTGCTTTGATTTCTTAGTTTTGTTTCTATTTGTTCTTTTGAATTGGATTCCTAAGGGGATAGAAGAATCAAGTAAGTGTCTATCCATTGGCTTAGCAAGTCACAGATGACCAGTAAAATTGCAAGTATTTTATTTCTTTTTGCTTCCAGAAATCAAAGTCTGAAAATAATTGGAGGTCTGGGTGCAGTAGATTACCATTCTCAGAGCTTATGAAAAGCCAAACTGAATATAAGCTCTGTCAAGAGTCTCCACAGCATGGAAACACAGTTAGACTTTCCAAACACGTTCTCTACAGGAACTACAAGAACACCTTTCAGGGATATTTGAGCAAAATAAGTGGGATTATACAATGCATTAGTTTCACATTCTTTCCTCTTATATAGCTTTCAATTAAAAAATTCCAAAAGGACAACTACGAGTTATAAAAAACTTATTTCTGTCTGAATAGAAATGACCAATGAGTCTTAGATACTAAAAGAGCCAGGATCTAGCAAATGAGTTACTAAAACAGCTAGTGATTAAAAAAAATAATAATACCCAAAGGGTCATCTTAATATTCAAAAGGAAATAAAATTTTAGTTAAAAATATCATCATTATTTATATCTGCATAGAAATAATAAATCAATACAAATAGCAAATGAATAACAAGATTTAACAGCAAATTACTAGAGAATATGGAATTTTCACAGCCATTTCATTGACTGAAGAATGTTTTTTGAAATACACTAGTACTTTTCCTCATTTTGCAAGAATTTCCGGGTAATTGCATATAGAATATATACTTCCCACCTACACAAACCTTGAAGCATTTTAGCCTAATTTTAATAAATTTTGGTTGGATCTATGAATCCTTTTTCTGTCAAGTCATTTATTTAAACCCAAAAAAAAAAAGAAAAATGATTTAAACAATTTAAAAATTCTAAAGAACTCGATTCCCCTCTTCCCTATTTTTAAAGTTAATGTGTAATACACACAATTTAAGTGTTTATGATAAAGCATTCTATCATTTTAATATACAAATATCTGTATAGAAATCTTGTAGTGGGATATAAATACAACAGATCTAGACCCATCAGTGATATCACAGAATCGTAGAATGGTTGAGGTTGGAAGGGACCTCTAGAGATCATCTACTGCAGGGACACTGAGATCGCATGGCACAGAATGGCAGATTTTGAATATCTCCAGAAAACAAGACTCCACAATCTCCCTGGGCAGCCTGTTCTTCCCCAATGCAGATGGAGTTCCTGTGTTTCAGCGTATACCTATCGCCCCTTGTCCAGTGGGTGTCCCCACTGGCCACCACCAAGAGGAGTTTGGCCCTATCCTCTATATATCTCCCTTCAGGTATTTGTACAAATTGATTATATCTCCTCTCGGTCTTCTCTACTCTAGGCTAAACAGATCCAGCTTACTCAGTCTTTCCTCGTACGATAGATGTTCCAATCCTTTAATCATCTTTGTTGCTCTTTGCTGGATTGTCTCTAGAAGCTCCACATCCCTCTTATACTGGGGAGCCCAGAACTGCACACAATACTCCGTGTATATCCAGTGAAGGGACAAGAAGTACTGGCCACAAAATGAGGAACAGAAAATTATTTTAAGCATGGTGTTCAAAACACGACTGAACGCAGTACTGGGGACTACTGTAGCTGATGCTATTTTAAACAATAGAGTTGGGCTATGTGATCTCCAGATGTGCTTTCTAACTTCAGTGATTTGGTGATTTTGTACTTTAGAAATGAATAAATCAATTGATGAAAACTTGATACATATGCTTGTCAAGTTTCAGCCAGAAACAATTATCACCTGTAGTGAAAAGTGCTGATAAATGGAAAAACAAGTAGAAGGAGAAGTGATAGATTTCAACTTACCTTCTCAAGGTTTTCAAAACGGGATATAAATGTGTATATATATTTAAATGTATGTATGTATGTATAAGTGCATATATTAATCAAGAAAAATAATCATAAAATAATTTTGATTGGAAAGAATCTCTGAACACCTGGTCCAACTTTTACTATCTACTACCTGTTATGTTTGTGTGAGTAGCATTTTTCAGTTAATCCCATCAAGTCCAAGCTTTTTTTAAAATTTGCATAATGTTATGAGTGTGTTCCTTCCCCAGCACTATTTGACTTTTCACATATAACCCTATTCAAGTGCCAAACACCAGCAACATTTTCTGATCCTGGTGGTTGCCTCCCTGATATCTTCCCCGATTCAGACATCAACAATCAATAAAAGTCCTGATGGCTGTATTCTGATGCGGGGATAAGGGCTAATTGATATATAACAGCCAACAGTCTTCTGAAATGAAGAATAATTACTATAAGTCATTTTATCCCATAAATATAGGTAAAGTCCTAGAGTCCATTGAGGGATATTCCTCAGGGTTAAGAGATCTTTGCCACAACAGATTGTTAGTAAGTGACTATAGCATGCTCTCTTTTTGAGCTTGTAAACTTTACTGACATAACTGTGCACAAAATCTTTTAGTCATAAACTGTTGACCAGGTATAAGTCTATGATTGGATCCAGTCACTCCTTTCAAAAGGAGTTTGGAAAGCAAGGAAGTTCAGTCTGAACTTTATGACTCAACAGGAGTGTATCCTGGATAATTCTGTGTATAACTTGTCCCCTATGCAGTAAATAATGTGACCTTGCCATAGAATCTTGTGAAACCGTTGTCCCTATCAATAAAACCTATCAACTGCTTCTTTTATACAAATGAAGTGCATTGGGACACTCATTCGCAGTGTCACTTGTTTTGTGACACCTAATAAAATATATATAAAGAAAAATGTCTCTTGATCTTTCACGTGTTACTGTTGTGCTTTAATTTTGAAAGTAAAATGGCTTCCATGAAGTCTATCACTTTACAGTAACAGAAATAAAAAATGCTGTGTTTTTATCACCTGCTTGTAGCACTTACCTCTGTGGGTGTTTCCTTATTTAGCTGAAGAAGTTGAGAGTGTTCTGGTCACTCACAAGAGAGTGACCAGAAGTAAATACCTTTTCTTCTTTTATTCCTTGCACTCTTGATGGGCAGTTTGGATTGTATTTATTGGCTGGAGGATAGAGTTAGAGTATTAACTGCAAGAACTCTTAATTTAGCCTCCTGGGAATATCTGATATAGGACTTTGAAATGTATCTATTACAGCTGTGTGAAGCTCTCTACATACATATGCATATATATGTACTCTTCACCTGATACCAATGCAACAATGCTGATTTACAACCCTTTTTTTTTTTTTTTCTTTTTGTAAAATATCACTGTGGGTTTTGTCTTTTAATATAACTTTTTCACTACTTAGATAAGAGAGTCTGATGTGTATTTCATATAAACAATAACATCAATAGCATTGCACATTCAAACTGTTTGCTTTTCAGGAGCAGACAATACCATTTACATTCGTTCCCTTCATGATCAGGTTCATGGATATTGCAAGCTTTAAGTGAGAGATATGACAGAAGCTGTGTGAAACCAAATAAACTTATACTTCTGATCAGGTGTCCTACCTGTTTCCAAAGAAAATGGGATGTAATAGGCCTCAGTCACAGAACTACAAAATTAATTCAGGATGGAAGGAACCTGAAAACTGAGTTACTAGTAGCAGCAGTGCTACTAAGCATATGACAGTCTACTTAGAAAGTGCAGGTTCTCAGCATAAAGTAACTCTATGTGTTTCCCACTCCTATAGAATCATTGGAGAACATAAACTCTGCAGATGCCTCACAGTCTTACTGTGTCCTTTCCTCATACCTCTGATTAGTGAGACAAAGAGAGGAACAAAGTACAATAAGTACCTTTATTGAGTCAAAAAATAAAATAAAATAAAAAATATTTTGTGGATTATGTTAGATATTCTAAGAAAATAAACATTTCTAGTGAAAAGACCAAATAACAAATTAGTTTAGTTAAAGGCATGAACAATGAATGTTAAATAATAAAAACAAGTAATAAGTATCTCATATTAGTTTGTTTCAAAATTAATTTGTTACTATCACTAGGATGTGTCCTAGTTACTAAGAAGAAACATTTCAAATGCACAAATATAAAAATGTTGTTCTGTATTTTACTACGTTATATTCCCAGATAACTTAATTTCTTAAGGATACAGAAAGGAGGATTTTCAAACATGCATGGTGCTGGTAGAACTCTTCATCACTAATTTTATACAATCAAAGCTATTATTTGGATGGATCCAGTTTTACTGAGTGCATATATTCTTAAAGCTTGGAGTTTGAAAATGCAAGCCCTCTTACAGTATTTTTTTTTAGCATGTGGCTTGAATGAAGCAAATTATATTCTCAGTTGCTGATTTTAATTTTATGTATAATTTTCAGATGAGTAAGAGGGTAATGATGGAGTTCAAAAGGGTAATATTCATATCACAGTTAAGAAAGGAAATTACAAACTGTTACTCTTGGGGTGCTAATTCATTACTTATTAGAAAACACTGGATAAAAAAGGCCAAGTAGTGGCTGCAACTCATAAATAGATTTTGACATGTTTTAGACTTCCGCTACTAACCTAGAAATACTAAATATGAGAAAGCAGTGAGATGTAGCTCTGAATATCTGCTAGTCTGACACAGAAATGCTTGGCAAGATATCTGAAAATAGTTTTACTGAAAGAGACTATACAGAATATTTTACTGTCTAGATTCAATAACTGTTCTTACTCCCATTGGACATTGAAAAGTTCTAAGAGACCTTTAAAAGACACATTACAACAGCTAAAAACTATCAGGGCTTTGGGAAGGAGTTTCATTTTTTTATTGTTTTCAGTTGCAGATACTGCTTGCACAAGAAAAGTCTTGGAGAAGGTTTAGCCCAAACCTCTGGAAATATCTGTGAGAAGATTTAAAGGTTTTTAATACTTGATTTGCACTTCTAGAATATGTTTTGATTGATATGACAGAAGTGAGTGTGGTCCTGAATAAAGCAGAATCAAATTGACAGACACATCAATATCTGAAATATAGTCTTGTGCATCTTGTGATGTGCATCTTGTGATTCAGTAAGAAATGCTTTTATTAGCACTAGCTTTGTGCCCAGGCTAATGGAGATAGAATAATATAAATTGTCTAGTAATGCACAACACAGATTCAGTTTTACAGTATATGTTTACCTTATATTTTTGATAGCATGGAGACATATAATTTTAATGAGAAGGTTCAATTAATCAGAAGAATCAATTAATAGTTAAGTGCATTCACAATACAAATTAAAAATGGAAATATGTAAAGCTATAATTGAAACATACAACCTTTGCTTACTGCAGATGTTTTTATTTCCTACTTAGAATTTTCTATTTGTTGTATTTGCAGATTCAGTCTGATATTTTATCACATTATATTCAGTTTATTCCCAGATGTTTAAAGGTGTTATTCAGGTCCATCCGGACTGGATGATGCTCCAGATCATCCAGATCATCAGATGGATGATTCTATTCACAGCCTGCTATGTGGCAAGTATGCCACAATTATTTTCGTCAGAATATGACCTGTGATTTGCTAAAGTGTCCAGTAAGAGTAAAACACAAGCCATATGAGAATATAACCTTTTAGTAAGTAAATAGAATTTTAACACTTTTGAGATTTATCATTTCTATTCCTAGTTTCTCATCAATCAGTAGTATTAATTCAAGAATGAAAAAACTGAGTAAAACTATGCTTTCTTATTTTCATAGTAAAGGAAATTGTTTCCATATGCATATATTTATGGATATGTCCTTCATTATAGTTCTATAAAAGAGACATTCCCTCAAAAGAATGTCTGGATTAAAACATTTTTTTTTTCTTTCTGAAGCAAAATTCCCAACTATTTCTGAGATATCATGAGATATGAGTATAGGAGTAAAAATTGAGTCAAGACAATGGAAAGCACAACTGCACAACACAAGATCAGTTTTAATTTGGATTGGCAATTTAAAAGAAAGTCAAAAATAATATGACCATTTGAACTATATACTCCGAGTACCATTTTCAAAACCAAGCCACTTCAGCAGCTTATTTTACAATGTCTTTTGCACTGGGAATTTCAGTGAAGCTCAGAATAAGGATCTCATATAATACACAGATCAGAGTTCCTTGATTTTTAAACAAATTGAAGAGACTTTAAATATATTCTAACAGTTAGGAGTAGCCAGAGTTAGCATGCTAAGACATTAATGTTTGTACATAATATTATGTAGCATAACAAGGGCAATGTGGTCCCTTTAAGGTTATCCTTTATCTTAAATGCTATCTGAAAGTGGAAGTTATGAAAAACTAACAAATGAATCATAGCATTGCATGTCATTTGCTAACAAGTTACGATATATAATTCTGAAATCTCTCACTAGAAGCCAGGGGTCACAATACATTCTGGACTTAGAGAGGTGAAAAAGTAACACTAATGATTCATTTTCCTTTTGCGTATCTGTATTTATTTTATTCCTTACCGCTCAATACACTCAACATTTTATGTGTAGTAAATTTCTAAAAGCAATATGTTTAAAATATGAATGCTAATCTGTGTAGTGATAGACAGTAACAACTTTCATTAGTTGTAAAATATAACATCAAGATTGGTGGAGAACATTAGGAGACTGTAACATACTGCAGACATACATCTGGCTGCCCTTACTGTTGGATCAAATACCTCAGGAACAGAAGGTAAAGACAGAAAAATAGATGAGATCTCATCCTCATGCATGGCATGACTGTCCTCTAATAATTGGAGGAACAAGGAAAAGAAGTCAGAGTGAGATTATTATTCTCACAAAGACAGAGAAGAGCAAGTTGAAATAAATGGATTTTGAGGAGAGGCAGGAAGAAATGAAAAGGGTAGCTTGGAAAGGAAATACCTGGGATTGTGATAGAGCCTGAGCTTTGTAAAGATAAAATGGATTGGCAGAAGACATCGTGCAAAACAAGGAGACAGAAAACTACAGAGTGCATCTGGTCAGGAAAACATAGAATTTTCATCTTCTCACATGCATGTTTAGAGAGAGTGCAATAGTGAAACTAATTCGGGGAAATTAATTCAACTAGTGCCTACAAAGAATCTCTAAATCTGAGGGTCAGCAAGCATCCAGGCTAATGTTCAAATTCCAAATAAGACCCTTATACAGAACTCAATATCCATTCAACTTCTTATTTTTTGGAAATAAAATACAGGAAGACACAAGATTATCTATTTTGTTAAAAGCATCCTTAAAAATAGTTGCTGGGAATACAAGACTTCTTATACTAACAAAGAATCATATCTTTAGTGAGCCCTTTGTAATTTGGCAACTTAGAGTTTAATAAAATAGGGATTTTAGAAGGTAAATAATGTCCTTGAAAAGTCAAGTTTGTGGTCAGGCAGTTTCATGGGGTCTTTGATTGTTTCTTGATTTTTGGGTTTTTTGTTTTTGTTTTTGGTATTTGAGGCATAATTCCAATCCTTTATCTAATCACACCTAGATATGGACTTACATCCTTTTTCATGCATTAGCTTTTTTTTTTCTCCCTACAGCTTCCATGTAATTTTTCCCTGTCTAACTTTAATTTCTTCACTTCTAATTAATTATATTCTCTTGTATCAGGCTAAATTATTCCTCTCCTTTCTTTATGTTTACTGCATAGAGTTATCTGTAGTTCTTTGTTATGTACTCTCTACACCCTAACCTAATTGCTTCACTAAACGATTTGTATTTATCCTTTTAGTCTTTTATAATAAGTCCATTCATCCTCCTAGTAATTTCCATGACTCTTCTTTGAAATTACTTTTTTAAAATTATTTTTCTTGAGCTTCAAAATGTTTAATTTTTCTTGTTAAATACTAATTTTAAATTTATATTTGATATCTTCATTGTGTAACCACTCCTTTATCCCTTTTCATCATTTTTTAGTAAGTCACTTTTCTCATATCAATGTTTTCCTTATCTGTAAATCTATTTTTTTAATCTTTTTTATCTTGTTGGCTTAAGTAGAGTTATTTGCCCTTTCCTTCACTTGTATTTCTTTGTCCCTTACTAGAATGTTGGATGGATAAGGAAATATAGAAACAGAGGAACATTCCCCAGCTATCAGTGATTTTGGATTCAGTGACAGAAAATACTTCTAGCATGTGCTTCCTCTCTGGGCACCTATTTGCTTTGACCTCTGTGCGTTTTCCCATATACATCATCTGCTTTTATGTGGTACTGACTTCAATTCTGACATCATTATTTTTTTGCATTGTCACATTTTAGGTATACATACTTCATCTCTCATACAGAGTGTGTTTTCTTTTACACACTTCAACAATGTGTCAAATAGTTTCACAGCATCTGCTGACTGATAGTATTCCACTGTGGAATAATTTGGACAAAATTAAAAGTGAATTACAAAGATATTTTTTGCAAAAGCTTGACATATTGGGTGAAATTGAGCTGAAAGTGACCTATAACTCATTAAGAAGACAACACATTAGAATTTTTTAAACCCTTCTATCAAATACAAAGCTGTGACAATGTCTATTGTGACTAAATATAAATTAAAATACATCTACAAGAATGTCAAAAGACATGAAAAGAAGAGAGAGAGGAACAACTTAACTAGCTAATGGATAATACTAAATTGACTTTCATTTATACCTGCCTGCATCATTTTTAAGGGTGTGCAGTTGAATAGGAATGGAATGTCTGGAATAGGAAGACCATCCTGTATTGCATTGGACAAAAATAAAGGTAGTTGGAAACATAGGTTTGACCTCAGGAGAACAGGTCCTTGGAAACAACAATCTTCTGGCTTCACTGAAATGTGAATTATGAATGTGATCCTGTTTCCTTTAACTAGACCATAATTCTATCCTTTGAGACAATGTTGATGCAAGGGCCTTCAATAAATGCTGGGCTTATTCTTGATTATATAAATATTTACCGCCATATTTACTCTGTTCCTATCTCCAATTCAAACATGCCTTTTAGAGGAAGGACGATTTTAGTAGTGATGAATGAAAATTTCTGCATTATTTCTACAATGCACATAGATCCAGCTGAAAATAAAAATTTCAGTCTTCCATTCTTTTTGAAATAGCAAGCCATACATACATTTCTATATTTTCAGAAGAAAAAATATTTTAATTGATTTTGTTTAAGAGATTTGATTCACTGTGGAGCTGATATATCAAAGAAAATACTTTTGCAGATGTTTATATATTTAATACATTAGTCTGTTAGTGAAAATGGGAATGATTTCTTTTCTCTAAATTACCTGTTGCAAACCAGAAGATATATAGTTATTTTAATTTTATGTAATTTCCTTGCATTGCAGTCCTCTTCTATGTCTTAATGGTTTGCCTTACAAACAAACAATCTTTAGGATATAGCTACATGTAAATATGATGATATAAATTTTAGGCTAATTTATATATTTATTTATTTATTTATTTATTAGAAAGAACATATGCGTGGACAGCATTTTCTAACTTTTTCATTGTAGTTTTCATTGCCTGTTAAAAAGATTAATCATATATGAGAAAAGGAATGGACACCTAGACCACATGGTACAGGGCCACATCAGGGCTGGCTTTGAAGACATCCAGAGGAGACTTCACAGCTTCTCTGGGCAGTCTCTTCCAGGACACTATTATCCTCACAGTAAAGAAGTTAATGAGGTTAGAAAAATCCCATTTCTACATTCCCAAGTAGATATAAATGAAGTACTTTACCTATTTGGAGATTAAAACCTCTACCAACATAGAGCATATAATCCTAAAACTGTATGTATTTAGGCTTAGAACAAAAACTGAGCCTTGACTTCAAGAAAGATATGTCTTCAAACAATAAATTCTAAGGTCAAGCACTGCATATTTTTATGCAAATTTATATCTCGGTACGTTTAAAATAGTTCACAAGTATGATTCTGGCATTATCTTCTACTTCCTTTCATATGTTTACCTAATTGTCTTTAAATTACACTTAAATTTATCTAAATGTATATAAAATGTATTGAAAGCTGACAATAGTTTAGGGAAAAAAGAAGTCTATATTAGATTCCCTTATCATGAATTCAATTTAAATAAAAATGTTACAGTGCAGTTTTACTCACTGCAGGTATTGGCTTTAGCTAAGGAAAGATTGTGGAAGGACAGTTTTTAGAGTGTTTAACTCCCTGGGAAACTGACTAGCTATGTCTAGTTGTCTGCGTGCTTTTTATGCAAACAAAACAAGCAGAAATAAAGATGATCTTCAGGGCTTGTTCTCTTTTATCTGTGCTATTTCATATGAAAGACTAGAATTCTGGTCTCAGTTGCTCACCTAGTATTCCTGAAGAAGCAGAATTCAAATCCTGGACTCAAGTTTTAGAAATAGTATATGTTTTTTAAATGCAGTATAATATATATTAGAATGTTGAGATCACATCAAGTTTTGCAGGCACGAAGGGTCTTCTATTTACTTTTGCTCAGCCCCAAAAGAAGCTTATGAAGGTCACTCACTCTTGCAGTTTTAGTAGCATGGTTCTGCTGTTTTCATTTGCTCAAAGAATATAAAAAATACTTTTAGCATTGATGAATTATAGATGACGCACACCATGAAATGAATAGATAGTCACTTAGAGTGATTCAGTAAATACTCTAATGTATCTAGGACATTAAATTTCAGAATACAAATTAAAATTTGATTTTAATTCAATTAGATTTTCATATATCTCTGTATATTTATTTCCTCAAATTGTTTATTCAAAAAGAGGAAAACATAACAAAACATCTCCTTTCAGAATAAAAAACGTACAGCTCTACTAAATAAATAAATAAATAAACCCTGATGAAGCACGATAATTAACAATGAAATATGCTTTAAGCATAATAGGTATTTCTAATATATGAAACCAGAATAGCAGGCTGTGCAAACACAAAAATATCTGTGTGTTTCCCTGATTTAATTGGCTATGCAATCTACCAGACATAAGTCTAAAAGAATCATTGCAATTACTTGAGTAAGGTGGTAAATACATCCATGCGAATGCTCTGCCCTATCTGCTGTACTTTTTTAATAGAATATTTTTGCAGATAAAAATGTTTGGAAAAAAAAAAAGAGTAAATGCCATATAATTAAAGGGTTAAAAAGCTGCAAAAATTTGAAAACTTTGGGAAGATTAAAGAAGAAAATATTTTAATAATTTGGATTTCTTTTACCAGGTAAACATAGTTGGGAAGATTTTTATAGGGATTACAGTAACTTCATGTGAGCTATATATTGAGAAAACATATGGGAAGCAGGGAGACATAGAGGAAAACTTTTATGGCTCATACATTCACTAAATGTCCTTTGTACTTCTATGATGGAAGAACAGCTTCAATCTCAGTTGAATATATGAGTAGTATATGCTGTATTTGCATAAGACTGTTTCCTAGATTTTGAATAGCATCATATATATAATTTTGTATGCTTGAGAAGATGTTCATTCTTGACATAGAAAGAATTTACATAACATCCTCTTTGTCTCTCGCTCAATTTATGTAGAAGCACTCAGAAAATTGTATTTTTATATTGTGGCTTGTGTGGTCAGTTAGCACAAATAACTACTGGATACTTCAGCACAATGCATTCTGTTCAACAACCACAACACTGGTTTCTGATGACAAGACTGACCACTTGCTAAGTTTAAGAACAATCAAAAGCAATTATTGAACTGCTCCCAAGAGCAGGAGGTCATGCCTGCAACCTGTCACAACTGCCAAATAAGAATTAATATTCCACAAAAGCACAACTGGATATGATGTGATGGGACTCATTGAGAAATCTTACAAAAATCCATTCATGTCACAGAAGTCTTAATCAGCAAAAAATCTTCATTATCACAGAACAAATGAATAAATGATCCTGAACAGAAGCTGACTTTCTCTGGATGGTTTGCAGGGACTGCATATTAAGAAGCTTAAGCTAGCATGAATTCATGTCAATGAAAGCCACACCATCCAGAAAGGTGATCATCTCCAGAGAGCTTGTGTAAAAGCAAGTAACTGAACTTCATCAGCACCAGCTGACAAAACCAAATACTCCTATCTATTCAACAGAAAACAATCAAAATAGAGCAGATGCAGTTTCAAGGATGCTAAGTATGATTTCTCCAGGAACATAGGTCACATGAAATGACATTATTAAAAGGCAAAACTCTAAGCAAAGAAACATGACAAATAGTCTCATGTTAAAAACAATACAATCCATGGATAATTAGGTAAAGGATCTTTATATTCAGAGTGTCTAAGGTAAATTTTGAGCACTGAGGCATTTGCAGCAATGCTCATTAGTTAATATAGCTGAAAATTTGAATATAGTCCTACATCTAAAATGAAGATGACCAGTGAAGATTCATTCTGACATTCTTTTTTTAATTTTTTCTCCCATATTCTCAGACTTACCATTAAATTTTGGAGGTTGTTGAAAACAAACTGATGTCATGGGAAATCAACAGGCAAATACTTTCGGCACCCTCTTTGAAATAAAACTACTTCTCATTGTTGGAAACTGCAAATAAAGAATTTGCTTTTAATCTGCAGTTCCAGATTGCTGCTGAACTTAAGGATTTCTTTGTCAAGGGGATCTTTAAGCCAGTCTCAAAAAGGGCTAAACCAACTGTACCAGCTGTACTTGTGATGAAGGCAAGCACATAGCACTCAAGTAAAACACACATTCACTGTCTTCTGGTAAACATAATATTTTCGACTCAAATTAGAGAGAAAATATGTAAAATTTGATCCTGTTCAAGTGAATGATATTGCCAATGCTAAAGAGTCCACAAATTTGTGAACATCAATCACTGAGGTCTATAATTAAAACATCAAATACTGTTTCTATTATTTGTGGCATTTTCTAATCTCTAATATAGATATGTGCTTTCAGGTGCTTCAGTACATTCCAGCAGTATATCGATTCTGAGATTTAGAAGGATAACCTTAGTAACTAATTTCAAGCAGTTTTCATTGACTTTTGATAGTCTGATACCATGTCAAAAATAAATAAATTAATTAATTAATAAAAGCTCTAGAAAGAGTTTGGGCAGGGATTATCACCTTCTTGATATACTGCAGTTATAGAAAGAGTGTACATAGATATATGTGTTACATAGGACAATGTGAAGTGGTTTTGAATATCCTTCAGTCAAGATGTAAATCAAGATTCTAGATATTTCTTCTAGAATTTCTGCTACATCTGCCAACCACAAGAAGGAATGATTACTAAACTTCTTGCATGTATGTTTAATAAGGTAGCTCCAAAGAAATGGACTTTGTAGCATGAAGTGATTTTCAAAATGTGAGCAAGTGACTGCCATGAAATTCTAATCTCCCATTATGACAAACAGACATTGTTGATTATCATGTTTTATGCCCAAGTCTATGTAATTTGAGTCAATCTCTGGGATATGTGATCAGATGGGAATGAAGAACTCATCTTTTACTTATCAAGAACTTTGACACCTAGTGAATGAAGTTATAGACAAGAATATCACTTGGCTGTTGAAATTCTAATTGATATTCATAGTTGCATGTTGGGGATTTGTATAGATCACAAGTATATCCTAGAAGAAGACAAGCTAACATTGACAGTTACATCCTCATGACTGTGAAAATAGTCTTTTTGATGCACAGATGCAAGGCAGAAAATTTGACATGATGAGCTGGATGCTGATGTAATGATCCTGATGTTTCAGCTCCCTGACTGATCTGTTCAGGTCAGAAATGATTGTAAATGATCCAATAAAGTCATTTAAAAAAAAAAAAAAAAAAGAGAGAGAGAGAGCTTCCTGTTGGAAAATATTACCTTTTCTGACTTAGCCGTCCTAGAGACCTACTAAAATATCTTATCATGTTAGGGTTTTGCTTTCATGAAAACATTTCTCATGAATCAACACATATGGAGAAGGTAGTAAATTACGGTATTGTTTTTCAAGACTCCTAGTCTCTTACCAAGAATCCATAGCTGTCTCACTGATCTCTTTTAGAAAGAACTGATTTCAGTAGGTTTTCAGCTACAATAGTTCAAGATAATTTATTTTCATCTCAAACAATTACTGTGACAGTAGTGTTTTCCCATCCATTTGCAAACCATACGTCAGCAAACACTGACATGTTCAGTAAGAGAATTGCCTTCATCTCTGCTTAGTTGGAGGATTTGAAGTGAAGACTTCAATCTTCAGTTGAGGTGGACTGAAAACTGGCAAAACTGTCAAGATCAGAGGGTAGTTACCAAGCAGCTTTGTGCTGTTTCTCCTGAGCCTCAACAAACTAGCAAAATGGACAGGAAATGAAATTCAATAGAGGGAAGAAAAAGGGAAATGTATGTAAAGAAAATAATTCCACATGCAATTGAAGACTAGGGGCTGACCAGCTGGAAAGCAACTTTGCAGAGATAGTTGTGGGAATCCCACGGGACAAGAAATTGACTATGTGCCCTTTTGGCAAAGACTAAAAGTTAATTATACTTCTTTGGGCTATAGATACTAGGTTAGTAATTGAAGTGACCTCTTAGTCTCAGTTTCCAAAGGTAAATGATCTGAGACTTGTAGATTATGCATTACATAAAGGTCTTGCTAACTGTATTAGATGTAGTTTTCTGTTAAACTGGAAAGAATGGAGACCACCTCCTATTGCTACCTGTCACAATCTGTGTAGTATGCAAGACTTACCAGCCTCTTTTTTGAATTTTTGTTGTTCATGTAACCGACAAGAAGAAATATAAGGACTGTCAAGGAGAATACAACACCAAAGAGAAGGGGTAGATATTCACAACTTTGATGACTATTATAAACATATTGAAAGCTAATAAGCTTTTTTATGTGAAATTAGTCTGTGAGTGCTGGCATTATTTTAATTGGACCACTAATAACTATTGCACTTTAATTAGATTGTACAGATGTTAATTAGACTAGCAGTATACTACTGGATCCATATAAAATAGGGTTTTTTTACTGTTTTTCCTTTTCAACAGTTTAGTTCCAAAATTGTGGTAGCAAACAACGATGCAAAATACTTACTAGGGACTGTGGGAGTATGAGAGGGCACAGCTTTAACTGGTATTTCTACAAGACAAAATATTTGTGCAATTAATCACCAATATGACTTGCAACACTTGTTCAAGAAGCTAGGATGCTTATGTAGATTTCCAATTGGGATTTGAACTGATCTGAGATATAATGCATCTGCTAGCTTTGTTCTCTTCCAATTAAATGATACAGTTCTCGCAACACATTTGAGTCTTGCTCTACTTTTTCCAAAACTGTCTACTGCCTGCTCTGTGTATATATCTGCATGTTGTATATGTGCATGTACATCCATTTGATGAGAAATGGAAGCCCCTTCCTTTTTTCTTTCTTTTTTTTGTTTCTTTTAAAGTATTTTATAAGAAAATGATTAAGGCAGTTCTAATGCTGTTATCCTGGGTGTCACCAAAGACTGTTAGTTCTTATTGACTCATATATTTACATTTCCGACATTTTCTACCCATATGAGTATTCCATATGCATAGAAATAACAACAGATCTCCCAAATGAGAATAATTTCTGAGGGTACAGGGGACATGGCTAGGAACAGTATCGAAACTTTCTCCTACAAATGAAATTATTAGTGAAAAAAACAGTTACCTTAATCTGGACAAAGAAAAACTGACAATCATTTCACTGAAGAAGTGTCTCGTGTGTCTGTAAATCTGCTTAGTAAAAGAACCTGAAATTGATATCTGAATGTGATTACACAAGGTCTGTTACAATCTTGAAAGAAATTAAAAAGAATAAACAGCTTTGAGGATATAAAAATTACTTATTTTATTTTATTTTATTTTATTTTATTTTATTCCATTAAGCCCAACTGTAAAAATACCCTAATTATTCCATGGCTCATAGAATACCATAGTTGAGGATCTAATCTTCTTTACTAAGACCTAGAGAAGACTAAGACCAAACCAAAGTTTCGCTTAAGTCTCAGATATTAGTTTACGTTATTTCTGTAATTTATTTTTTGGCTCTCAGATTTTTTGTGATGCTAATAATTTTTTGAATGTCACCAAAACACATGCAATGTAATTACACTTTGACACTAACCATTTTGATTAAGTGAAGTCAGAGACAATACTTACATGGATTAATACTTTATGAAGGGAACTTTTGGTGTTATTTCTGAATATGTGAGAGGAACTCAATGAACTTGGTATTTTGCCACTATCAGAAATAACTTTTAAAAATAATACAGAAGAGATTTAATTGATGATGTGAGCGAAGCAAAAGCCATTTTGGTTCAAGCTGTTTTTTTTCAATTATCCTAGTAATATTTTTTCTCCAACTACCGCCAAAGTTTTAATTCATAGAAGCACTTGAATGACACTGTCTTTCACCATAACTGTCTATTTTGTATAGTTGTGATTTATTGTCTCTTTAAATAATAATAAAAGATATTTAAATAATAAAAGTAATTACATTAAACTTCAGGTTACACATGCAGGATGCAGGTTACATATTTCAGAATACATGTTGTTATCCAGCATGCGCGAGCACACTCGCAAACTTCTTTCTCCATCCTTTAAGACTTGGTCCAGCTCGACAGCAAAAACAGACTGGTTGCCTTGGGTGTGTGTCTTTGTGAGGAAGTTGAGGGAGTGCTCCTTTATATTGTGTTGTTTTATTATTTTATTTTTCTTCAATAGAAAACTTTTCTACAGTATTTCGTGTCAAATACTGTTTAATGTCTGCTGCAATACAGCAGCATTTGGGAAACTCCACTTACTGTACAGTAAATCACAATCCATCATAGCAATCTAAGACATATACAGTAAAGAATCGCTTGCAGAAACATTCTGTGAAGTCAGCACCATTTGAATTATTTAACTGGAAACAAAGCATAGCCTAAGCAAAATATTTTGTTAGCTTTCTCCGGTAATAGTGCAAGATAACAAAGACCTAATTTCAGTTATGCTGCATTTCTCTAGCACTTATGCAACAACTTTCCCAGGATATGTTTTTCAGCTTACATATATATAGCAACTTTTTATATATATAGCATATATATAGCAACTCTGTATTTCCAACATATTTTTTTTTTTGCAACCATCATAAATAATCTCTAGCTTCTCCTCTATTGCTTCTCTTTTTAACTACTGAAGTCTTCTATTCACTGCAGTCTTTGAAAGAAAAGGCAGTTGGAAATTTGTAAGAATTCATAAAACTAGTTTTGCTTTTTCTAAGACAGCTGTTTTCTGTACAGCTAATGCTACACCAGCTTTTAAATTGTAATTATACAACATAATATCTAAAATTACACATGTCATTTTATATGGAAAAATAATGTATATCATCAACAAACGTTTATAAATTAGACATTAAAAGATTATGAGGACAGCTACTAGCGAATGATTTTGCCTAGAGAGATAGCTTGGCCTGTGACTTGTTCTCCTTATGTGTCATATGTTTGGACATGGGATATAAAAAATAAAAACAACAACAAAAACAACAAATCATTCTGTGAAATTATTACATATTTCTGTTTAAATGTCAAAGAATTTGGGGAAAGCTTAGTGAAACATGTTGATTGATTATCTTTTCATAGATTTTCAAAGAAGTGTGTTGTTTTTAACTCTGAAAAAAAGCACAGAATAAAAGCCCATGCTTCGCTAACATACATGTCCTCGTATGTCTTGAGTGTTTCTTATCTGCTATAAATAGGTGCAGACCCTGGCCATCTGATGTCCAGATTAGACCTCTAGCTCTAATTCATAACTGCAAGTTTGCCATCATGTTACAGTCTCACAGGCTTCATCATAAATCTGAGTGACTGCACACAAAACACTCTAGAGTGTGTGAGGGAAAATGTTCCAATTTATTATAAGCACTATGCACATTTTCTACATGGAGAATTATGTGCCATCTATTTCAAGGACATCAAAGGAACTAAGTGAAGCATAATAGTTTTTGTATAAGTGGAATATACCAAAGCCTTACTAATGCCAATCACTGAAGTATTACTAAGGATCACTTCATCTGACACTGTCATCCAAAAAAGGGTGCAATATGACACTTTTTTTTTTTTTTTTTTAGCAAGAGGAACTTAAAATGTAACATTCAGGTTTCTGGTCTTTTTCCTTTAATAAAAATATCAAAAATTTTAATCACAAAATGGTAGATATAACTGCAGTATAGGTTCATGCTGCTATTTCTGAATTAAACATCTTTGGGATTTTCTCCAAATGCACTAAAACCTATCCTTAAAATATATCCCAACTTCAGCAGAGCCTCTTTGTGGAATTATCTCTGCTAATGGTGTGAGGTTGACAGTTTTGATACTTAAGTATCAAATAGAACTTAAGTTAAGTTCTATTAGCCATGATGATTGGATACCCGATTTTCTCAAAAATCTCAGTGGTATGCTTTCATCCTTAAATTCAAGGTAATCACCTTCATATGAAGCAACAAAAAGACATTCTGTGATAGCCAAACTACAAAGACTGCACTTGCTGCTGTCAAATAATAAAAGAGAGCTTCATCATTGCTGAAATTATCAAAAAAATATTGATTTCATTGCAGCCAATATCCCTTGGCTACAATAGTTATAATACTTCATTAAAAAGGAGAAAAAATATTCTTTATCAAGAATTAAGGCATTTTATACAGACTACAGACATTCTAGGATATAGAGCAGGTTTAAAGCAGGCTTTTGTTACCAAAAACATGTTTAGAAATTGCGGAAAAAGTAACCAGGGAGGCCACTCAGTCATCTTCTCCTTCAATTAGTCTGAATGTGTTTTTGGTTTTCTTTTTCCCTCTTGATTATATTGACTGATTGGAAGGAAGGTATAAGCACCACTGTCAGCCTTAGAGACAACTTTGTTTTAGGAAAAGCTCAATAGTGAGTGTGTTCCCACACACATTGGAACTGTAGAAACCAGGTCAAAAGATAATACATGTTTAGTTCCTTAGAGGTTTGGAGTTAATGCACCTGTCAATTCACTGGTTGAATGAATTGGGCTTTCCTACCTATAGACTTCTCTTTGTGTAAGTGCTGGCCACCACAAGGTGGTTAACGGTGGCTGAGCAGAAGACATGAAAATTTTGAATGCTCCTTAAATTTTCTATATGATTAAAATAGAGAGACATAACAACTTTGAAAATTAGAGTAGAAGAATGAGTTAAATATCATGGTATGCTTTCCACTTTTCAGAAAATTATTCTTATGGGCATCTGAAACCTCTGAGTCATTATCTAAGCACTTCCAAGACTACTATCTTCTTATTCAAACTATGTGTGACAAACAAGAAATATGATCTATGATACTCAAAAAAAAAGTCTTACTTTCTTTCATTTCTCTATGACTATGTCAGTTCACTCTGTGTTAGAGTTGTTTTCCCTTTTAGATAGAGAAAAGAAAGAGTGATCTAAAGGAATATGATTTTCACCAAAAAAAGACTAAAAATAATAAATAAAATTATGCTTCTTAAGAAGTGTTGGTAAAAAGTATTTTGAAAGTTTAATCTCAAAGATATTTGCTGCTCTGGGAAAGATAAAAATAGATTCACTTCATAGTTCACAGTTATAAATATGCATCATGCTTCCTTTCATATCTGGAAATATATCAATTAATTAATTAGCTATTCATAAAAGTACTTCATTCCTCTTTCTATCCAAATTCTTTTCATATCTGAATTCTTCTTCTTGTTATACGTGAAAGACTTTTGCCTCTAATTTGTATGGCAATATGAATTTCCATGAATAAAGAGTCAAATAAATAAAGTCGTGGAGCTTCTAGAGAGGGTCCAGCAGGGAGCTACTAAGATGATTAAGGGACTGGAACATCTCTTGTACAAGGAGAGACTGCGTGAGTTGGGCCTGTTCAGCTTGGAGAACAGAAGGCTGAGAGGGGATCTTATTAACATGTATAAATACATGAAGGGAGATTTTAAGGAAGAGGGGGCTAAGCTTATTTCACTGGTGGCCAGTGATAGGACAAGGGGCAATGGGTGCAAGCTAAAGCACAGGAGGTTCCCCCTGCAGGTGAGGGAGAACTTTTTTACAGTGAGGGTGAC
>JAUBOD010000001.1:11714860-11732742 GCA_032353885.1 Nothura maculosa
ACTGGAAGAAAGCCAACGTCACTCCGGTCTTCAAAAAAGGCAAGAAGGAGGACCCGAGTAACTACAGGCCGGTGAGCTTCACTTCCATCCCTGGAAAAGTGATGGAGCAGCTCATCCTGGCTGCTGTCTCCAGACACATGGAGGAGAACAAGGTGCTCAGGAGTAGCCAGCATGGATTCACCAAGGGGAAATCCTGCTTGACAAACCTGATCACCTTCTATGACGGAATGACTAACTCGATAGATGAGGGCAGAGTGGTGGATGTTGTTTATCTGGACTTGAGCAAAGGGTTTTGATACCATCCCTCACAGCATCTTCCTGGGCAAGCACCAAAGGTGTGGCATTGATGAGTGGACAGGGAGGTAGATTAGGAATTGGCTTGATGGCAGGGTGCAGAGAGTGGTTGTCAATGGTGTGGAGTCCAGTTGGAGGCCTGTACTTAGTGGTGTCCCCCAGGGGTCAGTCCACGGTCCTGTCCTTTTCAACGTATTCATTAACGACCTGGATGAAGGCATGGAGTGCTCCCTCATCAAGTTTGCTGACAATACCAAACTGGGAGGAGTAGCTGATAGCCCTGCGGGCTGTGCTGCCATCCAGAGGGACCTGGACAGACTAGACAACTGGGCGATGAGAAATCTCATGAAGTTCAACAAGGGCAAGAGCAGGATCCTGCACTTGGTGAGGAATAACCCTGGACACCAGTACAGATTAGGAGTTTACCTTCTGGAGAGCAGCCTTGCAGGGAGCGACCTGGGTGTTATGGTGGACGACAAGATCACCATGAGACAGCAGTGTGCCCTGGTGGCCAAGAAGGCCAATGAGATCCTGGGGTGCATTAAGAAGAGTGTCTCCAGCAGGTCAAGGGAGGTGATCGTCCCCCTCTACTCAGCCCTGGTGAGGCCACACCTGGAGTACTGTGTCCATTTCTGGGCTCCCCAGTACAAGAGGGATGTGGAGCTGCTGGAGAGAGTCCAGCACATGGCTACTGTGGGCCAGTAGCCTTGGCGGGGCCTCAGGAGTGGTGCAAGAGTCCTGATGAACAAAGTGAGGCTGAGTCATCTTGAGGGAAGTATTGTTTTGAGATGGGCTTTGATTGCTGCCATTATTTTTCCATGACCTCTTTGTAGCTGTTTTTGTATTAACCAATCAAGGAGTTCCTGGGAGCTCCTGATCTTTTGAAGTGACCAATCCACATGAGACAGGCTACCTTCTGGTTTATATAAAGGTGTGTGTAGCAACAATAAAGATGACATTTTGCTTGCATCAAGCTGTGTCCCATCTCTCAATCCCAGCAGGCTACCAGGATGATCAGATGCCTATAACATCTGAGCTATGAGGAAAGGTTGAGGGAGCTGGGCCTGTTCAGCCTGAAGAAGAGAAGGCTGAGGGGGAACCTGATCACTGTGTATAAATACCTCAAGGGAGGGAGGGAGGAGGATGGGATTGGTCCCTTTTCAGTGGACAGGGATAGGAGTAGAGGAAATGGCATCAAACTGAAGCATCGGAAGTTCCACAGGAACTTCAGGAAGCATTTCCTCACTGTGAGGGTGACAGAGCACTGGAACAGGCTGCTCAGAGAGGTTGTGGAGTCTCCTTCTTTGGAGATCTTTAAAACCTGCTTGGATGCAGCCCTCAGCCATGTGGTCTAGGTGCCTGTGTGTTTGCAGGGGGGTTGGACTAGATGACCTCTAAGGTCCCTTGCAACCTTAAACATTCTATCATTCTATGATTCAATGATTCTACACTTCCATTTTAATTTCCATTTCAAAGATAAAGGATGAATCCCTACACCAATATATGTCAGATTGGTCACATATGGAAATGGAGTTGCATGTACTTTATTTTCGTTAAGTATCTTCCTAGTTGTAATAGAATTTGCTTTTACATTGCCTGAAACCTAAATTCTCCTTTTCACTATATTTAAGGGGACTGATAGTCAGCAGCTACTGCTCAGGAACCTGTGTCACAGCATCAATGAGTAACAATATTTATTAATAAAAAAACGGTCATTTTCTAAACTATGTAAGCAATCTCGGCACTAGGAGTTGGGACTTAGATATCTCCATTCAGTAAGTGTCCAAAACAATAGGCTAGAAAATCATACTCATTTTCATAGTACAGGGCAAGAGTTTAAAATAGAGTTATTCATTCTGTCTTCTACTTCCCTAAATGCAGATCTGTCTAGAGCTTTTTGTCTAAAGCAATTTTCCAGGAGCCAGGTATTGATGAATTGAAATGAATTCCTCAGGTATTGATGAGGAAAATGAATAGGCATCTCAAACCACAGTTCTGAAGCTTTCAAAATACTCATGATGTCTGTTAGAGAAGAGTAGTTCTCTCTTACCACTGTTTGTATAAATAGCACTAAACAGTAGCTTAAACCAAATTGAGTGTAATAGATTGTCTAGAATCTTGAATACTAGAACTTTTCTTTTCAACTTTGATTGTCTTCGTACAGGAAATTTACAAAGAATAATAAAAAAAAAATCTCCCTCCCTTCTCCAAAAGAGACAAAACTAGCTGCAGCCTCTGATATCAATCTTGCTCTCCAAAGTGCTATAAAATTAAAAACCTACACATTTTTGTTGAATTTTGTAAATAAAAGGAAATCTGAAGAAGATCCAAATATGGAGATGTTCAAAACCCGCTTGGACACAATCCTGTGTAACATACCTTAAGAGCAAGGAAGTTGCTCCTAAAGGGAGCAAGGGAGTTGGACTAGATGATCTCTAAAGAGATCATCATTGTGTGAGCAAGGGAGTTGAACTTCCAAGAAATTAATACATTTGTTATTTCTAGCAAATCTCCATATTTACTTCCTACACTCCATATCTACTACTACACTCAGTTTACTCTTCCAGGAATGTAACCATAAGTTATATGTTAACAAATGATTTCAGTCTTGTTGCCTTAAACTGTAACATATCTTTATCATTATCTTTACCTTCACCAGTGAAGTACTTTCAATCTTTCTCAATTCTTTCATAATTGTCTATTCCTAGTGCAATATAACTAAAATACTAGACTTTGAAATCAATTTAGAGAGCCATAGGTTCAAGAATGTATTTTCTAAATCTGTACTATGTACATTATTTTAGTTGATTTTGCAACTGTTACCTCCTAGAAATTCAGTGTTAGAGAACTTTTTTTTCTTTTTTTTGGTCTTGTAAAACAATCATTCCATTATAAATCAGTGACATGGAGGTATCCACTCTATTTATGTACCTAAGAATGTGAATTTAAACATCTGGTCTGCATTAACTTCCACAGCCACTTGTTTTCTAAACTTGCATTGGATCAATGACATTTCTTAGGAAGTAGGTAGGAAGGGAAACTTTAGTCTTTCTGAAATCAGTGTGAAAGATACTGTTTAGTCTAACAGGACATGATTTAACCCTACAAATATGACAACTTTCATTTCAAGAAGTACCTTGTCCAGATGAAAACGTAGAATTTCTAAACTAAATAGATAACTGACTTTTTTTTTCTTTTGAAAATAGTTTTGATGCTTTTTAATTAATTGAAAATGTTAATATTTCACGTAAGATTCACAATTGCTCTGCATTTTAACCCTCTTCCCTGAAAATTTCATGGGGAGCTGAGCTAATTGCAGCCTTCAGATATTTTTATTCTGCTCCTATTGATATCTTGTGCTTTTAGTCTATAATTCTAAAATAACTTGCCAATTCTGTTTTTGAGAAATTCTACCTAACTGTAGGCGTATACTTATATCCTACATATATCGACACAACCAAGCTTAAATGATGCAACCGTCTTGGCTTGGACTTAAATGAGATGGAGATTCCAGCCCTCTTTTTCTACCTGTATTTACTGTGCAGGATGATTTACCATACTTTTCTGCAACATTTAATAACATAGCAACCTTTTTAGTTTAAACAAAGATAATGACTGTTGACACAAATGACATATCTTTTTCCATAGAAAAATAATTTCAAGAAGAGGTAGGAAAGCTATAAAAGCTATAAACTGAATATTTATCACTGAACTCAATGATATTACATAGCTATCACTCTCACAAGTTATCAGAGTTGCCAAAATATGTATTTGGCATGTGCTTTCACATGGTTGCCTGCATTCCTACATTAGATTTATTACTTTATTCTTCTGTCATTAGGAAATTAAATCAATTATTTTAGGCAGGACTGTAGATAGCCTGATATTTATATTTAAAGTAACTATTAATAGTTGCATCAGAATTCAATTCTGATGCCTGAAGAATCTAAAATGGATAGTGAATGATGTACTCAAAATTTATACAGATGAGAGGAGATAAATACCTAACAGTGAGCGCTCTTTATAGTGGAATTGTATTGATCTTCTTGAGAAAAGATACTACAAATAACTCAAAACAAAAAAGGAGGTGTTTAATTAACTGTAAAGAACAACTTATAGATTTTTTTCATACCTATCTTAGCTGTATGAATCTGTTGAAAAAGTGTCAGATCTCTAAACTGTTAAACATCTATTATCTGTATTTATTTCAAACTGTTTTTTTTTTCCAATATGACACAACATTTCTTTGTTTATCTTTTGGAAAAGTTGGAAAAGTGACAGAATAAGAAAACTAGGGGAATCCCTTTTCTCAGAATGAATTCTCTAACTATTGAAAATGTGGAGATGAGCTCTTAGTACAGAAAAAGCGAAGAAAGATTATATAAATCAAGGCATTGGCACCTTTAGACTTGTCAGAATAGAATACATCTGTATGAATTCTTGCTCCCCTGTACCATGTTCTTCCTCCTTGTCTGTAATCCACAGAGGAATTACCTGCATCACTGCAGCATATTTCAAAAACTTGACTTTTGTTATTTTACTCACATAGCTAAATACAGAGTTGTGGCTCTGAAAAATCCACAGCCTGTATTATATCTTTCTGAATGCACATGACCTGAACACATGACCTGTGCAGGTGTCATGGCCATCTGTATTGGATTTCCAAATTTCTGTAGCTTAGAAAGATCTAAAGGATATCCAAAGGAATTGCAAAAGAAGTCCTGTATTTTCCTGTGGACTCTTTCTAGGTTAAAAAAATAGATATTTTGGAGAAAAAATTAGGATTTGACAGCCTTTTTTAATGCAGTTCTATGAATCTTTTCCACCCTTATTTTGGAGATCTGAGACAGTATCTTAGTAGAGTATGTCCAAAATCTACAGCTAGATATTGTTTAGAGGAAATGGTGATAGTATAATTTAGGAAGCCTACTTTCTATACAAGGCACCATAACCAGAGCCTCATAGACTTATTTGGAAGAAAAAAAAATCACACACACACACACAAAAATCTTCAATATTGTGGTAAGACATTTCCAACATACAGTACCTCTGGATTTTGCCTATGTTCCAATAAATGATATGCCAATGAGAGGAGTGTGAGTGCCTCAGTTTCCAAGTTATCCAAGAGACTATCAGTAACTAGGGGGCTAAAGCAAACTTGGTGGTAGTCTGTGGAGATGTCAGGAAGTCATCTTCTGTGGAGATGTCAGGAAGTCTTCTTAGTGATTTCCCGTTTTGTACATCTGAAACCAAGGACTTGGCTTGATTTCGCATGGGTTTATTTTGTTCTTAAAATGGCATCACAGTTCTAAGATCCTGCTGTTCATAGGTCAAATGCAGCCTACAGTTTCACAGTTAAACAGAAATTTCACATACAAAAATTTCCAGTGTTTGTCCAACTGTTCAAAATTGATGCCGTGATACCTTCAATACCTTGAAGACAAGAAATCCTTTTCATTTCATTTAGTATTTAAAAAAAAAAGAGAGATACAAATATTTGAGTATTCAAATGTTCTCATTTGGACCCTTCAAGTTTGAATCAAGCCTTCAGCATGCTTCTGTAAATTTCACTGAAAACAACACAAAAATATTCCCCTCTGATAGACATTCTGAATATTTTTTTGGATTCTAGTTTTGTGATTTCTACATCATGTCAAACTGGTCAACTGCAATCAACTGGTAAACTGCAAAAGAATGTACAAAAATTTACCAATCCTTCTCTGCAATGGTAACATTTTGTCCTTAGTTTTGGGTTGACATATCTACAACTGTATAAAATTTTCATCATGTGTTATAAGTGCTAACATTTATTTCTACTTTTGAATTATTTTCCTTGATTATCATCAAACTTGCATGAAAGAAATCATACAGAGAAAGAAAGATTCTAGGAGCCATCCTGACTTTATGCAGTTGCTATCCTATTCATTATAATACATTTATAGTTATTTTTAGCAGCATTTTTAGTTTTTGCTCACCAGCAGCCAAGTAGATTTTTTTTGACCTTTTACTTGAAATATCACTCAACTCAGGTAATTCAATAATGCAGGTAATTCAAACATTGTCCATTTGTCATATTTTCTGTTTCACAGCTTTGAAACACGTATGTCTGTCCTAAACTCAATGACAGGTAGGTGTCTAATCTATTAAGTTATTTGGGTAGATTTCTTATGTACTTTTAGGCAACTTTAAGTTGTTTTGCAAAAAGTACTGTTGATTATTCTGTAGTTCCTTTTTGTCTTATATTGTAATTCTTTGCAATATGGGCTCTTTCATCTTGTTTCAATCATTTAGAGTACTTAGCACAAGAAGACATATTTTTTCAGTTAGAATATGTTATAATATGATAAGGGAAAGAAAAGTATTGGAAGAAAGGTGGCTTGGACTAATCAAAAGGTTGTTTCTTCATAAAACCATTTATATACTGAAAGAAGATTTGTTGAAAAGCTAGTAATACTCTTATAAGTGTATTCCTGTGTAATAACACTATTCAATAACAGTACCATACAAAGACAGCAGTGCTAAATATCTGTGATACTTATCTTGTACCAATCCATTAGTGGCATTGTGAACAAAAAAAATCATATTTCTTTATCGAATTAGAGGATCAATGTTCAACTTAGACTTCATCCAGGAGAAAGCGTTTCACAGAAGAGTGCTTTCAGTTATATGAAGTATAATTGTGGGCAAACAGCAAAAGAGCCTATCTCTTAGTGAATAAAAATTCTGCCAACTCAACCAGAATGAGTTTTGCCTTTATGATGCACTTGGATTACTCTTCAGTTGATGCTGGAGTTTTCAAGGCTTTTTTATATCTTCTCTGAGGAAATAGGCAATGAGTTACAAATTTGTTGAAACCAGGAAGGTTCTTTATAATCTGAGCAATCTGTGAGAGTGAAAAGCCTATTTTCTCTGTGATTTAATGTTAGTAAAATTAGCCATAGGCTTTCATGGTTGCAAAATTAGTTTTAATAATACTCATCTCAGTCAAGATCAAAACAGGGAAATGTTATAGAAGGATCTTCAAAAAATAATGACTACACAAAGCAAGGCATTATTGAGTTATTCCTGTTGTGGAGCCTCAGGATTATGTGTTTATCACAGAATCATAAAGTCATAGAATGCTTGAGGTTAGAAGGGACCTCCAGAGGTCATCTAGTCCAACCCTCCTGAACATGCCAGGGTCGCCTAGAACAGGTGGCACAGGGCTGCATCCAAGCGGGTTTTAAAGATCTCCAGAGAAGACTCCACAACTTCTCTGGGCAGCCTGTTCCAGTGCTCTGTCACCCTCACTGTTAAGAAATATTTTCTTAAGTTCCTGTGGAACTTTTGGTGCCTCAGGTTGTCGCCATTTCCTCTAGTCCTATTGCTTTCCATCCCTGAAAAGAGGCTGACCCTATCCTCACCTCCATAAATACCTTGAGGTATTCATGGACACTTATTAGGTCCTCCCTCAGCCTTCTCTTCTTCAGGCTGAACAGGCGCAGCTCGAAGCCTAAGGCAGATGTTTCAGGCCTCTGATCATCCTTGTAGCCCTGCATTGGACTCTTTCCAGCCGCTCCACTTCCATCTTATACTGGGGAGCCCAGAAATAAACACAGTACTCTAGATGTGGCCTCACCAGGGCTGTGTATAGGAGGACAATCCAGCTCAGGATCTCATTGGCCTTCTTGGCCACCAGGGCACACTGCTGTCTCATGGTGATCTTGTCGTCCACCATAACACCCAGGTCCCTCTCTGCAGGGCTGCTCTCCAGCAGGTCAACTCCCAATCTGTACTGGTGTCCAGGGTTATTCCTCCCCAAGTGCAGGACCCTGCACTTGCCCTTGTTGAACTTCATGAGATTTCTCACTGCCCAGTGGTCCAGTCTGTCCAGGTCCCTCTGGATGGCAGCCGTCAGGACTATGAGCTACTCCTCCCAGTTTGGTATCAACAGCAGACTTGCTGAGAGAGCACTCCATCCCTTCATCCAGGTCATTAATGAATAAATTGAACAGGACTGGACTGAGGACTGACCCCTAGGGGATACTGCTAACTACAGACTAGACTTCACGCCACTGACTGCTACTCTCTGCACCCTGACATCAAGCCAATCCACCTCCTCATCCACTCATCTATCCCACACCTTTGGAGCTTGCCCAGGTGGATCCTGTGAGGGATGGTGTCAAAAATTTTGCTCAAGTCCAGATAAACAACATCCACCACTCATCTATCCAACTAGTCGCTCCATCATAGCAGGAGGTTCTACCAGGTTAGTCAAGCATGATTTACCCTTAGTGAATCCATGCTGGCTACTCCTAAGCATCCACCCTTTCCCCATGTCTGGAGACAGCAGCCAGGATGAGCTGTTCCATCACTTTTCCAGGGGTGGAGGTGAGGCTCACCAGCCTATAGTTGCCCGGGTCCTCCTTGCCTTTTTTGAAGACCGAGGTGACATTGGCTTTCTTCCAGTCCTCCGGCACTTCCCCAAATTTTATCTTGCTGATGAACTCAGTAGTAGTGTAATACAGGATATTTTGTTATACATATCAAAACAACTTGGACAATGTTTATTCCTGACTATCAATTTTCCTTTATCTTTAGGCTTGTAGAATTTTCGGTATTTTTATTGTAAGGATGAAAATATTGCTCAGTATTTTCTCAGAATGAATGCTGATTTGTGGAGATGCAAGAAGATCCAGCATCTTATAGACATGATAGTGAGATACTGTTGGATGGCTTGAGGCAGACCTGACTAGCACAAATATGACATTAAGTACAATATGTTGTTAATTTACTACTCTTGTTTCTCTTCCCTACAATCAAAATGTAAACTTAAAATGCGGAATGGAGACATGCTTGTTAACACGTATTATCCTCAACTTTAGTTTATGAATGACATTCCTAATCTGCGGACTTTAAGTATCTAAGGAAGAAGACAGACTTTTTGTTACACTGAAATAGTTGTTACAGACAATAGCAAGTATGCCATATGTAAGGCTTATAAATTTATTATTAGGCTTGTTAATATTAACAGTAAATCAAAATATAATACTACCACAGTTATTAGTGTAGTTGTAGTACTACAATTACTAGTAGTATAAAATAACTTCAAAAAAGCTCCTTGTTAATAGTAATATGACTACGCCTGTACTACAAGAAAATTTACATATATCTACAGGTTTTCTGTGATGTTGTACTTATAGTGGTTACTTCAGGCTGTAAGGCACTGGAGTATAGAGTAAGCCTTTCAGTAGTAATGGTTAAAACACTGATCTACAGGTCACTTTCCACCAACACAGCACTACCTATTTTTCTGTAGTTACTGAATGATAAACTAATTTTTAAAATTGTTTCTTTGTAGAAGCAATGGCATAAATGTCATGCTGGAATTTAAAATTTACAAATATATGAACAGAGAGGAAAGAGCATTTCCTTTTAAATTTTGAATACTCAAATTTGCTCTGGAGAAACAAAAATAAAAAACACAACTTAGAAAGAAAGAATGTAGGCTGCTTGAGCTTCCAAAAATCTTGTTCTAATAAGAAAATGAAAATCAGATATGTTCTCATCATATAACTGAAGAATTTAGTCTAATTACACTATAATCAAATATCAAATTTGATGAGACAAAATAAACATAATTTGCTGATTTCAAATCATATCACTAAAGTCGTGAAGGCGTGAAGTCTAGTCTGTAGTCGTAAAGGCGTGAAGTCTAGTCTGTAGTTAGCAGTATGTTTTCTGATTGCTGGCATGAAAAACAACAAATCATGAAGGAAAGAAACAAAATTTAGTCCAATTGGAATTTAATCTGGAATTGATTTTTGTCCTAGATCTTTTTCTAAGAACAAGATGAGCTAGAAAAGGATTTACACAGTAGAATAACAGAAAAGGATTCAGGAGAATTAAGCTAAGTTCCTTAATTTAAAAATCAGAAAAGTATCAGAGGCATCCACTGATCTTATTATACAGCTTCTACCAGAAAGATCTCAAAAAAGAGATGTTTTCACCTATACAGTAACTAAAACTAAAAGTCCGTTCCATCCTCGTCAGAAGTTATCACAGAGTTTTCTTCTCTCTGACTACACCAAAAGCCCAGGAATCTGTAAAACATTATGGTGAAAAAAAAAAGCATGAAAAAAAAATATTCAAGAGTTCTTCAGGGGCACTGAAAGTGAAAATATTTGTCTCCAAAATTCAGAATGAGAATACATACACATAAAGACACCTGTCCATGCACATACACCTATCCATATACAGTTTTTGAATTACTTAAGTTCTAGGGACAAACTTCACATATTTATCCAGACTAGACGAGGGATAGGTAAGTTTGTTTTCAGCTAATGGTTATTCTCTGTCTCTCTCTCTCCTCTTTTTTTTTTTTTTTTCTTTTTCTTTAGTATGAGGATTGCCACACAGTCTTATTTTCCACATTAAAGTTCGGGGCAGGTATTACCTGAAAATATGAATATCTCAGGAATTCTTGAATAAGAAAATAAGGCAACATGTTCTGGTCCATATTTCTGGTCTGAAATAATGTATGCTTATATTATAGAATAAATGAATAACAAAAAGATTTGTCTCCAGTAGGCATCCTCACATGAATGCATACTTTTTTTCTGTCACTGTGAAAAGCTATTTTTTTTATCACTGTGAAAAGAAAAATACATCAATGGTTATTTTTCTATCAAAAGGACCCACACATACACACATGCACAAAATCCATTCAAGGCATTTTTTCATCATCCTCTTCACATTAATAGTTAACATTTTTGTTGTTCATTGGAAATCAAAATCTGGAAAGAAGTTTGCTTTTTTTTAAAAAAAAATTGTTCTTTTTCCTGGAACCTTTGACAAAGATGCCAAGTTGGACAGCGTCCTTAATGTTAACGTTCTCATCAGCTTGACAGCAGATCACTTCTTATAAAATAGTTCTGGCAAGTCTATTGCAATACCAGCTTTTCTTTCTGCATTTTTATTGTGAGAAAGTACTTGTGTTTTCAAGGGTCTAATTTCAAATCTCTCTTCTTTACAGGCAATAGGCTCTGATTGTTTCTGAAGAACATTTTTATATAGTTTAGCAACCATTTTACTGGCACTGAATTACAACTTGCTGTTCCTGGTTCTGCAAGTCATCTTTTCTCTTTTGTTTTCAATTGCCTTTTCAAAAAGGCAATTGAATTGGAGAGTTTAAGGAAAATAATATAAAGAATCATAACATGTAGTGTTGTCTGTAGTATTTCTTAAGGTTTTTCAGATAACTGAATCACAGCTAAGTTTTACATTAATTGTGACAACATGAAACATTCTGAATCAAATTACATATTTCAGGTAACGTATATGCATATACAGTTCTTCTATAATTAAAGATAAGTATGTAATATGATGTCCATAAGCATAGTCTTCTTGAAAAATATGGAAAATATGATGTAAGTTTAATGACTAGTTGTAAAATACTAATAATACCACTTGTGTATATATAAAACCTTTATGGAGGAATGTTTTAAAGTTGTATTCACAAAAAGTTAATATACATTCTGGAGATGTTTGTGAAAATTATGTGTTACATAATCCAGCAGGTGAATAAAATTTATGTAGTTTCTAACCATCTACATATAAACTTTTAAATCTTCAAATCATTTATGAAAGAAATGTGAATTTAACTGTAACTCATTAAATAAAGTCAAATGCTACATAGAACTTTTATTCCTGTAATTTTGAAATACCTTTTTTTTTCTTTGTTGAGGAATACTCTACATGGATGACAATGCAATCATATTGATATGAATATTATATAATTAAAATATCACATTTAATAAGGAAATCCTCAAAAAGACGGGTAACAGATTAACAATGAAAGAGCACTATGACAGCATAAAACATTACCTCAGTTTTATAAATGCATTATTATTTTATAAGGCAGTCCAACTATGTTCAACTCCTAAATAAAACAGATGTGATGAAAGAAGAATTTAGACAGATTGACATATTTCTGACCTTTCCTCATGTATTTCCTGAAATGAAACTGTAATTATTATGCATGTTACAGGTTACACTGATGAGCTGATAGAGGAGGCTGTCAAATTATACAGCACACAATCACTCAATGACACAATAGAAGAAAGAGTGGAGCAGAATTTCCAAATCACATCACATAAGTTTCCAGACAAAATGAGCACTCCAGAAGACCATATGTCACACTTAGGCAAATTAGACATGCATATGTTCCAGGCAAGAAAACACCCATAAAAAAATAAGGCATCAAACTGTTTATAAGTTATTAAATGGGATCCAGATCAATCATTCTGTACAATTGAGGGAACTGAGATGCTACACATTCCTAACTATTTCCAAAAAGATATATCACTTCCACTTAAACCTCTGATTTTGTAACCTCAGTTTGGAAAAAAAAATCTCTATCTATCTATATCTATATTTATATCAATATATCTATATCTGTATCTTAAGTGTGCAAACCTTTGAATGGAGGGTGACTTTATAAAAATACTATCTGAAAAACAAGTTAGGGAGAGATATATTTTTGAATCACTTTCAAAACAATTATTTCAAAGAATCCACAAGCCACTTCACGTGTAATAGAAGAATTCAAGTGTAATAGAGCACACAAAAAAAAACTTTAATGGAATTACAGATGCTGACACAGCAACTACACAGAGAAATCAAGACTTATATCTTTATTTTACCCGGAAAGTTAGGTTAAGGTATTAGAAAAGTAGTCAATTTGTTCAAGAAATCCTTTGGGTGGCAGCATAATCTACCATTTTTTTTTAGTTTTCCTTATTGGTGTTCTGCTTGTCTTGGAGATGTTTTTGATCTTTGTAGTAATCTGTTTATTTGAAACACTCTTCTTCTGGACTGAAATGGTCAAATGATGAAGATTTTTGGAGATATACTTAAAAATCTCTATCATTTATTGCTACTTTCGAGAAAGAAGGTGAAGCAGAAGAATAGAGAGAAAAGGGAGAAGATGGCAGGAAAGGAGAAGAGAGGGTGGAGAAAAGATGAGGAAAAGGATGGAGTAGGGAAGAAAGATATAGAGATTCCTTAACTGTAACATTTATAGCATTACATGATTCTGATAAAACTGAGACTTAGAAGATTAGATATCTGCAATGTAATCACAAATAACTCACAAGTGAGGTAGCCGTTAAGAAATCACTTATCCAAGGACAGAAATAACTTTTTTCAGGGCACAAGCCATATCATTTCAAAATAGATGTCCAAAATAGGTCAGATAGATGGCTTGCACGCTGAATTGCTTATTTCTCTTTAGTAGGAGGATATCTAGAGTAGACAGTTAAGTCCTTCACTTTAGAAACTTCACAATTTTCTAAAAATATATAAGATTAATCCCTTTTTAACGTAGATTAATGTAGATTTTAATGTAGATTTTCATGTAAATTTTAATGTAGTTTCTTAGTTGCTCTTCTACATAATCAATTATTGGAGAACTTAATGATAGATTTAAAATTAACTTTAGTTATAGCAATCTGTTTTGTATTGGTGTGTTTTTACTTAGTTTAATATTATTCTTTTCAGGATTTTATCAAATGTAATATACTAATTTTCTTTTGTTCTGCTATTTCTTGGATTGATCAAATAATTCTAATTGATTATTAGGGAAAACAGGAAGGGTTTCTATAAATACATTAGCAGCAGGAGGAAGACGAGGAAGCTGCTGAATGGGGAGGGGGCCTTAGTGACAGAGGGTGCCAAGAAGGCAGAGTTACTAAATGCCTTCTTTGTATCTATCTTTACTGCTAAGGCCACTCCCCATGAACTGCAGGACTCAAGTAGAAGAGATATAAGTGGGGTAGAGGAAGACCTTCCACTGGTTGAGAAGGATTGGGTTAGGGATCACTTAGGCAAGTTGGCCACTCAAAAATCTATGGGCCCAGATGGGATGCACCCAAGAGTGCTGAGGGAATTGGCTGAGATTATTGCTCAGTCTCTCTCCATCATCTTCAAGAGCTCATGGAGAGCAGGGGAGGTGCCCGAGGACTGGAAAAGAGCCAACATCACTCCAGTCTTCAAAAGGCAAGAGGGAGGGTCCAGGCAATTACAGGCCAGTCAGCCTCACCTTTGTCCCTTGAAAGGTGATGGAGCAGTTCATCCTAGAGAGAAACTCCAGAGATATGGAGGAGAAGAAGGTGTAGAGGAGCAGTCAGCATGGATTCACCAAGGGGAAGTCATGTCTGACGAACCTCATACCTTCTATGATGGGATGACAGGCTGGCTGGACGAAGGGAGAGCCATGGATGTTGTCTACCTTGACTTCAGCAAGGCTTTCGACACTGTGTCCCATACTGTTCTCATACGGAAGTGCCGGGAGAGTGGACTAGACGAGTATACTGTGATATACGAGTATTCTGTGATACACGGTGTGGTGGATCGAGGGTGCGGTGGATCGAGGTGGATCGAGGAAGAGGAGATCTTATTAACATGTATAAATACATGAAGGGGGATTGTAAGGAAGAGGAGGCCAAGTTTTTTTGGTGGTGGCCAGTGATAGGAGAAGCAGTAATGGGTGCAACCTGAATCACAGGAGGTTCCACCTGCAGGTGAGAGGGAAGTTCTTTACAGTGAGTGTGACAGAGCAATGGAGGCTGCCCAGGGAGGTTGTGGAGTCTCCTTCTCTGGAGGTCTTCAAAACCCGCCTGGATGCCACCCTGTGCCACATGCTCTAGGTGTGCCTGCTTGAGCGAGAAGGTTGGACTAGATGATCTCTAGAGGCCCCTTCCAACCTTGTAGATTCTGTGATTCTGTGAGGGTTGGCTGGATGGCAGAGCTCAGATGGTGGTGATAAATGGGGCCGAGTCCAGTTGGAGGCCTGTGGCCAGTGAAGTCTCCCAGAGGTCAGTACTTGGCCCAGTGCTGTTTAACTTCTTCATCAATGACCTGGACGAGGGCATGGAGTGCACCCTGAGCAAGTTTGCAGATGACACCAAGCTGAGTGGAGTGGCCAACAATGCGGAGGGCTGTGCTGCCATCCAGAGGGAGCTGGACAGGCTGGAGAGTTGGGCAGAGAGGAACCTCATGAGGTTCAATAAGGACAAGTGGAGGGTCCTGCACCTGGGGAGGAATAACCCCAGCACCAGTACCGATTAGGGGTCGACCTGCTGGAAAGCAGCTCCACAGAGAAGGACCTGGGAAGGACCTGATGTCAACCTCATGGTTGACATCAAGTTAACCATGAGTCAGCAGTGTGCCCTGGTGGCCAAGAAGCCCAATGGGATCCTGGCCTGCATCAGGAGGAGTGTTGCAGGTCAAAGGAAGTGATTCTACCCCTCTACTCAGTTCTGGTGAGGCCACAGCTAGAGTACTGTGTGCAGTTCTGGGCTCCCCAATATAAGAGGGATGTGGAGCTTCTAGAGAGGGTCCAGCGGAGGGCTACAAAGATGATTAAGGGACTGGAACATCTCTCGTATGAGGAGAGACTGAGTGAGTTGGCCTGTACATCTTGGAGAAGAGAAGGCTGAGAGGGGATCTTATTAACATGTATAAATACATGAAGGGTGATTGTAAGGAAGAGGGGGCCAAGTTTTTTTTAGTGGTGGCCAGTGATAGGACAAGGGGGAATGGGTGCAAGGTGAATCACAGGAGGTTCCACCTGCAAGTGAGGGGGAACTTCTTTACAGTGAAGGTGCCAGAGCAGTGGAACAGGCTGTCCAGGGACGTTGTGGAGTCTCCCTCTCTGGAGGTCTTCAAAACCCGCCTGGATGCCACCGTGTGCCACATGGTCTAGATGTGCCTGCCTGAGCAGGAAGGTTGGACTAGATGATCTTTAGAGGTCCCTTCCAACCTTGAACATTCTGTGATTCAGATTTTCTGTGATTATATTCTACTCTGAATAAGTCAAGTTGCTCTTTCAGATAAATATATACTATTAAAGGCATCTAATCATATATTTGAATATTATTTCAATAGTATCTTGTTTCAATAATGCAAAAATATATTCACAATGAAATAAGATTTGCCTAAGATCCTACAGAGTCTAAGGTTCTAGAACTTCTCATACCACTATAACAATACATTTTTATAGGAAATATTTATTTTAGATGTTTTAGATACATGGCCATTTAAATTAAAAAAAATCAACATCTGAAGTAAACTAACTGGTCCTCTACACAACTGCTACAAAGCAAGGTTTCAGCTTGCTTTCCATATGAACTGAAGACATATCTTATTTTTGTTCTTAGAAGAGAGTAATGAGGAGAAATATTTTCCAATATCATGTTGGCAATATGTGATACTATGATGCTGGTAAAATCTCTGTATAATCTTTCATTTTTTTTCCTCCTTCTTCTTTTTTTTACTGCTTTGAATCATTTGTTAATTCAGCTGGTATGTATGCAGGCTTGCCGGTTACTCACCTAGGTTTAAAGAAAAATAATAACAATATGCCTTATTCTCTTAAAGTTCTATTGTGTCAATGTATACTTGAAGGAGAAATTCAGACTAGACACAGAACCACTACTATGGCCTTCACTGCCTGGAAAGTCCTTGAATGTTTTCACCTCTGGTATTACTCATTGACATTTTAGTTTAGAATTCCCTGAAAGATAGTAAACATGACACAAATATGGATTATACTTTGCTTTTATCCCCGCTATAAACTATTGAAATTTATTAGCAACATCGTCTAAATATACGATCTTGTAGAATTATGTTCTTAGTAATCATTTCTTGAAGATGAAGTTTAAAAGGCCATATGTTAGACACAAAATGTAACTAGTGCCAAACTTAACTCAAAATCTATAGCATTGCCACAGAGAATAGAGTGTCATTATTATATCCTATATACCCTACTTAGCTTTTCTTTTTTTAATCTCTATCTTCTTTCCCGCTCTCTTTCCCAAGGAAAATGTTAAAAGAACTACCCTGTCTATTTGTTTCATAAAAAGAAATAGACAAAACCAATGAACAAGCAAAACCAAAAAACAAACAAACAAACAAAAATTCCTCCAGATCCAGTCTTTTCCAGTGCAGGACAGTTAGAGATTACAATGATCTGTAAATATGACAATACTGCACACAACAAAGATATGCCAGCTAAACATTCAAAGATGCAATAAAAAAAATACTTGATTGACTTGCAAACTGGAATTTACTATGAAGCTAAAGAGCTTTGAATAATGATGTTGGGGGAGGGGGAGTCATGTCATTCTCAAAATAACTAGTTTGGGACATTTATGGAAAACTTCTAGAAAACCAAAATAATCACATTTATCCCCCAATTTTCTCTGTTAGTTTTCATAGAGCAGGCCTTTGAGGTATTCTTTGATTTTATTTGGGTCCAAGCAAAAGCTAATAGAACCCAGAACCTTGGATAAGTACTAGAATACATTGCTAATAGAAGATTCAAACTTACTTTTGTTGAACTAAAGGATGCACTCATTGAGTCTGAAGCATGTGAAATGTCCATGATTTCTTCATACAAGACATATAACTAATAGACTACAGTAAGAATTTTACCTGACACAAGTATAAAATATAGTAAAGAAAAGTACTCATAATAAAACCCAGCCAAGATAAGCCCCAACTGTTTTTCAGAAAAAAAAAAAAAGAAAAAGAAAAAGAAAAAGAAA
>JAUBOD010000001.1:11740317-11771863 GCA_032353885.1 Nothura maculosa
GATTTCCCCTTGGTGAATCCATGCTGGCTACTCCTGAGCACCTTCTTCTCCTCCACGTGTCTGGAGACAGCAGCCAGTATGAGCTATTCCATCACTTTTCCAGGAGTGGAGGTGAGACTCACTGGCCTATAGTTGCCCGGGTCCTCCTTCTTGCCTTTTTAGAGTGATGTTGGGTTTCTACCAGTCATCTGGCACCTCCTCTGTTCTCCAGGATCTTCCGAAGATGATGGTGAGTGGCTTGGCTATGAAATCCACCAGTTCCCACAACACTCTGGGGACTGTAAGTCACAAGTTAGTAGACAGAGAGGTACTTCATAAGAGGATTTCTGAAGCATACGTTTTGAGAAGGCCAAAAAGAAAGAGATTGTTGTCTTTTGTCTTTTTAGTGTTACATAATGGTGTTACTTTCTTGGAAAGTGCCATAGATAACTACTTAAAACAAAACTCTTCATCCCTAGATATCCTTAAAATGAGAAGTGGGAATGAATTGGATCTCAGTTTCATAATTATTTTTGTAACTCATCTACATTAAGGTAATTGAAAATTTATTGCTTGGGCAAACAGATTGATTTCTTTTAAGAAATTAACTATAAAATTACTATTAACATTATTATCAATGTAAAGCAAATAGTCATAATCTAATTTGTCCTTAATTCTATTAAAATCGTACTAGTCATTGCATCCTTCCTTAAATTTATTATAAAAAATTATGCAGAAAATTTGGAATTTCTATTTTTACTAAAATCTCGGAAGTGCACTTATATGTATCTTACTCCCTTTATAAAATAAATTATTTTATGTTTTCAGTTTGTCTTTGTACATTTGAACATTAATATAACCTTAACACTTTGGAGTCTAAAATGCCTTGAGTTCCTCCATTTCCTACAGAAATGCCTTATAACATGTTTTTTTCACCAATACAATATTTGATTTTGACATTTTTATAATAATACCACTAATAAAAACGCACACATATATGCAAAAATTCTACCTGGCATGATAATTGTGTCATGCTTCCATAATCAGTTACAAGATTTTGAATGTCAAACTATTCTCAATCTCTTTTCAGGAGAGAGAAGCAAATGAGTTATTAAGCATCAACTGAAAGGTGATAAATCCAATCTCCTTTGGACATAAGCCATGGGAAATCCATCTTTTTCAGCCATCCCATCTGGTATACAAAGAAGATAAACTTACATTAAAAAAAAAAAAAACTAACATTGCATTGTGAATACTTTTTAGAAAGAAAGTGCTGCAAGGTACTCACAGACCACTTGCTGAACAGAAGAAAAATGTACATTTCCATAAGGAATCTAATTTTTTTGCGCAAGTTATTCAGATGCCTTCCAAACAGTAACAGGAGTCTCTTTACAATGATACTTGCAATATCTGCCAGACTGTACAAGATTCTCTGTATTGCAGTTTTTTTTAGTTCTCATAACCAGTCGGTTTGTGGTTCTATATGACCACTCCAGAACATTCATGATCCATCCCGCTGCTATTGATTATGCTAAACTATATACAAAACGTGTGTTAACTAACTTTACTATGCACAAAAGACCATCTTACTTGACCATATCTACATCTGCCTTCTGACTATTTACAGGTGTCCTAAATGTTTTGAATTTGGTTAGTTCTGCAGTAGGAACCTCTTCTATAATCTGCAGAAAGGCTAGATTATTTCCCAGGGTTTTAATCAACACTTTGAAACACATAATTTAGTGTAGAAACTGCAGGTAATGGCTGGGGAAAAACTTGAGACAGTCCAAAATTTCCACCAGGAAAGCTTCTGTATTAGTCAATTCAATGTCTTGTTGTGAAGGCAGCTAATACTTCAGTCAATCGCCTTGTCTGAGGTCAGAGAGACAAGACATATAACAGCAGTCCTTATCTATTCAAATGACTAGCTAGGGAGTTCCTCCAACATCCAGCGTCTTCAGTGCACTAGCTATGGCACAGCCCGTACAGGCTACTACCTCACAGATGTAACTACAGAAAAAGCTGGAAGGAAAAAGAAAGAAAAGGGAGGGAAAGGCTAGGGGAGAGAAGGAATGGGAAGGAAAAACTGCAAAGGTTATAACTCTTTCCAAATCTACTGGGAAAAAAATGCCTTGATATATTTTTAAATGAAGTTATAAAAAATAAATTTTTAGCATTATATTAATACTTCTTTCCTTTTATGAACACAGTGCATTTTCTTGGCAATAAGTATATTGTAGTCAATAATTTGAAAAACCCTGAGTATTTGTGGCGACATTCAAGTTGATATTATATTGAATATTTTTAAAGAAATATCCATAAAATAAAATTGCTTGTAACATCCTGTATCCTTTTTTAAAAAAAATGTTGTTGCTCTCAATAGCTTTTTTATAGCATGAAAGTTTGCATTATGCAGCAATCCATAAATCTAATCATACCACTTAAATAATTACACACTTACTCTCTCTGCGATGTGTGCATCTCACTCCTATTAATATTAACATCAGCAAGTATCAAGCAGATAATATACTCTTGAATATATTCATTTACTGACTATGTAAACACTAATAATAATTTCCTCACTGTGAAAGGTGGATTTAGAGGAAGCTATCTTATTTTCTCTAAAATTTCATTTAAAATATGTGATTGATCCACTATAATTTATTAGGAAAAAAAAAAGTTGAATTTGGAGAGGTCAAAATCTCTTTGAAAATCTTTGAGTTTACCTGATTATTCTGGAAAACATATCAAATTAGAGATATAATAAATGGAGACTTTTTATTCAGAGTTCCCACTACATTCATTCAGAATTCCCATTAAAATGGTATAGAATACTACATAATTTCCTTTTTTGCCCAGATTGGGTATTTATATCTTTGCCTAGCTTCACATATCAGAGGACTAGTCTTCCTCTGGTTTGATATGATGCTTTATTTCACAATAATAAAACAATGATGGTGTATGCCCTTTCCTGATGAGAAGGACAGCATATATTGATAGAAAATAAGCTGAAAATAAAGACATATGGGTTCCATTTCTGGAAAACAAAAAGGTTTTATATATTTTTTTCCTGGAGAAGTTTTTTGTGTTTCCATGTCTAGCTTAGGTTTCCATAGCTTACAAATTACTTCTGGAGGGAATTGTGTTTTGCTGCTTTCGGTAAAGCTCAGCATTTTGGTGTTTCTCTTTGCTGCAATAATTAGACCTGTACATGGTGAATTCCACTGAAAGAACTTTGTTGTGTCATAGGCCATTGGTCTTCCATGAACCTTGACTGAGTAAGAAATTATGTTTATCTGTGATGATTAGCTATAGCTGAGAAGAGTGCTCATTAGAGATACTGACTTAAAACAATCCTTTCATCCCCATGTAGACATCCTGCTCACACATTTTTTTCACAACAACATAGATTACAAGGTTAATAGTACTCATTGTCTGTCGACTCACTAGGAAAAGATTTCACCTATAGGTGTCATAGCCATCTCCTTTCAGGAAACACTGGCAGAATGATGACAGTCAGTGTCAGATACATTTTTGGTCATGGCAATTTCCTGATGTCACACATCACAGATATCTCCATAGAAAATTTAATTATCATGCTAGTAAAAAAGCTGCAATAGGGTAAGATATTGCTACATAGAAAGAAATGTATTTTTTCCCATCTTACTGTTCATTAAAATTATAAACAATCAGAAGGAAAAAAAGAAAGAGAGAGAGAGCTCTAGTCTGTGCGATCCAAATTCACTCTACTCAAAAGGAGATGAAGTGTGGTGGCTGGTGGCTCCCTAGCAAGTAACAAGGATGAACCTTTTTACAGATTTAATTTATAACCCCAGGATTATGCGCAATGTGAGATAAATGCTGAGGCAGTAGCTGAGGCTGCTGTGAAAGTAGATCCTTCTCCACCTGCATGTATTGTGTATTATTCAGTGCTGCTCACTGACCTGAACAGTAAGAGTGCTTTAGGGAATGACCTTAGGAGAAGAGTGACTGAAAAAATGGATACTTACATGGTATTCTTCGAGTATTCTTTTCAAAAGAACACAGGAAAGCAAGCATAGGGACAGAAATACAGATATATGATGGGGTAGAGTGGATGACGCTGGCAAGCACAGAAACTGTTCACCAGAAACAATTCTGTGTCACAAATACATAGGTCTAGTACACTCACGAGAAAGGCTTTAAGCTGGGAACAATGTTAGATGGCAACATAAGGCCATAACTAAGTATACACTCTAAATGTCTGGGGATAAGCAAATAATAAAAATCATACTCTTGCTCTTTGCGAAGGAATCTTAAGTTAGATATGAAAGAAAAAAATGTGTGTCAGTGCTCTGTGAGCATGTATGTGTCTGCATACCAGTACAAAAGTATATGAAATACAAAGGCTGAAGGTCTTAGCCTATAACCAAATTTATGAGCTAACCACCATAGTGGAGTGCATTAAGTTAAGGAACATGCCCAGCTGTTCCTGTAGAAAGGTATAGCTTATGCAGGCCGTCTAGGCAACCAAGAAATAAAAGGGGTACACAGAAATCAAAATCATGCTTAGGTCAAAAGTCTAGTGTGGGACAGATCTGTTGAAAATGTCTAGGTAATAAGAAAAGGAAAAAAAAAAGAATAAATCATAGATGCATAGATGATGTTTAAGATCATCTGTGGATGTAGGTAGAGTGAGAGACGCCCAAAAATCCCTGGGAGGGGACAGGAAATGGGCTGCCCAAGTGGGTGATGAGAAGGAGGAAATGTCCATGAGGTAGATGAAGCAGCCCCTGGGCTTGAGAAGCAGTTGTTGGCTGCGTAGGCCTGCCTGGTGTTGTGGTTTATTTATTGTATTAATGATATTGAACCTGATTAATAAATCAATTAACAATCTAGATCCTGATTTGCTTTAAATTATGTAAACTCAGCATTTTTCCCTAGGGCAGAGAGAGGGAAGAATTTCCATTTCTATTCTTCCTATTCTCCTTCCCTTCTTGTCTGTTTCATAAAAAAGCAGAACTAAACATAGTGATAAGGTAGGATTTTAATTACTTATCTGTTGAGAAATGTCTGAGTCCAGTTACAGTGAAGAATTTTGTAGAATGGAATCTGATCAACTTTTGATTAGAAAATAGAGAATATAACAGTAAGATATTCTTGACAGGAGGGAGGAAATGAAGGTGAAAATTATTACGAAATGAATTTGTGATTCTTAGGAAAGATAGCAGATATTACTAAGAGCAGAATAATGTAACAGAATACATACATAAAGGAATAAAAGAATAAAAACATTAAGAATAAAAGAATAAAAACATTATGAATTCTATAATCTTCTTGTGGGGCTTCAATTGCTTTGTGAACCACTCACTTCAAGAATCTTAACTTCCTATAATAAGTTTAATACACCGAGCTTGATGTTATGGTCAGCGGTAACTGACTGCGACTTCGTGCTTTTGAAAGAGTGTACATGGATGTGTTCTTTATTACATGTTATTTTCACCTATTTTGTAGGTTTATCTCTTCTGAAGAAATATAATGATGAGAAAGAATTTGCCATGTCAAGGAAAGCTTGGAGTTAGCATATTTTTCCTTAGTATTGTTGCTACATTTCTGTGTCTACAGATTTTCAATATAATACTGAATAGCTGCAGGTTTCCTTTTACTGTAACAGATTAAATTTGACTGTAAAAGCTGATTCCTAGCTAGAAGATATATACTTTTTATTCCCCAGATACTGAACTCTGTAACTGCCCGTTTGATTCACACTACTGAGTTTCATTCAGTTTGAACGAGAATTTTTCATAAAAGATAATTGTTACTTATTGGACAATTTTATTGTTAGATTCATTTTTAGATTCCAAGTAGATCCAAGATATATTTATATTCGTATTTACAATGATTATAATGTCATATCTTCATGAAAAATTTAAGATACATGAGTATAAATTGTTAAATAATGAGACATCAGAACAATTTCATTGTTTATAACCATAAATTACATTTACCCTTTAGAAAACATTTAGGCTTTTTGAGACCTAGATTTCTTTTAAGTCTCTATTTGGAGAGAGTCAAGAACCCAAAGGGTAAGGAAAATGGGAATGAGAAATGGTTTATGTGATTCCAAAGTTGGATCAGTGTGTACAAGTGAAAGGTAGACAATGTATTGAAAAAGTGATTTGGTGTTTCCAGTTCTTCTCTATTCATTTTAGTCTACTACTGTTTCATCTAAGATGAAGAAAAAATTTTGGAGCTCTGACTAGAATAAGTAAAATATCTGATGAGTAGATTGAATGTCCTTGACTCTATTATAGAGTTGGTTTAAGAGTATTTTTGCAGCAAAGATTGTGGATCTTAGAAATTTTACAAAGTATTATTAATTCAAGATTTCATGAATTTGGATTTTATTTTCTTATATTCATTCAGTTTGTTAAGTCTAAGAAAAATGTATCTGTTTCTTTGAAATGTATGTATGATCTTTTATAAGATTGTTGTGCATAGATAGGTCATCTTTCAATATGTCCCTTTTTTCTAACAGGCCATCTTCCCTTCTTATATTTTATTATAGTTCATCTTCAATCTACTTTCTTGTATTTATATAATATTTTTATTTCTAGTAACAATGTTTTTTTAAAAACTCTCATTATTATTATTATTTTTATTATTATTATTATTTAAACACTACAGAATACAATATTTTTTCCTAAGAGCTGTTTCAATCTTTATTTGCATATCCAGAAAAAAGATTCACTACTATAATTGAAGTAGAACTGGCATATAAGCACAATGCCCACATTACTATGTTGGCTCAAGCATGAGATGATAGGATTAAAAAATAAAAAGAGTATACTGTGAAACAAAAGGGATACAGACAGTCTGTTGAGCCTGTTATCCCTGTGAATATCACTTCAAATACACACTGAAAAAGTTGTTCGCTCTTCTTGGATTCCAACAGTGAGTATATGGACCTCAATGCAGCTAAATTAAATCTGATTCAAAGAGAGAGAAATATGCATGCATATATATATATATATAATATGTATCTATAATCTTAAAGGAAAGGAAAAATTCATTTAGCAATGCACTGCTGAAGCATCTGCTTAATTTAATGAGTAGGCAATTATCAATGTGTGCCATAAAAGTCTGTCAGTAAATAATCAAAGTTATTTAGCGCTAGGTAGTATACTTCTACTGTTTGTTAGAAAGAATTTCTTATTCGGACATTTTGATAAGTGAATGACTATTTTGTCCATTGAATTTGTAGATAAATGAGCCTATCACTGAGAAGTCTGCAGTGCACTCTTTCTTTAAGAAGTAGAATGCTTTTCCACAGTGTGAAGAGATCCCACAGTCCGGAGACATCCTGTACTAGTGGGACTGAAGTGCTAGATAATATTATGTTACTATTTCCCTGTCTAAAGTGTTGAATATTTATTCATTATGCTTTTTATTCTATCACAGATATAATAATAATTATAACGGTAATTGTTGCATTTTGAAAATATCTATATATGGAGAACAAATTATTAAATTCAGAAAGGAAAATGTTCACTCTAAGAAGACTTCTTTTTTTTTCCTAATTTCCAATTTATAGATAAGGCAAATTATGGAAGACATCTAAACCACATATTATAAGCAGGTTGATTTCATGAGAAATGTATTTATTTATCCCTTTAAAACTCAAAATAAACATTTTTTTGAGAAAGAACAATATTTGCAAAATTTATTTTCAAGTATATCATATTAACTCAGAGAAATTACAAAAAAAATCAATCTTCTTTTTGCAGTAATTCCTCAGCTAACAATCACTCTTTTTCCCTGGGAGACCTCAGAGATGCCCAGTTTCAGGAGAGCAGTTCATTAATGAGATGAGTAATATTGACAGTGTCCCACAGCAAAATTCCTGTCTGTGTATTCAAATTCAGGTTTTAGAAAGACTTAAGGCAGTTCAAATGCAACCAGTTTAATGCATCATGACTCTAAGAAAAATCCATGGCAATAAATGCTCTATTAAATTATTATATCTCTGATATATACAGGCTGGAAGGACATGTTCTACATTACATTAATCTAATTCTGTTGACTGTACCAATACAAACAAATGTTTTGCCATTTTTGATTTTTTTTGCCAAATACATAATCCATTACAAAAGGACAATTGCCATCTTTTTTCTTCCTGACATAGGAATATAGCTGAAAGATTTCAGATCAAATATATCCCACGGTTTGTCTAAAAAGTTTTCTGTGATTGTATATCAGTCAGATATCTGCTTAGAAGTACCTTTTATTTCTATTTTACTATATTGAACAATAGGAACAACATTATGAAGAGAAGTGAAAAATGAATTTAGTGTAATCAAGCTGAAAAGAATCATATAACAACAGAAGTAAACCTGGACCAATGCTTTTAACAGTTATTTGCTGATTCTTTTTGCTGCCTTGTCTAACATAGAAATGGTCCCACTAGAAGACATGTTGGACAGCGGCTGCATTCTCTCGGCCACTTTCAAAGGGAGATGAGTAGACTCTGTCCAAAACACTATTCTGCAGCTGCAATAAGATGAGTTTTGCTTTTTAGTAGTATGATATTCTGAATTTTTACTTTCATCTTCTCCTTTCAATTGATTACCCCTCCTATAGTAACACTGAGCTTGACTGTACAGTTAATCTATTCCTAAATGTTCAGGTGTCTCTATATTATTTTGCTATTACATGTAAAAGACATTTTATAGCAATTCTAATAAATGAAAATGAAAAATATAAGAAGAATACACTGTATAGAAAAGTTTAGCATGCAATTTTAGATTAAAATGTGGTTTTAATATGATGTATAGTATTCTGCTTTGAATCAGCTATCTGCAAACTGTTTCATTTAGTGGCATGAACCGTTATTTATTATCAATATACACACTTCATAATATGGAGTTATGAGAATTTTGAAATATATATCTTACATATGTATCTTACAAAAAATCTTAAAATATATCTAAGTGTATAATTTATGATAAAAAAGTCATGCTTATACTCTGTAATGTCCAATGCAAAACTAACAAAAAAGTAAAGTTTAAGAAACACTGTAACCAACTCAGATATTTAAGTATCCTGATTATAAAATTTGCAGATATGTATTCAAACTGACAAGGTGACTGAGGTATAACTGAGGTAGGTATAAGTTCTGATGTAATTTAAATTAATATAAAAGAGATGGAAAAAGCTCAAAATTTATTAAGAAACAAACTTCAGAGGATTTTAAATGGGTAAAGTATATATTTATATCAAGCATAAATATATTAGGGGATCATATGAAAAGTTATGCAAAGTGTATTGAATGTTAATCGACATCACTAATAAAAATTCTGTACGCAGCTTATATTTCTCAAAAAGAGAAGAAAAAGTATTTCCTGATTTAGTTGATATGGATTGCAGAAGATAGCCAAACACAAAATCACACTTTTGAATTCCCCAAGCAGAGATGTTAAATCTTTATCCACTTAGATTGTTGAAGAGATAAAACCTAAGGCTACAACTGTACTTAATTAAAACTTTGCAAAATCTATATGGAAAATGAAATGCTGCCTACAGGTAGAAAATCAAGCTGAGCAAAGCAGAAATTTCTTTGCATTGCTGAAACAAAGAAACCATGTAATGTTTGAGAGTCTAGTATAAATCTTTATCTCCCTCACTGGTGAGCCTCAGTTATTCTTGTGATAGGTAAGGAAACCTGCCACCACTGAATACTTAAATTCTACTCTCTACTGCTGTATGTGTTTGGGGAGAATATTGTCTTCTGTCCAAGAAGAACTTCTTATACCGAACTTCTGTACTGTGTTCTTTGACTAAAAACTGTGAATTAGGGATTTGATTTTCATCCCTATGTCAAAGGTAAAAGGGAGTATCCATTATAAAACTCCCAGTGAGGATGAGAATTAATAATTGCATTAATATTTCTAACTTTCTAGCATGGAATACAGCTCACTGATGTTGAAACACACTTACAAATGTTCAGTAGAACACCTAACTTTTCAGGAAACTGTTTGAGCCAACTCTAAGTATGGAATATGCCATAAGTGTATAGCCAGTATGTATCTCTATAAAACAAAGAGGTAATAAAACTGTAATCATGTCTATGACAGATCTACAACAGTAGTGAAAAAGGTAATATTTATACATGCCATTATTTCACACTAAAATATTACTCTGTGATCCAAAATTATTATTTTAATGCAATGTACAAAGGGTAAACTTTTTTTTTTTAAATATCTGTCATTTGCAATGCCTAAATACGAAAAAAGAGAACATGATCTGATGAATACTGAGCTAGATATGAAGCCTGACTATCCTGAAGTAGTCCACTTTCTGTGATTCTAGAGGATTCTGTAATACTGCAGTCTGATGATCAAAAGCAGCTGTTAGATCTAAAAATACAAAAGAAGTGAATATTTTCAAACATGAGAAAGAATATAGCTCACTATTGTACTTTGAAAAACAGTTTCTGTCATCAAAAGGAGAGTCTGTGAACTCACTACAGAGATAAGTTTCAGATAGTTCTTAAGTTGGATGGTGGTTGCTTTTTCATACTATATTTGCAATTGCAAAATAATTGCATTCTGTTGTCAGTAACCAGGGACAAAATTAGCATTTATATGTATTGGAACATCAGATTTTGAACTCACAGCATTTATCACATTTGATGGACAACTAATTAAGTGAATTACAAATTAAGTAAAATTTGCTATTACAACTGAAGATGGCTAAGAGACAAGTTCTATTGTGATCTAGATAGTAAAATTTAAAATGAAAGGAAATGGATGGCTTTTTTTTTTCTTTTTTTTTTTTTTTTTTTACTGTGAAAGCAGTTGCACTGAATGAATGAGTATGTGAAGAAGGTCTAGTTCTATTTCCCTGTGGAGTATGAAACAGCTTCAGAAGTTATTGCAGCTTTCTTGCTCTATGCCACCTAGTTTTGGCACCTTTTTATTTTTGCAGAGTTGAAAGTATAAATAAGATATACATGACTAATGCTCACAACAGATAGCTAAGACAAATAAGCTACTCAATTAAGCACTAGCATGTTCACCACCCCCAGTAAATTGTATAAAGGGAGTGTGCAAGCCTGACAGTTATCATCTGAGTTGGTTGAGTGAGTTTTCAGGGTTCTTTGCAATAGGCTGACAGTGCTCCTAAATTGTTGTCTTCTGCATCTCTTTAAAAAAAAAAATTATTTGTTTTATATATTGTCATGTCACTAGTTTTCTTTTCTTGAATTGGTGACTATTCCCATATCAGCAGTTGTACCTTTCTCTGCATTTTAACTTTTCTTATCTTGCACAGCTCAATTCCATGTACTTTTTCGCAGCTCTTGTTCACAATTTTTGTGGCAATTTTTGCAGAAGTTTAAGTCAAGGTTATACAGCCGGATCATATCAAAATCAAGCCTTGAATCACATATAGCTGTATCCTTAGGAGAAGAGTTACAAGTAGATGATATGGATATAAACAGGAGTCTAGAGGAGAGAGGACTAATAATACTTACTTTCTTGATGAATCTAAGTCATTGCAAGGTTGTTGTAGCCCTGACTATTGTATTCTTACAGATATACTTGTATGAGTACAAGGCATAAATATACAGATATATATTTGGAATTAACTATTTCATAATACTTAAATCTACCCTTGAGGCTCAGCATACAGTTGACTGTGTTCTGCTAGAGTCTGTTTTCTTGCATAAGATAAAAAAGGATGCATCTCAGGCATATTTGAGGCACATAAATAAACTGTAATGGTATTAAGCAAATATTTCTATTTCTTTTTTCTATTTTTTTCCTAAAACACACACAAAAGAGGAAGCATAACTGTGGAAAAGGTGTCTAACAATATTTTGATTTCGTATTTTCATAAATATTGCAGTCAGGGATTTTTCTAGATCAATATAATTTCTATAAATCTAATGAGAATTTGTGGCTTTGTTTTGCATTAACTTGATCAATTTAGCTTTCAATTCATTTAAACTTGTAGCATCTAAGGCAGTCTATGGCAATATTAGTAACATCCTACTGCATATTGATGAAGCACACAAGCAGTATTCTATTAAGTATATCACCTTTTCTATTGTTTTCTGGACTTTTTGTCTTCTACAAGAATATGTCTTTCTAGAATTTTCTTTTGAGAAAATGGGGTTGGAACTATGTGTTGCGTATGAGAAGATAGATTTATGCTGGTGGTAGTAGTTAAATATTGTTGCTTACCCACTTGAGATGTCTTTTGGCTAAGGAATCCTTAAGTCTTTGCTTGGAGAGAGTATTGAAATAAGCACGACAGTAAAACTAAGAGTTAAGCCTATGTAAAAATTAATTATCATCTTCAAACTCATCAGATAATTACAGAAGATTGACCTTTATCATTCAGAACTAATTCACAATTGCTTAACTTTTTTATCTTTTCTTACATTTCTACTTGAACAAGAAAATGCTGTTATCTCTTTATCCAGATGCAATCTCTTAAAACAAAAACTTATTCCATTGCAGCTATCCATATTTGCTATCCTTAAACACAAACTTGAGCCCAAATCTTGTTCAGCTCAAATTGCAGATATGATTATATACTTCTTTTGGAAATTTAAGAGAGAATTTAAAGATCATTTTTTTTCTTTTTCAAAATAAAAACACCACTTTATATTAAAAAATGAAAGTTAGTCTAGAGATCTCTTTTGTTATTCTATTTTTTTCTCTGTTGTTTTCATACTCCCAGGCTTATGAATATAACAATTAAAAAAAAGAGAAAAATAATTTCAAACTAAGAATTAATGTAGATATCTCCCAATAAGAAGATAGATATTAATAAAAGATTTTTAATGAAAGTAAATCCTCTGTAGTCTTTGAACCCACAGCCTTTCATAACACAGTCAGTTACCCTATTCACAAGACTACATTAATCTAGTAGCATAATGGAGTCAGGTGTTGTATTAGCCAATCGAGGATGCTCTTTAATCCCTTTGGATATAATAAAAACATATTAAGAGGAGCAATGTAATTAAAATCTTACATAGTTCTGTAAAGTAGACAAAGTGCATTCCCTAGGTCATTCTAAGGACTATGTGCATACAATTTAATGATGTGCATTTGTCCCACTGTTACAGAAACACTTGAACAGACAGACAATGGACAATGTGCTTTTTTTTTTTTTTTTGGCTTCAACTCTTAAATTAACTATGATGACTTCTGGTATGTCATATTATCAGAAAAGCTTTCTCCAAAATACTAATGACACTGTAATATTTGGAATATTAATTGCTGCAATGTATCCTCAAGGTATATAGGTATTTAGTTGTTGGAACTGAGAACATTCCATTCTACACTTATTTCAGGAATTTGTAACTAATGCCAGAACTCTTTTTACTTTACAAAATACTTTATCCTTATATTCAATGCAAAATATTTTGTGCAAATTCCTTCAACATCAACATGAACAGCCTTTATTTCAGAATTTGAATTTTTGGCATATGTAAGAAATGTCAGAGCAGGTCCAGAGAAAATGGGTACCTATACTTATAAGCATCAAAGTAAGAGTAAGTGGCAGTAATAGAGTTGATTACGTATTTGCTCATTCAAAAATTCCTATGAAGTGAATAAAATATACTGCCTAAATTTAAACATATAACTGAAGCACTTTTCATTCTAGACTTCCTCTACAATCTATGAAGAAATACAAGTGCTTTCAAAGGTTGATGCAAAGCCTACCATTCTAGTAAAAGTCTTCTCCTACCATTCTAATAAATGTCTAGTAAAGACTAAGTTTGTAATTTAAATGTTTTTGTACATAGTTGGGTGGGCTTAATTACCTAGCCTCTATCCCAGTATGTGTAAGCAAATAATAAATAAATAAGTAAAAAAAAAAAAAAAAACACAGAATGAAACAACTTATTTCAATGTCATCAAAGTTAATGGAGTCACTCCAATACTTACTAACAGGCTAACTGTACTTCAGCTTTTAATAGAAAATTTCATAGTGAATGAACCTTTCACTGTCCTTAGTGTCACTGAATGTTTTGTCAAAAGAGCATGTAGTATAACAGCATATTCTCTCTTTTTACATATAAAACTCTTAAAACAAAAATGGTCTTTTATGGACTATACAAATGTGATATTTGTATCTGCACATGCAGTCAGCTTCCACTACATGTGAGTGGCTCATAGAGACTGGTATGAGTTAAAAAATGAACTGAACAATTCAGAAGGTTGTACATTTCAGGTCATATTGAGATAGCCTTCATTCTTCTTAGTAAGAAATATAAATATTTTTCATTTCCTTACAAAAGAGAAATATTAACTTATTATCAGGGAAACCAGGTCATGCACAGAAACTGTTAGCACTTACAGAGTACAATGTTGCAGAATAAGAGCAAGTACATGAGTAGCTGGGTAATAGGAGAAGAAAATATTTGGACAAGTTACCAGAAAAAAGTACTGAGAATTTAAAACATGGTGAGGACATAATCTCAGCCAAACTTAGTCAATGGTTTAGTCTTGGTTTAAGAAATTTTTATGAGCTACATCTTGGCAGAGGTCAGAGAAAGTGCGAAGAATCTTTATTAGAAAGTGTTAACCATCAGTGGTCATTTATAACTAAAATTCAATATCTCATTGATCCTTGAAATACCCTTCTCTTTCATTTCAAAATTTTGCATTAGTTTTATAAAACCTGAGATAAAATCCCTTTTATGCTTTGTAATCTCTTGTCCATTTCAAAATATAAGATTCATAATGGCCATTGTGATAGTTTGCCTATGAGCTGTGAGCAATCATGCTTTTCTTCATATCTTCAGATAACATTTTTTGAGAAAACATTATTTCCATTTACCTCTAGCACATCATTCTAGTTAAAATAGATATGTAAATTTGTGTTACACGAGAAGCATTTTCTCTCTCTTTTGTCTGTTTTTTCTTTTCCTTTTTTTTTTTTTAAAGTGTGTGCTAAAGAGATTTTTGTGTGTGACCTATGAGGTATGACTACTAGACATGTAGTATGTAAGAGGCTCTTGTGGATAGAAATCGACTGAGGTGTGCTTAAGATACCTCAGAGTTAATTTTGCAAGTGTGAGCTTGATGATTGAAACTGCTTCTACAGTCAGAGAAATAAAAGCCTTCTGGGAGTGACTATCTTGTTTTATTTTAAGCCCATCATAAGGACACAGGAATTACTATAAAGTTGCTCAGGATTACATGAGAGTTTAAGGAGAATGGCTTAGGTGTAGTAGTACGTGTAGAGGGTTTGGTACTCAGAAAGAGTCAATGTACTCATTTGGAAAATGTCTTAGAGATAAAAAATAAAATGCTAATACAGAGATACCCATACAGACACCCATCCTCCACTGTCCAGTTTTCTTTACATTCTTTTGCGAGGTAGTTGAAGTTACATTAAAGGCTCAGTTCTAGCTTTCTTAAACAAAATCTCAATACTCGCTTGATGCACTACCCAAAAGAGAGATAAATGGGTCCACTATATGAATTCTGAGTCTATATCTCTGGTTTTAATCAGTTAGATTCAGAAAAAAATATTATATTTGCTTGAACTGGTGCAAATATATCAATGTATATTGTAATTGAGTTGTAATTTTAAAAATGAATAAAAAACCATTTTTAACTAATTTGCATCACAAATGTGTGAAATAAGCAATAAAATAAAATAATAAAATCTATAACAGAATGAATAGGATAACTAATCTGGTAAAATAAACAGCCTATTAAGAAAAGCTAAATAGGATTCGTGTTTTTATTCTTGATATAGTCTGCAGAGTATACCAGGGCTGTTGAATAATAATATTTCCTTCATCTCATTATCAGAGATTTATCTGGAATAGGTTCTAGTATTCTGATTAAGTGTTACAGAGAAAAGCAAAAGTGGAAAATCTGGCTTCATAATTAACTTGCCTGCAAATCACAGATTTAGACATATATCGAGTGCACTACGACAAGCTTCCTTTTGAATATGAAATATGTTTGGATTTCCTCCTTCAAACACTCTCTTTCAGAGTGACGTTCTTCTCATTTAAGCATCTAAAAAAAAATGGCCAAAATAGCAGTAATGATGAATTGAATGTGAAAATGACAAGAACTAGAAACCAGCAGTTTGGGTGTTTGGGAAAAGTAGGTATATCTTCAGGTATTACTCTGAACATGAAATCTCTGTCTTGTTCCTTATTTCACTTCAATATTTAAAAATCTTTTAGCTATTAAAAACTGAATGATTTGACAGTGTTTAAGTGTTAAAGTTGATGTAGTGCTAGGCATAGCAGGGCTGATTTGTAGTGTGGCCTGTCATAAGAGCAGATGAATTAAAATATTGGTTAATTAAAATCTGTGACTAGCAAGAAAACTAACTGAAGTAATATTAATGAGGAGAGCAGTCTCTGATCTGTATAGCAGTCTCTGACCTATAAAAAGATCTGCTTAGAAGACTCACATAGGATATAGTATTAAAGAGAAGCCAGAGAAGATGTTTGATGTTCTCTGATTGCCTTCTCCAAGCTCCAGTGGTCCATCACATTGGGCAGGAAATCAAGAAAAGGAAGGAGAGGACTCCTTTCAATTATTCAACCTTCAGTGGTTTAACAAAAGCTCCAAGGAAGCATTCAAGGAAGAGGAGGAAGAAGAGACAGGTGACCCATCAGGAATCCAGTGAGACTCTGAGTAGATAGGAGTAGTGTTAGGAAAGCCAAAGCCCACTTAGAGTTAAATCTGAAGATGGATATGAAAGATTATAACACAACCTTCGATGAGTATATCAGAAGGAAAAGGAAGACTAGAGAAAACATGAGCCTACTGATAAATGGGGCAGTAGTCCTGGTGATGAAGGACATGGAGAAGACCTTACTTGTTTCAGTCCTTACTGGTAAGGCTGACCCTTGGGAATTCCCAGTCTTTGACACTGGGATCTGGAGCAAGGTCGACTTACTCTTATAGTGGAAGATGATCACTTTAGGGAACATTTAAGTAAACTGAACATGCACAAGTCCATGCAGCATGTGCCCATGAGTACTGAGGGAGCTGTCTGATGTCATTGTGAGGCCATCATTGTTAATCTTTGAAAGACCCTGGTAGTGATGAGAGGTTGCTAAGGACTAGAAAAAACAAAAGTCACCTTTATAGATAAGAAAAGCAAAAAAGGGAATCGGTGGAACTGCAAACCAGGAAGCCTCACTGTATGAAGGTGATGGAACAATCAAACCTAGAAATCTTTTTCAAACATATGAAGAATAAGAAGGGCATTGGGAGTAATCAATGTGAATTTATGAAGGAAAAGAAAAAAACAATCAAACCAACAACAACAAAAAAATCTTCCCAATCTGACAGTCTTCAACAACGAAATGATTACCTTGACAGGTGATAGGAGAGTAGTGAATGTTGCTTATCTGGAATTTAATAAGATTTTTATGACTGTCTTTCACTCTCATTATTGAAAAAAGGTGATGAAGCACAGCTAGATAAATGGATTGTTAGATGGATAGAAAACTGTATAAACCACTGTTCTTAAAAGCTTATGATCAGTAGTATGAAGTCCAGCTGAAAGCTTGTAACTACTCTTGTATTATTTTTTCTCTTTTGTTGCTATTTCTTCCCATCCATGTGATGATTCTCCTCAAACTGACTCCTTTTTGCCCAGTTGCCCTTTGATTCTTCAAAGATGTGATATGTGGCAGCTGTCTGCAATGTTGTATATCGAAACTATTACTGATTAGCTTTGTATTATGTTGTGTACCTCTTTCACACTGGTCTATAAATGGCATTCATGCAAACTTCTTAAAGATGCACTTTTATACATGGTGTCCTTCCCTCAATTGTTCCTACTTGTTGATTACACACTTTTTATTTTTTCCTCCTAGTGTTCATAATTTTCTCATGTATTTCACAGGTCCCATCTGTTTTTTATTGTTTTATTCCTTCATCGCAGATAAAAAATCCAAATGAAAAGAAAGCCCTATGTGAACTATCAATAATGCTGAGAATTTCATATCTGATTTCCTTATTTCCTAGTCCTTTTCCCCCATTATTTCTTTCTTTTTTTTCCCTTTCTGTCATATTGTTATACCTATATGTAATGAAACTCTTTGAGATTATGGCTAATTTTTCTGCTTGTGCAATATCTTATAGTACTAACAGATGGAATAGCAATATTAAAAACAACAAAATGTAGACAAGGTAGGTTAAAAAAAGGAAAAGAAATTTCAGGCAATTGTATTACCTTTATAGAGCATTTGCTCAGAAAGAGATCTGCATTTCTTTTATCTCCAAGGAATAATAATGGATCGCCTACTATAATATATAAAGGTCACAGAGTAGAATTTATTCTAGAGTTTAAAGTTCTTGGGATAAGTTGTCCCTAATTCTTTCTATAAAAATCTCTTCTTTCATATTGAAGACCTACAATAGGTTTGATTTTAATTATAATCATAAATTCAATTGGTAGAAGATTTTTTTTTCGTGGAGATTTTTTTTAAAAAGAAGATATTTTAAAGCCTTACAGAATGATCTGAAATTCATTAGGTTATTATTTTGTGCAAAATCACAATGAAAGAGAAGTGTGATTGTATCTATTTCACAGTTAGCCTGATTTTAAGAAGGTCATTTTAGAAAAAAAAATAAATTAGGATAAAATAAAAGGAATTAGGGGAATTTTCTTAAATATTTCAGATATACAGGAGTGCTTTTCAGCCACTGCGTGGATGATCAGCCCACCAAATGTGGCCGGCCACATAGTTGATATTGTTCTCAAATATTTTGTTGGAATCAGATTCTGTTTCTTTTCTGTAATCCATTTGAGATTTTAAGATTGAAAGACCTAATACGCCGATCTGCTCTTTAGCTGAAAACTCCACTAGTATCTTCTGACACTTACTCACGCACTTTGCTTCTCTACCCTCTCCTTACCCATTTCTGTACCGTGACTAATATTTTTTTTCACTCCTGGCAAGCAACTAGAAGCATTGACTCTGTGATGCCATGAGAGTACCTGATTGCTTTTTAACACCACACAATATATGAACAGATCACAGATGATACTCTTTCCTCATCAGTAACTTGTGAAATGGAGTAGGAATGGAATGGAATGGAGTAGAAACCATCAATTTATGATCTTCCTCATCTGCTTCAGACTCTCAGATCCAAGTCAGAATTGTGGCGAGATCCACACTTCACCATTTACTTGCAGGGCATTTGATCTGGGACAACTTGTCATGCAGGACTTCTTCTTACCTGTACGGATCAGAGTGTGGGCAAAAGGTATTTTTGTACTTCTGGAAGACCATGCAGACTCATTCCATTTAAATAATGACTTTTTAAGTTTATAACCAATGAGTTATTTATGCCATCCTTAAGTAAGTGTTGCCAGTTACGCTTTATACTCTGTATTCCATATATAATTAAATATATGGTTTAATATGCAGTATACTCATGCACACAAAGCACACACTCAAGCCTGTACATATGTAGATAACAATACAGAACATACGTTATCACTGGAAAAAATCTATCCATGGGATAAATGCACGTGACAGTCACTACTAAAAGAATTCTATTTTATAGAGTACTATAGTTTTGGTTTTCCCTTTTATTCCTCTGTCAGTTCTCTTTTTATCATCTGCTTTATTTTGTGCTTTCCTTCACATCTTTCTTTTTTTTTCTTTATTTGAGTCTGTCTTCCACATTCTTCATCTCTAAATTCCTTTTTGCTTTCCTATTCGTAACTTTTATCATTCCACCTCGCTGCCAAACCTGGGAGTACCAGTGTTGCTTCTGCAGAGCAAAGGCTTGAGACTAACAGAAGAGAGTGCTCTCTCCAAGAAAGACACTAAAAGGATTCTGCTGTGGAATGCTAGAAAATGTTGAAAACTGTCAAATAGTAGAGAGACATTTACACTAGCCAAAATTCATAATCATTGAAAGATTTATTGTGAAACCTGAGCTTTAAAGCAGTCTGAAAAAACAAATCCTGAAACAGCAAATTATAATGCTATGTAAAACCTAAACTTGTTTTATACACATCTTTGTCACTGGTAGGATTTGATATTTTAACCTTTAGGCCATGTACCAAGCCTGGCACAGCCAGTACAGTGCATTTCAGAACTCCAGAAAAATTTACATATATGCAGATCACAAAATGATCTTCACTAGTATAGGATGCTAAATTGTAATGAGAAAGATTAGTTGATGTTGTCAAAAAAAAGTATTATGCTTCAATTACAAGATAACTGTGAATACTTAGCCTAGTATTTTGGAGAATGTACCCACAAACATGAAGAATTACTATAAAATGCTTGCATACTTACACAAACAAATAATACATTGTCAAAATGTATTTAAAATACCATGTTAAAAAAGAGAAAATCAGAAAGATTATATTTTCAGGTGCCATAAAAATGAGTAGTGTATGAGAATGTAGATAAAACAGACTGAAGATTTATAAGATTTATAATATTATCAATTATCCTTCTCACATTTGTTTTAAATTTATGATAATATTTACTCTTTTGGTATAATCTCTTAAAATTGATTTGATTTTATCTTCACTCTTTTCTTTCTTACTGGATATGCACGTGTCCAGTTCTCATTGGTATGTTCTTATTATATCTTAATGTTTGGAAGTATTGCATTTCAAGAACCTATATCTAAGAGATTATTTCTTATTTTGTACTAGAACATTTATCACTGTTTAAAAAGTATTGTTGTCACTTGAACCATGCTGCTTCAAAAAGTACGACTGCTAAGTCTGCGTGTTCAAAATATTCATGTTGGCCTGATCATGTTCCCTGAAAGCAAGTAGTAAGACTCCTACTCACACCAGTGAAGATGATTACAGGAACAACTGAAACTCTTTAGACTGAACTTATTTTGTTTTAAAGAAAAAAAAATCTTATTGTTGAAGTTGTGAAATACTTTTATTTAGTAATGCTGACAAATGTCATCATTAGCAAAATTCAAACTGGAAATTCATATGCAAAATGCAAAAGGCTTGAAATATTTATCTATGGCAAACCCGCGTGGATGCAGCCCTGAGCCATGTGCTCTAGGTGACCCTACGTGTGAAGGGAGGTTGGACTAGATGACCTCTAAGGTCTCTTCCAACCTTACACATTCTATGATTCTATTATTCAACATACACATCTCGCTTTTCGAAACTCCAAAATTATTCTATTAGCTTATTTTTTGTAAATCTCTCTGATAAAGTTCAAACTGAGTTCTTTCTTAATTTCCTCAGACAATTTTTAATTCTGAGTAATCTATATAGAAATCATGGTATTTGTGCTCCAGCCATTTTAGTTAAATTCATCTGTTTCCTGAAGAATCTGCATTTTAATTTGAATTAGTAACATTTCTCCAGCTACAAATTCTTAAGATCTTACCAGTTTTTTGTTTGGCTAAAATCTGATTAAACAGTGGCATCCAGTGGGAAATGTAGTTGTGCATTCCTGAAAAGTGTAGCTATTGCCATGTATAACAGCTATGTTCATTTTATTAAAGACCAAATATTAATAATCTATGAAAAATCCAATTTTTTTTTTCTTATTTGTAGTGGGTCACAGTATGAGAGGTTTATTAAGATAGCTCAATCTTGGCAGCTCCAGCTAGAATATGACTTAAGTCTGTCTCTGCTTCCTTTAGTTTTTGCTGGATTGTTTTCATTTCTTGATAGAATAATTTGAATCATTATCAGTTTCTGACAGTTGCTTCTGCTACTGCTATCTTCCTTGAACAAAGGGTACAGTATTGAATACAACACACTCATGTGATAATGAGGAAAACAGGTGATTAATGCCCTTGAAACCTAATTTATCATGGACTGAACACACATACAGACATTGTGCCTCACTTAAGTTTACATTCAAGACCATTTAACTGTGCAGAAATTATTGAGTTAAGTTAAAATAAAATAAAAATAAAGTCTTTCAGAACTCTACAGCAGAAGAGATAATTAAAACATGAAATGTCTGAATTAATCTTCCTAGGCTCAGGTCCTTCCAACTTCTCGAAATATGCACACATTTTTTTTCCCCTAAGAGAATTCCCATTTGTAGGAAGTTCTCTGCTAGTAAATTTTAATCTAATCAGCCCATGGCACTTTACATGGCACTTTAACTGAGAAAATAATGTATTTAAAGGAAGTTATGTGACTGACATTACTTAAATAGTTTTTGTATACCCAAATAGAATTTTGTGGATTGAAATTGAGATAGCATATAGCATCAGTGACATGTTACAACCTATATATGGTCTTATGGATATGGTATTTCTAGAGGGTAACATTTTTTATCCTTGGCTGATATAACAAGCCAAAACCAGATCTGGAGCTGAGGTTAAACTGGGGAACATGGAAACTCATCTTTAGTGTTGGTGTAGAGTAACTCCATTATCCTAGAGGAAAGTATGCATGGTTAAGGTTATGCATGGTGGTGAAAAGGACCTCTTTGAGATGATCTAGTCCAAACCCTCACTCAAGCAGGGACACGTAGAGCATGTGGCACAGGGTGGCATCCAGGCGGGTTTGGAAGACCTCCAGAGAAGGAGACTCCACAACCTTCCTGGGTAGCCTTTTCCAGGACTCTTGTTACCCCCACAGGAAAGAAGTTCTTCCTCACATGCGGATGGAACTTCCTACAAGTCTATTGATAGATGAGGATAGCAAGGTAAATATTAGTGCACAATTGTAGTATTTATCAATTGGTGCAAATGTTAATGGTATCTAATTCTTATTTCCCAAAACAATTCCTCCTCTGGAAGAGTCAATGAGTGGATTTTTCCTAGAGATTTCAATGCACATAAGTAGATTATCCAGTTAGTAATATGAATATATGGAAAAATTATCACCTAAAGGAAAGCCATGAGGAGAATAAGTTTTAAATGCAGAAAAAAAATTAATGCAATCTGTTCTATGAAGCAACACAACTATGTAAGTATATGATTATTTCAGCAATAGGAATGCTGAATCTAAACTCAAATATTTAAATTGCTGGAAATATTCTATTTCTCCTTTTTTGAAATATTTCCATTATTTACTTTGTACTTATACTGTTCTCCCTCCTTTGTATACATAATCTGTAATCTACATTGTGTGAAAAATTAATTGCAAACTCAGGTAAGACTTTAATGCTCTCCTATATTCACTATACTAAAAGATACATACATATATATATTCTATTTAATTTAGGTCTATTTATTCCTTGCCACTTCTCATCACTTGCTTTCTCAGACAGAACTCTAGATAACATCTTTTCTAGAAAATCCTGGTGAAGGCTTCACAAAATGGGGAAACAGAATCAAGAAAATCAGACTGTTGCTTCGTCTCTAAGATAGGAACTATTTGAATTCCAGTTGTCTTTTCACAGCACAACAGTAGTTTTTTATTCTATATAGAATGAAGCATTTATTACCATAACACTGAAGTGTGGAGAAAAAATGTATAATACCAGAGCACTTGATAAGTAACGATGAAGGATATGGTATACTACAGGCCTGGGGTGATAAAGCAGAGAGCAAAAAGCATTGCTAAATATGCAGTGGCTATAAACTCTCCAGTGCTCAGCTAAAACAAAAAATGCAGATCTGGAGCTGAACAAAAACAGTTCTAGGCATAAAAAAGAGAAACAAGAACAAGTACCAAACCAACCTACATAAAATTCACTATATATATAGCAAGCTTGGATACAACATGAAGTTCTGACAAATGAAAAAGAGCCAAAGTATATTAGCAAACGTATAAAAATGACCTCAAGCATCCACTTGAGGATTCATCCTAGAATGAAAAAAGACCTTTCAACTCAGTATCATTTTGCTTTGTCCCTGCAGCTGCAATCCTTAGAGGCCATGTGCCTTGAACTGTTGCTCTTTGGAGTAAGTGTGCACATAGTGCCATTCTGAGGAAGGGCCAATGATAGATATTCTACAATAAAACTCAAATTAGGATGGTTGGTGATAGAGGAAAAGGAAGCAAGGAAGGGAAGGAGGAAGGAAGGAAGGAAGAAAGGGAGGGAGGGAGGGAGGGAGGAAGGGAGGAAGAAATTCTGGGTATTTTCACTGCACAGTTGTGCTCTTTCCCTTCGCATTCTAATTTTACTTTTGTGACAGAGACATTGCTGTCTGCATGTTATCTTTGACAGTTTGTCCCAATTTTATATTATTTAGGGAGGTTTCCTCTAATTAAGTGGCTGCAGTTTCTGCATGATTTATTTCTCTTATTCATCATAGCTTAATTGCTTCCCATCATGAGTCAGTTCCCACCATGAGCCAGCCAAATTTCTCCACTTGCTTCTCTTAGCCTGACTCCCTGATTCATCATCTGCCGCCTTCTAATACACTCAGCACTATTTCTGACAGGCTGGCCAGCAGGAAAGCCTGTCCCATTGCCAACATACTTTTCATTCTACACATAACTTTTTTTTTTCTTTCCAGCTTGTTACTGAGCTAGGTTTATAGATATTAGCTGACTGACCACGATCTGTGAAATCAGCTGTTAGAAATATGACATGAATTTGCAGTTTCTTCTCGCTCACCAGAGTCAGCATTTTTTCTTCAAAATACTAGTTAGGTCTAAGTTGGGCAGTAAGTGTTTTACTACAATTACTTTCTCAAGACCTTTAATGACAACAACAATATCTTGCTATAAGTAATCTGGTTACTTGAATTCTTTTATAGTAGGATTGCAAGAAACTTCAGGAGCAAGTAGCAGTTCTCTGCAGGAGAGAAGAGCTAATGTTGCTATATTTGTGGGAGTTTAGATATAGGGTGGTAAGAGAAGAAGCACTAATAGAGAAGAATTTTGACAGATTTTTTTTTGTCTTTTTCTTCTGGAAAGCTTGGAAAAAAATACAATCAACTGCCACTTACCTATGTTCTTCATTTAGCATATTGTAAGCAGGAGATATCTGCTACACAGAGCTAGGTTTAGAGCTTTATTTTAGCAACATTTTCAAGTGTCTATACTGCATAGGTTCACTGAGATGACTTACAACTGTAAAGTGGCAAGCTTCCAAAAATTCAACCATGTCTGTGAGCAATAAGCAAGCTTTGAAACAACACAATTATACCTGTCTGAGGTAGAAGAGCAATCCACAAAGATTTAGTTTGTGCTTCCTCAGAAACGCATCTGATTAATTTTTGTTTACCTCTATTCCCCTTCATTGTGTGTTCTCATAAGCTCTGTTCTTAATCATTTTTATATCTTGTGCTGTACTCTTGCTTGCATTGTAAGGAAATCATGTTATGTATTATATAGATGTTACTGAGATCAGAATCTACTCTATCATATTTATGTAGTATGTAATATATCTACTTATGATATGAAAGCAGTGGTATAAAATATTTAAATAGCCGAAAGTGAAAAAATAAAAATATATAAAACTTGTTTATTTCTTCCTGCAGCAGATCAAGGGATAAATAAAGACCAAATGACAGTGCTGTTAAGAAATTCTAAGAGATATGTGATGTACAGTACCAAACGGCCTTCATTTTGTGTAATTTGGAAATCCAGGTATGTGGAGCTTGCCTAAATACCACTTAAACAAATTAATCTTAAGGCTTAGAGGCAAATTAGAATGTATATATTCAGCCTCTGAAAGCTTTAGCAGTGATTTAGGCACAGCATACCAGTCAGGAGGATCCAATAAAACATTCTGTGTTGCATATAAGTATAGAATTAAAGGTTTCAACTAGATACTTTCAATATCTTGAGGACTAAAAGCTCCTCTCCTGCCTATATGTCTGAGAAAAAATAGAATAGAAAAAAAATAAGTTAAAAGGAAAATCTGGAAGTCCTCTAGTGCAGCCTCCTTCCTGCTCAAAAAAAAACCAGTCTGTCTTCAAAGTCAGGCTTGGATACTTGAGCCTTTTCCAGAAACACTCTGAATAGCTACAAGGACAACAACTACATAGCCTCTCTGGACAACCTCCTCTGGATCTGGATCTGGAAAGGATCCACCTTTCTGATGAAAAATCCTTCCTTTATGTTGCTTTTGGAATTTCTTTTTCTGCAGTGTTTTCACACTTACCTTTCTCTGTGTACCTCTGGAAATTGGGCTCCATTTCTCTCTAAAAAGGCAGAAGAAAATTTTTCTTCAGCATCTAATTAGCTTTTTCTTCTCCAGGGTAAACATACTAATTTTTCCTAGTTTTTCCTTGTGTTTCATTCAAATCATTGGCCCTCGACTGTTCTGTCTAAAATTTTTCGATAATTCTTTTCTACTTGGAGGTCCCAGGTGTATGTACATCAGATTTCAAATGCAGGCTCATGAGTTCAGGTTGTTCTATCATAATGAATGGAACTTACTTGGTTTCACTATCTCTTTGGACAGATTAATAGCTGAGTTAGACCTATAATACCTATAATAATGTAAATTGATCTGAAAAATAAGTATGTCCTAGTCTCTTCCTTTTGTGTCTTTGAGAAGCCCATGATTTCATATAAACTTTAAAAGCTTCCTTTGCATAAAATTTATTCAATACATAAGATTGTGTATTGTCTCTTTCTTATTCAAGATATATTATTCTGGGTTTTCACAATTTATAGGCTGACTTGTTCAGGTCTTGTTCAGGACTTGAGACAGTAATACTCCTTTTTAATTCAGTATATTATGTAATATATCACACGACCATATATCCCATTATTTTGTTGTGAAAGGATGATGCATTCACAGTCCTCTGCCCCTCTCTGTATGATTTTCTTGAGATTGCAACTATTGACCAAGGAGGAAAAAACACTGAGACCGTAGGTTTTTGTAACAACATAAGCTTATATGTCTTTGATGCCATCATGCTACACGATGCAAACCAGACTGCTCTCTACTCTTCTCATGCAACCAAGGAGATGATAAGATTTGCAGAACTAAGGCATGGAAGAGGAAACCTGACTTCATTCTTCATTCTTTGGTCAGGATGGTCATCATTGTTTCAGAATCTCTTTCATTCAATTTTTTTTTGTCATTTGACAGTATATGTCCTTATACCTAGAATTACATCTCAGAAAGAATGTATAATTTTTATACATGCAGTTATTTTACAACTCTTTTCTAAGAGACTTTCAAATGCTTCACTTGAATCTTTTCCAGATAGTTACATTAGAAAAATGAAAAGTTATTTTCAGATAGTTTGGCCGAGGACTATAAAAATAAATATAGTCTAGCACAACAGAACAAGCTTTAATTTCTTCTAATTATAGAAAAAAAAGTCCCATCAAATTTTAAATTTGAGCATCTGGAGATACTGAGCAAATGTTACCAGCTACTGGAAAAAAAAAAGAGCTTAATTCAGGAAAATATATATACATACATATATATATATGTGTGTGTGTGTGCATATACATATACGTATGTATAAATATATACATATACAAGTGCAAGTTAATTGTAGTCCCTTAAAATTTTGAGATCATTCTTCCAAACATATACTGTAGGTTGCAGTCTAAATTCAGGTTCTCCCTTTCTGTATGCAATTTAAGTTCTTTCAACAATTGCTCATTTAGGTGCATATTCTGCTACCTAATATATGAAAATAAGTTGTTAGTAAATTATTGATACTGAAAATGTTGAATGGCAAAGCTTTCATAAGACTTACTATATATGTTAAAGAAATAAATCCCATTATTTCAAAGTTCCTCTTTTGCTTTTTTGTTTATTATTATGTGTTCTTGTTATGAATTTCCACCTGTCTCTTATTTTCAGGTATAACTCTCTATAAGAGCATATACAGCATAGAACTACAGCATAGTGAGTAAACCTCTCTGTAACAAAATCCAATTAGTTTCTCAAAATAAGTCATTCTGACTTTTATAGAAACAAAAAAGCTAAAGAGGTAGGGGAAAATAAATAAAAAATAATAATTTTACTTTCCTCTGTGAGTGAGTATGATACTAATATTTATCAGAACCTACATACTAGAAATGCTGATTTAAAATTATCTCTTTGTTTATTCACCACTTTCTAATGATGTTAAAAATACTATAAAAACAAGCAGAATGCATTCTCTAAATAAAAATGTTTTCTCTTTTTTGGAATTATACTTACTAGCTGATTTTTGCTTATGCAAATGCTATGGAGTTTTCAGAATTTTGATAATGATCTGTTTATTTTTAACAATATCAGAAACCAAAACTTGTAGCTAATTGAAAATATTAGGTAATATAAAAAAAGTCTGCACATACTTTAAGCACATCATGCATTTATTTTATTATGGTCAAAAGACTACAAAAAAGTGTGTTTTTTTGTGAAAATATGTGGAATAATAATAAATTATCTGTAAATATTGACAGATTCTGTCAGTTCTAGACCACAAATCAAGCTGAAGCTTTTCAAATAAGATCCAATTATCCTTTTTATCTGTCTCTGTTGCTCTGGTAGACTTGCTTCATTAGCAAAAACTTTGTGCGCCATTGCAAAAAAATCTCCATACTAATATGCATTTTACTACTTCTGGATAACTAGGGAATAAGAAAATGAGATGGCATGTTGTTGGTTATAGTAATATACATATCTCTGGAGTATGCTTTGAATTCATTTATTTATAGTATATAGGATCATTGTTGTGAACAAGTCTTTTTTTCCATCTGTTTATCTTTAACTCCTGCATTACGATAGAAATTCTGTGGGTGCAATCTGACTGGAGAGTTTTACTAATTCTGAAGGAAATGAGGAATAATTGTGATTAGATGATTTAAATCATCTGAACATTCTATATTATTTTTGTTCTGAGTCCTTGTGTTTAGACGCATTTCTTTTCTAGGAAAGCAGCTATTTTTATACAATATTCAAAAATATGATCACATTAAAAACCAACCCAACTTTAGTGCTCTCATAACCTTCAAATACCACCAATTATGTTCTCTTAGGAATTCATTCCTTAATACCAGGAAAATTCAAGATCTATTTTATTTGCCTTTTTTTTTCATTTCATTGTAGTCAGGATAAACAGCACGTGGATTCTTTTTTCTTTTTGCATTCAAATAAAAGCATAGTAGATACAATTATAGTTATATGACAAATATAATAAAATATTACAGTACTTTCAAAAGACTACACGTTTCATGACTAGTCTGATTTTTTTCACTATGTTGAATATATCCTAAGACTGAATGATCAATATAGTTCTGAAAGTTTGTTACTATCTTCAAATCTGTAGCAGCTTTTCATCTGCACATGGCACATTATCTTGCTGTAGCTCTGTGTTTCATAATAGGTAGAAATATGGAAAAAGTTAAAGCAGACTTAGTATCAGCAAACAGTAAAATTAACTCTAAATTTCAATCCATTTTGTACAGTCTTGCTTTAGGTGCAACATACATTAAAAAAGGAAGAAAAAAAAAAAGAAATATTTAGAAAGAGTGGAAAAATTAAAAAAAAAAAAGAGAGAGAAAACATCAAGGAGAAAAGCACACAGAAGAAAAGACAAAAAAAAAAGGAAAGGGATTTTCTTCTTTTCCAATACTGCTACTTTAAGGACTTTTGCTGCAAAAATGTGCCATAGAAAGGAAAATATCCACACCTGCAGAAGAAAAAAAAAAACTATAAAAAGTAATTTGGAGCAATATAAACTCAACAATGGCCTTTCAGTAGATCATCATTTTCTTCTCAAAGCCCTGAGTATACATATATTTCTTGGTAATATATTTCTGTTTTAAAGTATTTAACTATATTCATTCCCTGTTTGCGGGAATGGGTTTCAGGACATGAATTATAAGCAAGCTAGACCTGTTTCTATATAGTCTATTTTATTCACTGAAATATAGTTTAGAAACAATTTGTTCTTAGTAATGTGAAAGCATTCTGATCATTCTTTATTGAAAAGGATCTCTAATATTTGACTGAAATGAGAGAACAACATAAAGCTTGAAAGATCAAAATGAGAAAAAATATATTGGCTTTGGGCATAGAAATGGATGTAATTTATTTCATCTTATTGGATCATTTGATATTGGAAGTGTAAATGAATATATGATTTTATCATATCTTTTCCAGTAATTTCCATTGCAAGAAGTGTGACCTCCCTTACTCAGTTCACAAATAAACAAGCCCAAGAGTCAAGAGAAATCAAAAAGATTGATACAAGATCTGGAGACAAACTGAAAGATCTAACTAACCATGAGCATAATTCCACAAATTAAAATATCTATTAATCATTTTAGAAAGACACTTGGGACAAATAACTCATCATATAATATAGACGTTTTATTTAATACTTTAGGTCATATGCCACGACTTTAAATGAGAAAACACTGAATATTGAAATTTAAAGTAGTAAATAGCTATAGAAACACTCATTATGCATTTATTTTCAGCTAGAAGGAAAACAATCAATTTATAAAATGGTATTCACAGCTGAAATTAAATGGTAAACTGGCAAGGTGCAATTGGTTAAGTGTCACAGTTATTCATGGTCTAGTATCTAAGGGAGTGTTTGTCTGCATTTTAATTACTGGAGAGCTCTTAACATCTTAAATCTGATAAAATGCAAAGTACTTGTGGCTATAAGTCATTATGCTTTTATAAATGAAGGAAAAGGGCTTTATTATTTTTGGATTAAAAACAGCCCAAGTATATATTATCCAAGTATTTATTGTTAATAAATACCAATATATTATTATTTATTGAGAGTTTCAATTTTTCCACTTTGACTTAGCCATCACAATTTAAATAACTGATGGATATTTTTATAGTAGAGAAATGCACCCAGATGAATTAAATTTGATAAGTATTACTTTCAAAATTCCAGTGGAAAAATTTTTTTTCCAGATTCAAGATTATTTAGAATACAAAATTGTTCACAACTACCATATATTTCAGCCGTGACAATTAATATTACGTGAGTGGATTGTTATGACTATGCACAGGTCTTCAGTGTGCAAAACTGGACTCCACACAGGCTAACCTTTCTAGTTTTCATCACGATATAATGGTGGGATTCATCTGCTTTTATTTGCTAATGTCTGGAGATAATCACCATAGGCCAGTCTTATGGAAATATATGCTCATGCTTGAAAAGGGCATATGAAACAGTTTGGACAAGGCAGTCTCTGAACATTTCTGCCTCTCTACATGGAATGTAATGTTTAATAATAAACATTGCTAAATAAAAGGTGAAAAATCTTTAAAATCTTGGGTGTTTAATTTTATTGTTTTAATGAGAATCTAACCCCTTGCACTCTTCATCACTGTGGAATAATTACTATCTGCTATTACTAACACTTCCAGAAATAAATAATCTAGTCAGGATTAGAATTAACAAGATACCCTGAACATTCCTTCCTTAGAGTTATTTTCACCTGATATTATTCACGCATTAACAATTATGCACTTTTGAGTTCACTTACTGAATATTTACTTGATGATGAGCTTTTGCACAGGATGTGGCATAAACTGTGAACTAGAATAGGGAAAATAACTGTCACATATAGTAGACAGCCAAGTGATATATGCAGTGGTAACTTAATAAATTGATAACACTGCACTGAACTGGAATAATGCAATTTAACTTTTTTATTTCCCCCTCCCCTCCCCTCCCTTCCCGTTCCCTCCCCTCCCCTCCCCTCCCCTCCTCTCCTCTCCTCTCCTCTCCTC
>JAUBOD010000001.1:11771963-11783198 GCA_032353885.1 Nothura maculosa
AATCTTGGTTTACTTTTCCTACATGTTAGATCCTAGAAACACAATAGGAAAACAAATCAGAGAGAATATGATTATTTGCCTGGACAGATTCAAAACATTTCTTAAATAATAAGCTCTTTTATATATATATATATATAGGGTATAGGAGAATATGAAAATTTTCACAGAGGGGTAAGAAATACTGAAAAGTAGGAAAATGTGTAACAAAGAAGATCTAGATTATGTGGACCTTTGAATATAAAGGAAATAAATTTGAAAAAAATGCCTATATACTCTGAGTAATTACTCTTTATAAATCTCATTTCTATTCCTTCTTCATTCTGTATTTTTACTCCTTTTTTTTTCTGTCAATTGGCATTATTGTGAGTATCAGATTAACCTCTTTCCATTTTTAATTCTCTTTCTTTTCCCTTTCAGAGTGAGTAAATTTCTTCAACATTTGATGTTAAAATTCCTTCCACTGGAGGTGAGTTTTTAAATCTAAATTAGTACCAGTACCATAGCCTCTTTTCATAGATAACATAATGTAGTACACACTTTCTCTGTAGCAGATGAAGAACAATATATATATGTATATATATAGCCTCACCAGTGTGTCCGTCTGCATAATGGAGGAGGGAAATGACTCCGAAAGGTTTTACTTGCTAGCTGTAAACTATAGTAAAGAGGTGAGGATAGAGGCCAGAGTTCTCCAAATAACAGCTGCTTCTGCTATGCTCTCACTACAGCCTATTGTACACCTATGTAAAAATGCTAAAACATTCTTCTTTGTCACTGAAACAATAATGGAAACACCAGTCAGGAAGGAAAATTAATATTTTCTATGAATATTTGATATAATTTTGTTTTTAACTATTCCATCATTTCACTGTTGAGCACTTGCTAAGGGAGCATATGAACTCATGTATATTTGCTCTAGAATTTTAGTTAAGTACTTAATCTTTATCCATATTCAAGCTCATCAGACTGGTATGCTAAAGAGCATTTGAACAAATAACAATTTATTAGGTGTGTAAGTCTTTACATTTAGCATGGGGAAATAATTTTGATAATGAGGTAGAAAATTATTTAAAATTCATATCTAACAAAGTGAAATCTTGAACGTGGTTTTATCAGAATATCTTAGAGTAAACAATTTAGATGATAATATGGCAATACAGAAATGAATACAGTACTGTCCTTTATATACTAAAATTGGACTTAAAATAATTGTCACATTATAGGAAATGTCTCCTACTCTCAATGAAGATTATGAGAAAACTGACATTAATTTAGCAGGAACAAAAATTTGTCTGGGCGCAGTAGAAGTAGTAATAGAATAATATCTTAGAAGTTTAAATGATGTAAACTATAATAGAAAGGAATTGAGAAAAAAAAAACAGAACTAGCAAATTTATTCAAAATTAGGAATATTTCTTTTCAAGGTGAATGGAACGCTCAGGTGGTGATAATAAGCCTTTCACATATGGTTCACTAATTGGAACATGCAAAGCAGCCAGACCCAGACCTAGACTACAAAATGTGTTTACTGCAGGAGAGTATTGAATCTATTATATCATGATCTTTCAGAAGTTGTATAATCGCCTATTGCTAGCCTGAAACGAAAATAGGAGAAATAGGGCTAAGCTGGCATTCATAAAGCATATCCTTTTAGGCAACCAGCTTAGCTGAACTGTGCAAGTGCCTTTTCTCAGCCAATTAGTCCAGCGGACCAGTGATCTACAGAACTGCAGAATGGTTAAGGTAGGAAGAGACCTTTAGAGATCATCTAGTCCAAACCCTCACTCAAGCAGGGACACCTAGACCATGTGGCACAGGGTGGCATCCAGGAGGGTTTTGAAGACCTCCAGAGAAGGAGACTCCACAACCTCCCTGGGCAGCCTGTTCCACTGCTCTGTCACCCTCACAGGAAAAATTTCTTCTTCATATGGAGATGGAACTGCCTGTATTGCAACTTACATCCATTATCCCTTGTTCTGTCATGGACCACCACTGAGAAGAGCTTGGCCCCTTCCTCCCTATATTCCCCCTGCATGTACTTACATATATTAATCAGATCCCCTCTCAGCCATCTCTTCTCCAGAGAAAGAAGGCCCAGCTCAGTCTCTCCTCCTACCAGAGATGTTCCATTCCCTTAATCATCTTGGTTGCCCTCTGCTGGACCTTCTCTAGAAGCTCCAAATCCCTCTTATACTGGGAGACCCAGAACAGCACACAATATTCCACATGCAGCCTCACCAGAGCTGAGCAGAGACTCAGGATTCCTTCTGTCCACCTGCTGGCAACACTCCTCCTCATGCAGCCAGGATCCCATTGGCCTTCTTAGTCACGAGGGCAGGCTACTGCCTCATGGTTAACTTGGTGTCAACCAGGACTCTCAGGTCACTGAGCTCTCCAGCAGGTCAACTCCTAATCTGTGCTGATGCTTGGGTTTATTCCTTCCCTAGTACAGGACCCTGTACTTGTCCTTATTGAACATCATGAGGTTCCTCTCCGCACAAATCTCCAGCCCGTCTAGGTCCCTCTGAATGGCAGCACAGCCCTCCAGAGTGTCAGCCACTCCACCCAGCTTGGTATCATCTGCAAACTTGCTCCTGTATAGCATGAAAGAGAAATGTCCCAATATGTGTATTGTTTAGAATCTCAATACATGCATTTCACATTCTGAGGCATATATTTTTAGTTAGTAGTTGTCCACAGATGTCACAGACATTTTTTTTTCTTGTTTAAATTATTTCTTTTAGGAGTTTGTTGTGTCTAGTAAGTAATGGCTTAGAGGGAGGTAGATCCTACTGTAAATATCTGTGATGTCTGAAACATCTCTACCTGTAGAAATACTTAAATGTTTCCAGTTGATCGTAGATCAGTAATTACTATATTTTAAATTCAGAAAGTTATATTTGATAGATAATACTTTTTTTTTCAAGGTTCCTTGATTTGGCAGCTGTACGGGATCACATTTTTACCTAGGATACCCATTTTCACAAGAAAATTTGTAATACTTGTGTGGTGCTTGTTAGCAAACATGGTTTCTGTTAAAAAGCCTAGAAATTGCATGAAAGCAGGTGACATGGTGAATTATTTTTCATCTACAGTCCATTTCCTGTAAACCTGACTCATCTAAGATAATTTTTCTCTTCTGTTACACTGTGTGAAAACAAAAGGGTGCTTATGGTCATGAACAACTCATGCTCATAATCTTCAATTTGAGCTACAATATCTAACTTAAGAACTGATAATCAAGAGCTTTTCATGATTTGACATGAATATGTAACCAACTTGAATATTATTTTTTTATCTTTTTTTTCAACAATATTTGCCTATGTCATAAAAATATATTTTTTTAAACAGAAATGATTCTTACTTGTGTCACAAATGAAAGAACTGTTTCTTCACAGTTTACTCTGTGCATGGCATATTATGTTCTGTAAAAGAGATTTTTGGGGGGAGTAGAGAGGTAAACCCATTGGGAGAGAAAGGTAAAAAGGAATGACATATTGGGTTTCCTTGGAATTCCTGATCACACCTAGTGGATATACTTTTCTAGAATGAGGGGCATGTGCATGGAGAAAAATGTCTTTGTCAGCATCTGAGACTAAGACTCTTCGTCTGAGACCAAGAATAGCAGGAATTTTGCTTGCTGAAGATCCTAAGTGTAGACCTTAGCACTGATAAATAAAGAAAAATTAGCCCCACTGTAATAAAATATTTTTCCAGAGATAAGAGAACAGTGTCTAGTTTTCCAAGTTTGTCTTTAGCATGGCTTCATGACATGTAAGTCTTCATAACACAAGATTCATTTTGCTTACTTAAATAACTATATCATTTGAATAAAGGGTTAAGTTAAGAACAACTAAAAATATCTTTGGAGCTTAGCACACACCTTTAAAATTAAGTTTTTATATAAATAATTTTTGTCCTCACAAAGCAGAATATAAAATGTGGTTTTTAATACAGTATTTCTAAATCCTAAAACTGATCACTATACAAATGATCAAAGGCTATTTAGATTACACTTATGAATTCTTCTATAGGTTTGTTTTTTTGAATATTATTAAAGATAATGTAATTCCATTATAAAAGTGAATATATTTCACTGGTAATGACTTATGATTGATGCATTTTCTGAGTTTAAGTAGAGGTTAAAATGCAAACTAAATATTCTGATTTTCATACAGCAGGAATACATGAAATCATTTTGCACCTAGGTTATGTGTATTCAAACTCAAGCATCATTTGTATTAAGTATTATTTCAACATTGTGCCAGGCACTGATTTAAATGATTAGCAAAGTCAAGATGCATGTGATTAATTAAAATTCAGAAGATCTTTTAATAATAGGCATTGAAAATGAATATACTTCAAGTATAAAATATATGTCAAAGGATTATCAATATTTAAAACTGAGCTTTTTTTTTTTTTAGTTTTTACTTTCATTCTTACCTCTGTTTTATTTTAGAGGAATCTTTAAAGTCCTGTAAAACATGAAAACATGTTAAGGAAACTATTGTTATTACAATCAAAAATATAATCACAATTTCCCCCAAAAAGTATTTAATACCACAGATGAAGGAAATGAATAGTTATGATCAGGCTTTCAATGGAATCTTGATGGCAACTTAGGAAAACTTAGAGACATTGCACACATTGAGAAAGGTTTATATTTTCCTCTTCCTCAGTCTTTTTTTAAATGTTAAACCTAAACTTGAATTCTCTTCACTCCTGCACATTCACTGGTGATTTTCTAGATTTATTTTCACATTTACTCATTCAGCATCCTTACTCTGAAGGTTGCTGTGTTAAATTGTCTTTTTCAGATTAAAATTATTCTGCCAATATTGGAATTAAAAAAAACACCTTGCAACAATGTAAATTGGTGCATTTTTTAGACTGCTTGAGAAGATATATGCTTCAACTTCCTAATAGAAGTTATATATATATAGCTTCTTTATAGGAAAAAAATTTTGACTAATTTTGACAACTTTGACTAATATATTAAAATATCTGTAGTAGAATCTCTTAATGCAAAGCATTTAATCCTTTTCTTATAGTAAAAAGGAGATATAGGAAGTACTCCAGAGAACAGAGTGATAGAAATATGAACAGCATTTGACTGTTGTACTACATCAGAGCTATTCACTTTCAGGTAAATGCTGTTTTTTTATCAGCCCTGCCAGATATTGCATACATAAATCTAATTATTTTTTATTAAACATAAAAATAAATGCACATACCAAAATTAACATGACAATAAAGACAAAAACTTGGCTGAATTTAAGAAGGAAATTTAAAAATAAGGCTGAATTCTATCCTCATTCATTCTGCTGTGATAACTCCTTTTTTAGCCAAGTCTTCTCACTGCTTTGAGGCTTTATCTCTTGCTTTAAGCCCCATTCAGAAGTGGTCACTTAATGTGCATTATGTAGAACAATAATGACTTTGGTAACAACAGATCTGATCTGGTGTTAATGACCTGGATTTCTCTTCAAAGTAAATATAGCACCATAAAATTTCATTACCTCTAATGTAGATGATATACAATGAAAAAAATTCCAATAATAAATCTGAAATATCTATTATTCTGTTGGTCTGCTGCTCATAATGTCTGTGATATATTGTGAGCAAACAACATCAAGATGAGCTTTTACTGTCCCTTTGAGCTCTAGCTGAATCCAGATACTTAACCTGACACTTTTGAAAGGAATATTACCAATGCTACTTTTAATCAAGAGTGCTGAGCTGCCTAATTCTCCACCAGGACAAAGTTAGCTCACTAGCTCAATAGTTCACCATAGCTGCTGCAAATAACCACTCTTCATGATCTCATGTCTTTTCAGAGTAGCTATCTTTTAAGACTAGCTCTTTTAAGAAGAGTGGATGTTCCCTCAATTTTACATTTTCTTTGAAGTTTAAGGAATTTGCATTTGTTCTGTCAGTGTATGATCACAGAAATTCTGCTGTTGTGCTACAAACTGTTAATGTTTCAAGGAGCTCTTAGATGCTGAGTGAACATCATATAGTAATGGAGAGATAAAGATATTTTTTGTGCTTTGATGACATTGGATATTTGCTTGTATTTTCCAAAACTGTATTAAAATATCCATCAAGCCTTGTGTTGTGTGATGTTGTCCTTATGCAACAATGATAAAGCAGTTAGTACAATTATTCTTTCTTTTTTTTTAGCATGAAATGTGTAATGTCTATTTTTTAAGTAAGAATAAGAGTTTTGTCCTAATCCTATGCTCTTTACTCTCTGTCTTTCTGTAAGGTATTATACTATCCTCAAGCATGAGGGATGTGGGATTTCAATATCTCTTAATATCATCTCCTTGAGAGAGAAGACCACTATGATCCTTATTGCAGAAAGAGAAGGCTTTATTAACTTGAATAGCATGCTCTGCAAGCCTCTGTCTCTTGAAGACTGTACTCAATTCCAGAGAGTTGGAGAGTACCTGTGAGTAACTGTGGAGTGTTACTCTGTGCCACATGCTCTAGGTGTCCCTGCTTGAGCAAGAAGTTTGGACTAAATGTTCTCTAGAGGTCTCTTCCAACCTTAACCATTCTTTGATTCTGTGAGAGGAATGAAGTGATGATATTTCAAAAGATTTTGTCATAAATTAAGTACTTTTCTGCCTCTAGTTTGTTACTGATTCTTATTCTTGTATGGCAATATTTTAATCCCTAGATTTGAGATAACAACAAGCCATACATTAACATTAAAACAAATCTGAAAAAAATCACTTAAAGAATTGGCTTATTTGATTTATTCTGTTGAATTTTCAAGATACATTGATATCAAGATGTAAAAGAATAGATCATTTTCTTCAAAAGAGAGTATATCTACAAAGCTTTTCTTTAGGAATGTCTACAAGACAATATGTGAGTACTCCCATACAGTGAAATTAAGCAGACAGAATTCTGCTTATACTTTAAATTGACCATATATTTAGCATTTTAATCATGTTTGCACTATGCTTGTTTCTATCTGATTATAAACTTAAAAATGTAGGTGCAAATTTTACCTGCTTAAAATATAAGACTTCATTAACATTAAGACAGATATAAACCAGAATTTAAAAGATCTTAAAGAGACAGAACCTGATGTATTATGTTGTCAAATCAGAGGCATGAATATACTTTTAAGATGAAAATTACAACTACCTATGTAAAGACTATGAACATCCATGGAACTAGGAGCAGCTAAAAGACTTAAGGGTCCTATCCAGAGTTTCATCTCTTAGTTTCTCAGCTTCCTTAGCTAGTGATTAAAACTATTGCCATCTAGGGGATTGTTTATCTCTTGTAAAATAAATTCTCAAGTGACTAATAACAACTTCAAGTTTTATTAGTTAGTAGCCTTAGTGCTGTTATTATCACTTCAGGTGATAGGTTAGCAGTCTTCTTACTGCTAACCAACAGTCACCAAGAGATTCTGTGTGAAGACTGAGCTATGTGTTGATCACTTAAAGCCATGGGTTTGAGGATTTAAGCTAAGTATGGGGCAGTAGGTATCCAATTCTATCAAATACCATTCCATAACAATGGTTATTGGTTAATGGTTAATATTTTCCAGTAAATATTTTGCAATAATAGTCATTTTTGGCAATAAAAATCTATTTAATTTATACACTTTTAAAGTCTCACAATTTTTTTTTTTAGCCCACTCCCTGCAGCTGATGTGGCATATATTACAAGCATAGCCATTATGAAAGAGTCAGCAACTACTTATCAACAGCTACTTATAGTGAATGTTAGAACTGAAGAATGATATATCGTATTACTAACAGATGAAATCATATATAAATGCTAAGAGTGGTAAGAAATCACTCTTATAGAGTAGATGAGCCTGAAATTAATAGTAAAATAATCACTATCTCTCTAAACATGCAAATAAATAGAAGAATCACTATGTATTTTAGGGTGCTTACACATATTGAGGAAGTGATCAAGATGTAAATATTCACAATTATGTTTATGTACAATCACTGTTTGGAAGGATGGCCACAGAAAATAGTTTTCTATTATTTACTTACTATGGGAAGTACGTGTTCATATATATGAGACTGAAGAGTAACCTCTTAATGTCTATCCATACATTTAGGACAAGTATCTTTCCCATCAGGGCACAGTGGTGCTTTGCATCTCTGTTGTGGTAGTGGATATAATATGACTTGAGGATATAATACCACTGAGGCTAATGAGCTGTAGTGGACATAAATATCTCTGGGATACCTTCAATATGTCATCATCTGATCACTCCTAATCATATAACTATGTATTTATCAGATATACTTTAACTTAATTCTGTATTTAGCATGTACCATGTCTGGTTATAATGGCAGAGGCTACGACCTACTGTGAGCTATGTAGTGAATGCTTTTCCTGTTGATGAATCTGCATATGACACTGTTTGATTTGCCACCAAATTAACAAATCAAAACAAAAAATACAAGTGATCCTTATATGGTTACATTAGTGAAGCAGCCATCAAGCTCATACAGTTCTATTTATTTATACTTCTTCAGGGACTGATTTTATATTTTCTACTCAAAATTACGGAAACAAATCACAGTTTCTTTATGTTGATTTATGGCTTATTGTTGATTTATTCTACTAGGAATAAAGCAATTCATCAACTAGCCTTTCATGTGTAACTTCTTCCAGTTCACTTTAAGGTTTTGAAAATATAAATGGTAATGTTAACAGAATATCAGACAGAATTGATGCTCTCTGTGGGTTAGTTTGTATTCAGTGATTCTAGAAGAATCAAATTAAATTTACAAAAACAGCAGCAGCCTTGGATTTCATGTGATCATACTTTATTAATTAGCATTATGAATAGGATGAGAGCACACATTGCTACACAAAGATAACCTAAATGCAGACAATTACGCCTGTCTCAGGAAATCTTCAATGTGCAATAGCAAGCTGTGGCACATCTCAGACTGAGTTGTACATTTCAGTGGGACGCTTCCTACTAATGCAGTGTGTTTCATCATGTTGCAGCAAATTACTGCCTTGTCCCTTTGCTGCATTGCATAAACTACTTTAAAAACAGAAACTTTGCTGCCTCTCTCAGATATAAGCCTAAAGAGAGAAACATTAAGATACAAACTGAGAGCATCCTTAGAAATGTTACTGCACAAAACATGAAATACATGTTATCATACAAGTGAAAGGGAGTGTCTTTTTACAAGGTTACAAGACCCCACTCCCTCTGTCAGCTTGTCTTTGATTGTATACTTTTCACAAAATCTCTCTATATGAAAATCGTTAGGTAGCTCAGACATGAGAAGTGTAAAAGTCCTAGTTAAATTAATGTGGATTAGAATTTCATGAATTTCTATGTCTATCCAAGAACTAAACTTTCATAAACTAAACATCTAGAAAACAACATTTTGAGTATACTTCCTTTCTGAGATTTCAAATTGAGAGAAAAACTTAGTCTTGTGTTAATATTTCATTCATGAATCAAAACATAATAGGAATAGTGTAATCTAAGAATAGTATAATTTATGCTGAACTTTACTTTTGGATTTCATTATGTGCTTTACTGAATTACAGATATTTTTGCATGATAATATCTATTTTAAAAAAATAAATAGAGGACCTTTGAATTAATAGATTTTGTTTTATTTGAAGTGTTGCTTTACTTAAGCAAATAGCAATCATATTTTCACATAATTTCCCAGTTTATAAAACCCTCAAAGGAATAGAGGTTTTGACTTTCTACCAGTTACTACAAAATATTCTACTTGCATTTTTGTTTTACCAGAATTGTCACTTCTGTACGCTATCTTATCATCTTATTCTAGTTAAATCATTTTTTAAATTGAATTCCATTGCATATGCCATTCCTAATGTAAATATTTGTTAGCATCCCTTGTAATATTTGAGTAAAAATAATCTGTGTTCATATGAATGTCATGACATGTGATTTCAAAGAAATATCACTTTAATTCATTTTTTAAAATTACTAGCATTGGCTATATGGAGTGGAAAAAGATCAGGAAAAGAATGTTTTCATTCAAGCATTTGAGAATTGCTTGCAATTTCCATGAGCCATGAATAGTTTAAAAAAAAAAATACTTCTTCCATAAATAATCAGAATGAAAGAAGTAACTTAAGTGTGTGGAGACATAACTCTCTGAACCATGTTCAAATCTTTCTGGACGTTCATTAAAATTATCCCCTCAACAAATATTCCTCAAATTAAGTAATTCCTAAGTATTAAAGTAATTCTTTTAAGGGCTGACAATTGGTTTCATATTTTTTATAGCTAAGAACTGATACTGAAGTCCACTGATATAAAGGACCTATAAGTTACCAAAAATGAATTATTTTTACTTAGTCTAGATTTGTATACAGTACAATGGAGTTCAGTTTTGTTCTTAAAAATTTAGCCAAAATGAAGCATATGTCAGAAAGCATATGTCCAGCATGCCGATAACTGTCTTCTAGGTAAGAATAAAAAGTTTATGAAAAACAACACATGCAGACAGTAATAGAATAACCAGAGCACTTGCAAAGACAAGATTTTGGGAGCAAATGCCATATTGGGAATTGGAAGTGCACACCTGAAACGCAAGATCTTGTGTGGAACTTTGTCTCTTAGACAGAGAGACATCTGTTGTCTGTAAATTTGTCTCTTCTTAGATATTTTTGCCTTTAATTAGCATGCATTTACAAGAGAGAGAGGATGAGACATCCTCTCTCAAGGTTATATAAGAACTGTGCCACTTTATGCCCTTTTGTGTAATGTTTGTGTGATTTTTTTTTCTTTATGACAACAAAAGTGAGCAGTATAGAGTGAAAAGAATCATCGGCTTTAGGTTCAGTTTATTTTTAACTGAGTTTCTATATTCAAATGCTAATCCATATAGCATATCAGTGAGGGGTACTTTTGACGTTGGATTTCTCCCAGTCCTCTGGCATCTCCCCCGTTCTCCAAGACATTCCGAAGATGATGGTGAGTGGCTTGGCTATGACATCCGCCACTTCTCTCAACAATCTGGGGTGTATCCCATCAGGGCCCATGGATTTGTGGGTGTTGATTTTCCCTAGATACTCTCTGACTCACTCTTCCTCTACCCAGGGCAAGCTTTCCTCTCCCCAGCTCTCTTATGTCCCTAGGGCCTGGGATTCTAGAGGGCTGCCTCTGACAAACACAGAAGCAAAGGCAGCATTCAGCAGCTCTGCTTTCTCTGTGTTTTTCGTAACCAGGGTACCCACCCC
>JAUBOD010000001.1:11809251-11824815 GCA_032353885.1 Nothura maculosa
ATTTGAGTGGGGCTCCCAATGTGCCTCTCCTCCTTGTCGGGACAGCTGCAGCCTGATTGGGGGGGCTTTCAGAAGTTAAAGGTCAACATACTTCATATAGCAAAATGCCTGTAGTGTCTTAATCCATTGATATTTCTCTTTCTATCCACATTTCTAGGTATCACATGAGCTTCATACATTTTTTTTGAATGTGCCTTTCATAAGTCTTTATTACTTTACAAAAATAACCGAAATGTTGCCTGAACTGTTGTGAACTCCTAAGATAGTTTCTGTGGTTGCCCTCTGCATGCACAGACTGTTGGGAAGTGGATTCCATGGAAAACCATCTCAGGCATCTACAGACACTTGAACTTACTTTTCTCCATTGTCAACAAATGGTTGTAACCATAACAAACTGTAAATGAAGGCAGTGGCTGACCACCAGAGACAGTTATTAAAGTCTGACAATACACTATCTAATTTTAGTAAACAGAAAAACAAACATTTTCTCATTCATTTTGACAAGATATGGTATTGATATCTACTTAAGAACATTATGGTTTCAGTTCTAACAGCATTTTGTCTTTTATCTAGTCAGCTAAGATTCTTCCATATTTGTATTCTCTTTCTATTCTCTGTTCTAATCTGCTTCCAAATTTAGATAATGTTGGTTTGCTTTTGTGATTTATTTTTTATTTTATTTTGGGATATCTTTTTAATTCTAAAAGGCTAGTTAAAAATGGCAGAATAGAGAAAAACAGAAAAAGACTAACACAGTAGTGATAAATGGAATGCCTGCTTATTTTTTATTAACTTGCTTGCTTTGAAACGGAAGGAGAAAGCTTTTAAAATTAGAAAGTTTATTCTCTTTCAAATGCAGATCTTCTGTCTGTCTGTGATAATTTATGTAATTTATATTAGATTAGCAGTCATTTCATTTTAACACAGTGACTCTTCCTAGCTATTGCTGAGGAGCATTCTTGTTCCATTTATGGAATACTTTATATGAATTTCCCACTTAATTGAAAGAGAGAAGGGGTACCAAAGTGGCATCCTGACCAGGCACCAGTGAGTTTCATTTCAGCTCTGATTTTAAGTACTGAATGGAGACAGCCTGTACTGTTTTTGGTGCACATTCCACAGACTGAGGGCAAGTTTCTAGACCGAACTGTAAGGTTAAAATTTCAGCAAAATTAACAAACCAATTCTATATTGCATGTCAACAGACTCATGCATAAAAACCATTTTACTTTCCTTTCCCTCTTATCCACTACTACTTCATAACAAAACAGGAAAATTCCATGTAGGAATTTTTGCTAAATTTTTAGTGGTAGTCACAGTTTAGTAGTTTATTACCTGTGATAAAGTAATGTTGAATCTGGAGGCCGTCTAAGTAGGGCAAGGGTCAGGATCAGGTATGTGTATTCATCTTGATGGCTCATGGCTCTCATGAGATTATTTTCAGGCAGTTCTAGAATGACAAGAAGTGACTTCAGACACTTAAGACATGATTAATCACATTAGATGCCTGCCTCAAGTGACGATCCTTTGGAAACAGTATACTATAAAGAGTATACTGTTTTTTGTTGCTCTCATGTGGAGTTTAGCATAAGATTGATTCATCAATCTTATAAAATCTGATGAAGAGTAAATATAAGCAAGTACTTAGGTCATACTTTTTGAAGGAAGTCTATCACTATCAGTTTTAGCACTATAAAAATATTGTGGTGAGTGAGCACAATATCCCAGGAAAGGGTAGACAATAATTAATTGTTTCTAGAAAACAATATTATTATTAAGAAGATTTTGCTGTACTAATCATATTATTTGCACTATGAGTGTTAGTGCTATTGCAACTGAATAATAACTGTTAATTAATAATAAGTGCAATTTAAAATATATTTGTATTTTTATTAGGCTGTTAAAGTATTAATTAGACTAACAATAAATTCTTGACTCCACATATAAGGTGTGCTCCCCTTTGCCTATAACAAGATTTTGACTGTAGCAGTAACCATCTGTGCCTTGTTGACCATATGGTAGATATGGCAAGTGATCTCTTTGTTACACTCTTGGGAATGCTGTTGTTCACAAATCCTTGAGACGACACAAGGTCCCTACCGGTAGAAACGAGAGCTCCAATCTCTTCCAGGTTTTGCGTGATTTCTGAGACAGAAAAAATGAATAATGAGATGGCCTTTGTAGACCGCTGTATATTTTTTTTAAGACATTAGGCTGACATTGGAGTATTTATATTGTAGGAAGTGGCATGAAAATTTGCAGTTTACCAACCTGAAGGGCTGCAGGGAGTAAAGAAAAATAAGTGTGCTATTAATGTGTCTATTTCAAGCAGGAGAAAAAAAAATGCTGTTCTGTCTTCTGGGTGTATATCTGGGAACGAATAGCAGGTCTGCTTCCCTGCCAAGTAAACAGCTTGATTCCTTCTAGAACAGAGCCCAGGAGCACATTCAAGTCCCCATAGGTATGATCAGGAGACAACAGCACTGGAACAAAATAATGAAATAACTTGGTAATACAGATTCAGTTCTGTAAATCTTCCATGAAATGATGATAGCTATTAAGCTTCAATCTAATCCTGGTAATCAGAGCATTATGAGTTTCTGTCTAGAATTTCTGAAATTCCTAAATTTCTACTGTAAAATAAGTTCTTTTAAAGAAAATGTCACTAGGACAGATTTTTTTTTTTTTTGTAATCCAGAGTGAAATTTCCATTGAGACACAGATTCTAAAAGCAACATCTAAGTTCCATGCATTCTTTATTGCTAATGATTAAAAAATACATGAAGTTGTGAAGTGAAGGTTGATTTTTCTTCTGAGGGAAAAAAAAAAATCTTAGCTCTCCTGCTGCCCTCTGTAGGCTCACTTGAAGGCTCATCTCTGTTTCACCTGTTAACAGCACATAGTATGTGGGGCCTGCCAACAAATGGCTTGTAGAATGCTTGAACATCTGTGAGTTTGTACAAGTTCCTACCTCACAGATGTTCCTTTAGCTACATGAAAGAAATCCCTTGTCACCACTCTCCATGCAATTCCAATTCTCAGCTAATTATGAGTTTGTGTATAGTGATGATCACTCCCAAGTGTCACTGAAGGAATTATGAATAGAAAGTTTATGCAAATGAAACTCTGCCTGCTTTTCTTCATAAGAAGCTGAGACAGAGTATCTTCTCCATTGGGAAACCCTACTTTTTGGGTTCTGAATAATATTTTCTACAGAAGTAGACAGGTACAACTATTCTTTCTGTTGATATGGGAGTATAGACAGCTTCTTACTCTAGAAGAAACTTTTAAAATGTTTTGAGCCTTTGGACTAGTATAGTTTTACAGTAGAGGAAAGCATCCTGTTCAATGTGTTTAAATCTGTTTTTGAGAGGCTTTTCTCTTTCCCCTCCTCCCCCCAAATCTTTAAAGATAATAAACAGATAGGCTTCTCAGAACTTCAGGCTATATTTATTTTATTTTATTTTATTAACAAACAGTTCTGGGAATAATATACCTCTTCTTTCCCACTCTCATTTCACCGTGAGCTGTTTGTATCATTAGCAACAATTAATGTGAGAACATTTCAGTTCATCCACTTATTTACAGTCCAAGAAAATATTAAGATAAATTTAACACAGATTCTTTTTTTTTTTCTTTTTTTTTTAAAAAAAAATTTCAAGTTCTTCAGCCTGGGAATCAAATGTCACACTCTGTAGAGACCTTCACAGCTAAAACATAGTGGCTGAGCAGTGAAGCAAAAACTCATCTACAAATATAATGACAAACCAACAAAGGCAAAGGATATATTTGATTAGAAATGCAAGCAGAAGAAAGCATCTCATTTTTGACTTTACAGTTAATATTTTTATATGCTATATCTAATATAGGGTGGCATACAATGCAAAGTGTGACCAGTAATTGTGATAACTGTCATTGATTTGACATGGAAGATTTTTAAATTATATAATTGAGTGCTCTAGTGCCCACAGCTAAACTAGAGGAGATTTTTATTTAAGTGGCGTATCAAGCCTTTTGACCCATTTCAGTCCAGGACTAAAATTGGAATAAATTCTAGAAAATAAAACTGCATTCAAATTAGGAACTTTCAAAAGAGGGAAGGCAGAGAAGAAAGAAGGAATGGTTTTGCTAAAAAAAAAAAAAAAAGGCTACTTCAAACAGGAAATCAATTTTAGTTAATCTAATATTGATAATAAAAATTTTATCTGAAGAGAAGTTAAAAAAGAAATATTAATTTGTTACATTTGGAATATTTGGAATATACGTACAAAAGTAATTTAGGCTGAGATAAGATATTTGAGAGGACAAAAGTCTAAAACCATAAAATCACAAAAGTATTGCCACACTAAAAATATTAAATTTATCTTCACAGAATATTTGGGGTCACAGAGTATTTGGGGTTGAAATGATCTCTGGAGTTCATCTGGTCCAAGCTCCCTTCACAGGGTGGAGATTCCACAGCCTCTCCGAACAACCTGTTGCAGTGTTCAGTCACCTTCACAGTGGTGATTTCTTGTGTTCAAGTGGAATTTCCTGTGTTCCAATCTGTGCCAATTGAGTCTTCTTCTGTCCCTGAGAAAAGGAAACCACCGAGAAGAGTCTGGTCTTGTCCTCTGTAAATCTCACCACTGAGTTTTTATACACATTGATAAGCTCCTCACTGAACTTTCTCTTCTGATTAGATAATCTAGGCTATCTCAGCCTTCCTTACATATCACATAATCCAGTTCCTTTGTGGCCTTTTGATTTGCTCACTCCCATATGCCCCTGTCTTTCCTTTACTGGAGAGTCGAGGACAGGAACATCTCCCCAGATGTGTCCTCACCACTGCTGATTTGGGGGGAATAAATCATCTTCCTCAACCTGCTGTAATACATCTTGTAATGTAGCAAATGCAGCCCAGGTTACCATTGTGCTTTTTTTTTTTTTTTTTTTTGTTAAGCGTTGCTTAACTTGTTGTCATGACCAACTTATTGTTCACAAAGAACACCAAGACACTGCAAAACAGCTCTCTGTCAGGTCAGCCCCAGACCATACTGTAGTATGAGACTATTCCTGTGCAGAAACAGGACTTCATGAGGTTTCTCTCTGCCCAGTTCTCCATCCGCCAAAGTCTCTCTGAATGCTAATGCAACCATCCAGCACATCAGCCTCTCCTCCCAGCTTTGTATCATCTTTAAACTTCCTGAGTAGAAGTTTAGACCATTTGTGAATGTTAAACAGTATTGGCCTCAATAATAACCCCTGAGGGTCACAACTAGTAGTTACTGGAATCTAGCTAGACTTTGTGCCACTGATATGAAGCATATGAACCCACAAGTTAATCCAATTTTCAGTCCACTTCACTGACCACTAGAAAAGAATATTATAAAATAATAATTAAATGCAGGCTAGGTACATTTTTTAATTGCTCCTTTTGAATGATTAAAAATTGTAGACATTACAAAGCTCTTCTGACCTGTTCCTTGTTGCTTCTATTAGGATTTAAGCCACTATAATGCTTTGATACTTTATATGTGACCTGCATATATTACTTCCTTTACCAATTTATTTGCATGGATTTTTCAATGACTATAAACTTCAAAAGACATTTAGGAAAAGGCAAAACGATCCAAGTTTTGCTAACCATGCATAAAATGTCACATAAATCAAGACTAGCTAGAGGACTATTCTCAAGAATTCTATTATTACGTCCCTGCATTTTGTATAAGAGATGAGAGTAAGATATTTTTGGTATAATACGTTATTGGTAAATGCATATCTATCATTTGAAAAAAAAAGACAAAACAGAAACGTGGCTCTCAGACAATTAAAAATTAATCATATTGATTAAAAATGTTATTACTAATATTGATTAATAATACTCAAACTAATAATGAATTATGGCTTTCTAATAATTTTTCTTTATCATTTATCACTACTGATGCCAATTTACTGCCTAAATCATCTACTATTGGTTTGATTCTTAACTGGATGATGAATATAATGTGAAATAAAGTATTATGACTCCTCACAAGAAAAGCGCATGCATCTGGCCATTTTCTTCTTATATGTGATTCTGGACAAACGGCAGAGAGCAAGGTTTTACTGATTGAACTATAACAACTTCTCAGTGAATCATAGAGGATTTGGCTCTTGTAAACGCTGTCCCATTCACAAAAATTCTTCTCATTCATTTAAAATCTATTTTTTCACCCAACAGGGAAAAATATGTTTTATATGGACTTCTCTTTTGTAGTGTTTTAGTTATCATCTTACGTAGTTTCCACCTGCATTCTAATATGTTGTTGTTACAATAGATTAATATATGTTCACTTATATATATATTTCATAGCTGAATACAATAAAGTATTCAGTAATTTCATTACTGAATGCAATAAATTAATTTCATACAGGCCATGTGAAAAGTTACCATTTGCACTTTTTGGAATGAAATATGTTATTCATTTCTGAAGTTACACTGAGTTAATTCTTACTAGAATGTACATTACTCTTTCTATTTGTCAGCTAGGCAATCATATAATTCATCAATACTGCCATTCGTAGGTTTTTCTGTTGTCCCATTGTAGGAGTAAAATGCAGGAATGTTCCTTGCTGTATTGATTTTCTAGCAGAGGATCAGCTCAGAACAAGAAAGAGTGAAATGGAGCAGCACTGACGGCCAGAAAAATGTTCTATATAAATTGTGAGGAGAATAAAGCTGAAACTGCCTCTAACAACCTTTCCAAAACAGCAAATCTGGTCCTGGGTGGGAGCTGAATCAAAGTGACTTTATGCTCTTTGCTGTGATACACAAGCTGATCTTCCCTAAAAACACCTTTCTCTGATGGTAAAGTTGTGAAGCTGTAACAAAGAGTAGGTGAATTGAGGCTTAAGAAAAATCTTTAACAATTGGTAGGTACATAATACCCCCAATACCATGAAAGGATCTTCATTCACTATCTGGAGATAAACATGAGGAAAACTTTAATTTACAACTCAGTATAATCAGTGATGTTAATATACTTTTGCTTAATAACATCTACTGTTAGACTATACTGTGACAGATAATCAGACAAATAGTTCTTCCATGATTATAAATATATTGCATGCTGTTGCAAACATTGTTTGAAATACTTTTTAAATGATTTTTCCCTCCTTATTATGTACTCAGTTCATAACTTGGTATAATACAAAGGAAAAGGACATTATTGTGTTAGTTATGGCTTGGTATTGAAGCTATCCCTTCCCAGTGATAACCTTAGGGCATCAGCATTGTTTGTACTGTGTTAATTCTGTACATACTTAATCTGTGCTAATGGATTTTTTCTGTACCTCTACGTTGATTTTTTTTTCTAGATTATTTATTTGACTGAGCTGAAAATGAGCATATGATCTTTATTGGTTTTTCCTGGGTGTTTTCAACTTTACATAAAAGCAAGAGAGTTTGTAAATAGACCCTGTCAGCCCAAGGGGAAAAAACCCTCATTCTCTGGTTGTCTTGTATTTCTATCCGGTGAGTAAGGGATGAGCCTTATACTGTCTCTTTCCATGAACTCTAAGACTGACTTAGCACTCTCATTTAAAAGGGATTCAAAATTTTTCTTCCTGCAGCATATATATTCTGTATTAGAGCAATGTAAAGTCAATTTGGTCAGCCTGTTTTTTCAGAGTGCCATTTGTTATTTTTTCTGTACAAGTGGAATTTCCGGGAGTCACTGAATACTTTAAAAATAAGATTCCTAGAATGGGATTTTATTGTTTGGAGCTGAATATTTAACATATAATACATGACCTAAAACCTAACATTAAAATATCATAATGCAATACTGATAAGATTTGCTACAATTATTTTTCACAACTCAATAGCAAAGATTGAGACTTTTGTATGCAGTTGAAGTAGCCAAAATAGGGGGCTAAGTGAGCTTTTGCAAGATCTGCGATACCAAGTAGGTTGATGAGAACCATGAAAACCTCTTTTATTGTGGCCTAGATCTCCTGAAGTCTCTGCTGCATTCAGAAAGAAAACCTATGCAATGCAATTATATTAGTCTTCAGAATACATAGATCATTTCCTGTGTCATTCCTTCTGCAGAAAAAATAAAGTTAGACAGTATATCTGAATAAATAGTTAAAAATGAGTGCTTCACTGAGAGCACTGTTTACTTATACAATGACTATAAAACGTGATTGCTGTAAGAGTGAACCAATCATTTAACAGTACATTGTTTCTATATCTGTAACTTGAATATAGCACCTTTCCTACTGATAATTCCAAGGGCATTAGCAAAGATATTATATAAAGGTCAAGCTTATGGTCATAGAGAGTTTACTGTGACTAGAGGAGTATGTCCATAATATGAAATAATTAATATATAGAATCTTAATATTTCTAAAAACTGAAAATTTTTGAATTTGACTTTTTGGCTAATATTTTTGTAAGATCTATAAAAATGGCAATAGATAATTGCATAGATACATGCACTAGAAGAGAATTTGTGAGACCTTTTCAGTAACAACCAGAAAGAATGGTTATGATGATACGCTGCATTTGTCAACAGAATATATACCATCAGTAGATGACACCTTTTTCCTTCTCTGTCCCTGCAGCTGCTAGATCTTTGCCGGCAGCTAAAGCTTATTAAATTTTTAGAGTCCTCAAACTACTCAGTGCTGTAACTTGTCCATATTTAATGCTCTAAGCATGTCACAACTGAAAAATCTGCTCTTCACATTGCAACATTTTTTTTGTCTTCTAACAATTTACAAAATTAATCTGATTAATATTAACTACAAAAAATAGTATAGTTAATGCACTAGTAGTACTAAATATGTTTTAGAACAATATATACTCATGAATTATAGTGAAAGGCAATAAAATGAACAAAATGATATATTAGAAAGACCTTATTAAAGAATTTACTTCACTCAGGGAGTTAAGAACAGTGCTGCACATTTAAAGGTTTCCTGCTATCCGTGCAGCCTTTTGTGTCCAAGAAAGTGTTTTAACTTCTGTCTTAAACCATAAAGATTATATTATGCTATTAAGTTGTTAATTTAAATGTGAATTTTTGTTTTTATAATTATCAAAACTTTTCTGTCTGTCTTGCCATTATGCCATCAATTTTATCTCTGCTTCCCTGATGAATATATGTAAAAATGAGGAAAGATTTGATGAAAGTAAAACAAAAAAAGGGGCACGTCTTTGGTCATTCAGCTTGGCCGCTAATTTCAAGTCTATTTCCTCTAATTATTAATGGTCATTAAATAGTTACTAAAAAATTTTCTCAAATAAAATGCCAACATATTCAATAAAAATGCAAATTTAATCTATCAATATTTTACTTTTATGGTATAGATACTATGTAAGCATGCAAATGAGGTAGGTCTTAGGTTAATGTTTCTATATTTCCAAGAGCTTCAAATCTTTTTGCTATCAGGTGACCATTTAGGCATTTGCATTCTTAACAGATATTTCCTGGAGTTCTCTGTTTTGGGATGTCCTAACTTGGTTAGGTAGGTGAGTCTACTCAATAATATTTATCTGAATGACACACTGTGGAGAACTGAATGCCGTTCTTCTATATGTTATATATATTTTTTATCATAGTTAGCTAGTTTGGTTTTTTTTGTCTATTTGTTGTGGAGGGAGGTAGGCTGGGGAAGTAATGTCAAGTCGTCTCATTGCTTTATTCAGCATTGACAAGAAACATTTCAGAACATTTAATTCTTCTCTTGAAAAAGAATTGCAGCTTTCCTTTAGGTGAGTTAGAGGCACTGTGCCAACTCTTCCCAGTCCTCTGAGGAAACAAAACTGTTCTACATCTCTTTTGGATAAAGTCTCTTTCTTTGATCAGAATGCTTGTTAAAGGGCCATGTCCTCTAGGCATCTCTGTCCTCAGAACAGTTTGTCTGTAGGTATCTTTCACATTTATAGCCATCTAAAGCCCTGTTTCACACACAGTGTACTGGAATGCAGGATAGCATAGTGATTAAAATATACTGGGAACTACAATTTTAAATTATCTTGAGGAACGCAAGTTATAAAAAAAGGAGCAGTTCCTTCTGCAACTTTTGAATACAGCAATGGAACATTTCTCCAGATAACCCAAATTTGGATACAATTTCAAGAAGAGTCCAGTAGTGTTTTTTACATAAGTTATGCACAACGGGATAAAAATAAATTTTAGAGCTAGATCTAGTTTCTATTTCTCCATATGCATTAGCTATCATTTCTTCTTATTGTAATATTGTTCAATTTGTTCAATCTTTTAAATATATTTTTTTCCAAATGTAGCAACACATCAGAAAAAGTGTTAAGAAGTATAAAAAATTGCTGGTGGAAGATTATTAGATTAACTAGCTCAAATAAATCTTCTGCTTTTCTATGTTCTTTCTTTAGATAACTCCTTATTAGATTTTAATCCTTAGAGCAATGCAAACTATATAAAGATGCTATTGACTAGTTGCAGGAGTTACTCTATTCAAAAAGTCTAGAACATCTTTATTCAAATGAACTATGATAGCTCAGCAAGCTTTGACCAATTAACCATGGCAATAAATATAATGATATGTTTTACTTCTCTTCAGCTTTCTACCCAAAAGTTTTGCATCTATTGTAATACAAAGAGAAACCTAACTTTAATGCCATTTTTTTTTCTGTGTGGAAAAAGAAATCAAGTAAAGCACGTGTTAATTTCTTTAAAATCTGCTTTGCAAGCAAACGAAAATGAAATTTTAAAATCCTTTTAACCAGGACAATGTGATTTACTCAGACATTATTTATTTTAATTTGCCCTTCAATTTCATTTAGTGCATGTATTGCCTGTGGCTGTAATCAGAGCTGCTTAGAATTCCTTGAACCAGATTAAAGATCAAAATCCTTCTTAGTGCCAACTTATTGCAGAGCAAATACAAATTCAATACAATCAGCAAGCTTTAAACAAGTCTCAGATGTTAGTTAGTAAAGATATTGGAGATCAAGGGAAAAGAAAAAAAAAAAAAAGAAGAAAACAAGGTGACCCAGAACAAAATATTGAAGTCTCTTCTGAATATTTGAGTTCTGGTGAAAGCTGTGAAATACAATTTATTCTTGTATATAGAAATTAGACACAAAAGATATAGTTCTTCATATGGAAATTTAAGCCAGTTTACAATACCCGCTGTTGGACCTACTTTTCCAGCTATTCATGTATAAAACTTGCATCTTTCTCTCTGTTTTCTACAGCAATTTCAGAACATTCACTACTAACATGTACTATCAAAAATAGTAGAATAATAAGATGACATCTTCCATATGCATTTTTAATGAAAAAGATGTTTATTGTGCATATTTCAAGATAAAGAAAAATATCTCAGAGTTATGGCTTGTTTGGTATTCCCAAATGTCCAGGCAGTTTCCAGATCCACACTATGCTGATGATAACTGATGGTTTCTTAAAAAAGTTTCTTAAAAGTTACACTTTTTGAAATGACTTTGCTACTATTCATATGGCTTCTGTCACAGTTTAAACATGTGATATTTACTTCTTGACTATGATATTTTTATACAAAAATAACTATAATTGCTAATTTGTTACCAAAAAATCAGCACAAACTGAGTTTTGAGATGGTACACTCTCTGGTGATGCTGTCCGCTTTGTAGGAAGCCAAGAACTAGAATTTAGCTTTTTCTCTCATTGAGCCATATGTTTCCAGCTAAATTACAATGAAAAACTGTTACTCAGCCTGTCTATAACTTATTCTTTACTGCCTTATTAAGAAAGAGAATACATTGTTTTGGAGAAAGAAGCTGCAGACTGTGCACCCGTAAGTATCATGGAAGCTGTTTCTCTCATTCAGTAAATACACTTGTCATGAGATAATAAGAGTTTATCTATCATATTATGTCCACTGAAACAATCTGTGGATATGTACCATGTAGATACATATATTCTCCTCCTAAAATGAGGAGAAATGCATTTGAGCATTTTTTGGATGTACATCAAGTACGCAGGTGTGCGAACAACTTCGGTGACATGAATTGTATTCCTAGAGAGTCTCAACACCTAATGAGAGACACTGTATTTTTTTACCGCTCAGAACTTCTCAAAATAAAACGAGTTATTTCATTAGCTTTAAATGAGTTTGTATACATGCTTACTCATTTATTTTCATTTTGACATAAAGCAAAAGAAAAAAATAGTTCAAGAACAAACTGAAATGGTATTTTTTGCTTCTGTCAGCAGATTAATTTCCTCCCATACCTCAAATCCAAACAAATGTCTACATAGCATAGAATTAGTACATTTTAAAGGTGACATTGCCAATCAGTTACTGATGAAAAACAAGCTGTCTAGGTAACCTAGCTCTTTTCATCTTTTAAAAACGCTAGCATAAAGGCATTTTACACTTGTATCTTCTGGATACTACCAACACAGCCTCAGTTTTATGGATATGAAAACAGAAGTTGCATTGCCCAACCAAAGCTGTACCATCTACTTTGATTTCTAAAGTCATTATTGTCCTTTTACTATACATACTTAAGTTGATTATCCTCTATTACATACAAACTAATAAAGTTATGTCTCATTAAAGAAAGAAAAAAATAATTCCTTCCTATGCTATGTATGCATGATTTGTGTGTTCCTTTATAAATTTGAGAGAATGTATCTATGTATTTTAATAAATAACTGCTTTACTGTCTTGTACTTTCTTAACAATAGAGTAATGTAACTTACAGGAAATATATGCTTCAGATTGCAGTACATGACATGTCTTTTTAATGTAAACAAAAAGAATAAAGTCTATATTCTTTATCTGAATAAAATAATATAATCTATATTCTTTAATAATGATTTTTTTATTTATAATAATTAAGACACTACTCTGGAACAATAAGTCTCAAAAAAATTTTAAACCTTTACAATAGCAAAATTTCACCACTGTGCCTTCTGGGAGATATCTTTTTTGTTCCATCAATATCCCTGTCAAGAACATCAATGAAGTCTCTTTAAATGGTCAAAATCCATTTGTTCATTGGGTACACATCCAAATAATGACTATGGCACTGTGAAGTACAGTGCTGTAATACCTACAAGTCTTGGCTGGGGGAAAACAATTTACAGTACTGGTGACTAAGCTGCAATGAATGGTGAGATCTAGCTGTCTAACAGTGGCATTCACAATAGTTGCTATCCAAAATGTTTATGACAGTGTATATTAGAATGGATTTTGGAACTAACGCAGGAATGGAGAAAAACATCTTTAGGAAATAGTATTAAAAGTTTGCTATCACCTCCCGCTTAAGTTATACATTTAGATACAGCTGTAGGCCCCTGTTGTTGGTTCTTCCACAGCCATGCAAACAGGAATTGCTTTTACATAGTTCTAACACAACAGGATAATAATAATTGTCATTGCTACCTGAGTTCTGACTCCACTTGAGCCTTAGGGGTTGGAGTCCCTATCTTTCATATTCTAAAGGATGGCTGTTTGCTGCATGCAACCTGTTTAATTTCTCTTAAAAGAAATGAAAGAGATCAGTGTGTATGTAAACATGTATGAGACCATAGAAATCCTAACAGTAGAAGAAAAGTGAGAGAAAACAGATGACACTCAAAAGAGAGAGAGTGAAGACTCTCATGAAATACTTTCTTAATAACCATTGACTGCCTAATATTAAATTCATTAACTGTCAAGCAAGAAATGGACTTAATTTTCTGCAAATTTGGAAACAGCTTTATCTTTTAAGAGTATCTATTTATCAGTACCAAGACATTGAAATGACTGAATTTGTTCTGTCAAGTTTTTTCAAATCACCTCATGCTCCAAGGGACTTGCTATGCTTCAGCAGTTACTCAGAAGTTTGAATTTGACACTTAATCAGAATTTCACATACTTTTGTATATTTGTACTATTATCTAATCCCACAAAGATTCTTTCCCCCAAAGAATCAATTTATCATAGAATCATAGAATGCTTAAGGTTGGAAGGGACCTTAGAGGTCGTCTAGTCCAGCCCCCCTGCAAACGCAGGGTCACCTAGAGCACATGGCACAGGGCTGCATCCAAGTGGGTTTTAAAGATCTCCAAAGGAGACTCTACAACCTCTCTGGGCAGCCTGTTCCAGTGCTCTGTCACCCTCACAGTGAGGAAATGCTTCCTTAAGTTCCTGTGGAACTTCCGATGCTTCAGTTTGAAGCCCTTTCCTCTAGTCCTATCACAGTCCACCACTGAAAAGGAGCCAACCCTTCCAAAGGGAGTGGCAAGAGGCTCCTAAAACAACCTTAGTAACCTGGAAAAATCTCTGCTTAGGGACCTTTTAGGAATGAGCCACTTCTGGGTGACGAGAGTGACAACATGCCTGAAATCATTCTTCACAATTAGGGTTAGGGTTCAAAAAACCAGAGACCATAGAAGCATCCTTGCAGTGGGAGTGGAAAGAGGCTCCTAAAAGAAATTTAATAACCTAGAAAAACCTCTGCTCAAGGATCTTTTGGGAATGAGCCACTTCTGGGTGACCAGACTCAGATCGACCCTGAAATCCTTCTTCAAAATTAGGGTTAGGGTTAGGGTTCAGAAAACCAGAGAGCGTAGAAGCACCATTGTAGTGGGAGTGGAAAGAGGCTCCTAAAACAACCTTAGTAACCTAGAAAAACCTCTGCTCAGGGGCCTTTTAGGAATGAGCCACTCCTGGGTGACCAGAGTGACAACATGCCTGAAATCCTTCTTCACAATTAGGGTTAGTGTTCAGAAAACCAGAGAGCGTAGAAGCATCCTTGCAGTGGGAATGCAAATAGGCTCCTAAAAAAAACTTAGTAACCTGGAAAAATCTCTGCTCAGGGACCTTTTAGGAATGAGCCACTCCTGGGTGACCGGAGTGACAACACGCCTGAAATCGTTCTTCACAATTAGGGTTAGGGTTCAGAAAACCAGAGAGCAAACATGCACCTTTCTAATGGGAGTGTAAAGAAGCTCCTAAAACAACCTTAGTGACCTAGAAAAACCTCTGCTCAGGGACCTTTTAGAAATGAGCCACTGCTAGCTGAGCAGATTCAAAACACGCCTGAAAACCTTCTTCACAATTAGGGTTAGGGTTAGGGTTCATAAAACCAGAGAGCGTAGAAGCATCATTGCAGTGGGAGTGGAACATGAAACTAAGTAATGTAGAAAAACCTCTGCTCGGGGATCTTTTAGAAATGAGCCTCTCCTAGCTGATGAAATTCAAAACACGCCTCAAGTCGTTCTTCACAATTAGGGCTAGGGTTAGGATTCAAAAAATCAGAGAGCAAACAAGCACCATTGTAGTGGGAGTGGAAAGAGGCTCCTAAAACAACCTTAGTAACCTAGAAAAACCTCTCTTCAGGGACCTTTTAGGAATGAGCCACTCCTGGGTTACCAGAGTGACAACACACCTGAAATCCTTTTTCATAATTAGGGTTAGGGTTAGTGTTCATAAAATCAGAGAGTGTAGAAGCACCATTGTAGTGGGAGTGGAAAGAGGCTCCTAAAAGAAACTTAGTAATACCTCCCTCCCTTGAGGTATTTATACACAGTGATCAGGTCCCCCCTCAGCCTTCTCTTCTCCAGGCTGAACAGGCCCAGC
>JAUBOD010000001.1:11824915-11841082 GCA_032353885.1 Nothura maculosa
GGGTGTCAAGTTTCCCTAGATGCTCTCTGACCCACTCTTCCTCTACCCAGGGCAAGCCTTCCTCTCCCCATCTCTCTAGGGCCTGGGATTCTAGAGGGCTGCCCCTGACAAACACAGAAGCAAAGGCAGCATTCAGCAACTCTGCTTTCTCCGTTTTTTTCGTAACCAGGGTACCCACCCCATTCACTAGTGGACCCACGTTCTCCCTGACCTTCCTTTTGTTGTTAACATATTTGAAGAAGTTCTTCTTGTTACTCTTAACATACCTTGCCATATTTAATTCCAGTTGAGCCTTAGCTTTCCTTGTAGCATTCCTTCATTCCCTGACAACATTCCTGTATTTCTCCCAAAGGACCTGTCCTTTCTTCCACCTTCTGTATATTGCTTTTTTCTTCTGGAGTTTTGCCAGGAGCTCCCTGCTCATCCATGCAGGACTCCTGCCCCCTCTGCCTGGCTTCTTATGCACAGGGATACATTGTTGCTGGGCATGGAGGAAATGCTGCTTGAAAACTAACCATGTTTTTATAGATGTTGCTTTAAAACTCCACAGATTTTAGTAAGGAAAAGACTCATGGAGTTTTATTAATAGTTCTGTCGACCGTTCAGCCACTCTGTTCTTGAAATGCATCTAACCAACCTGTTAAGTTTTGAAATACCTGCAAAGTGACTGTGATTTTTGATTTAGTTTACCTGTGGCCTCTCCAGAAAGGATATAACAGACTAGCAATTATTTAGTTTAGTAATTTTTGACAACTGCAAATAAATTCATAGACTTTAGGTGAAGACTCGCTAGAGCAAAGCCAATAGGCAACACTCCCACTTACTTCAGTCAGGCAAAAGTGAACACTATTAAATTCTTGTGAGCATCTCATATATATATAAATATAAAAGAATGTAAGTTCATATAGGATCACTGTATAAATATCATACCTAATGAAGTTTAGACATGCTAAAATGTCTTTATTAAAATAACAGACATTTGTATTCTCTATCCTAGACTTGAAACTTCTATTATATAATAAATACATATTTTAGTGTATTTATCATATATCTAGCTATGGATATTCATGACTGTTCCAGTAACTGCAAAACTAAACTTGGATAATATAACTATTATTTCTTAAGCAGATAAGGAGTGATACAGAAGTACCTTGGTTAAGAAAGGAATTAGAAGGCATAAAAAAGGGCAAATATTAATCTTACTTTCCCATATTCTTATGATGATGAAAAAAATGCAACAAAAAAAAATTACATTTGGGAACAGATTGTCCAGAGAGGTTGCAGACTCCCCTTTTCTGGAGAATCTTCAAAACCCACCTGGACATGACCTTATGATATGTGCTCTAGGTGTCCCTACTTGAGCAGGGGATTGGAATAGATGGTCTCTAGAGCTCCCTTCCAATCTCAACTATTTTGTGATTCTGTGTGAAAAGAGTAAATTAGACGTTGAAAAATACTAGATCTAGAAATATATGTATTTTGAGATGTTTCATTGTAAAAAAAGATATATATGCTTAAAATGAAGATTTATTTTCAGTACAAAGCTAGAATAGAGGGCATATACTGCAATAAAATACTGAAAATGCTTATTTTTGAAAATAATAAAGATTCTTTTATGAGTACAAGCATTTTCAAATTAGGATGAAATAGCAATCACCAAAGTCCAGCCAACATTTTCTATCTGGAACTTAATACCTATGCAGATTTTAGGTATCAGTCATCTTTCAAGGTTTCTAGGGTTTTCCTTGACCATTAGATAGCATTGTTTAGCCTAAAAATTTCTGTATGACTGGTGTTAGCCTAATGTAGGTGTTCAGAATTGTCTTTTCAGAGTAGAAAGACACTTAGCTCTTTTGAGAGTGTTTCCTCTCTGAGCAAATGTTTGACAAGTTAATGTCAGGAGAACAAGAGGTATTGACAAGGAGTGTGCTGAAAGTAATATCATCATGATCATACAAATTTAGAAGTTTAGCATTTAGACCTCTCACTGAAAAATGAAGTCCTTCAAATAGCATTTTTTATATCATCTTCAGATACCTTGAAGTTTATAATCACCCAGGCTGAGATAAAAAAACATATTTTGAATGTCATAATCATTTAAAATATTACTTATGAGATATTTCTCTAATTAAAATAGTATTCTTTATTCATTTTCATTAACTATAATGTAGTAGGATTTTTTAAGTATTTGTTTTTGAGATTAGATTAGAAAAGATAATTTTGTGTTTACGTCATTACTATGCAGCTATGTATAGGCATAGCCTATATAAAATAAAGTCTCTAATTCTTTAAAAGTTTAAGATGAATCATATATCCATTCCTTATGTAGTCCACAAAGAGTTATTGTATATACTCAGTTACAGCTGTATAGAATGATACACTTCTGCAGTGGACTTCAGCTGGTGTCAAAAAAATTTGTGAGTGCATCAATTATAGAAGAGAATTATAAACTCCTTAGCCATGCATTCTAATATACTTTAATCTGTAAAATTAATATTCTGTGTTATAAAGAAAGACTGAGCATTTGTTTAGGTTAGCCTCCTTTAGGCTTTTTTTGTGCTGCTCAGCACCCTTGTAGCAAATTATAGAGCCAAATACTTGTGGAAGAATTGTTTGAAAATGGGAACTGAGAGGAAAACTAGGGCCTAACAGAAGTTTTGGCATTACAGAACCTTGCTTGGGGTGATACACAGTTGCTACTTCCAGGATGACTGGTGCACATGGACTCAGTTCCTCTACAGTTGCCTGGGCAACACAATTTGCCCTCCTTGCACCTGCAAAAAGGAATAATAGAGGATGGAACGGAGTGAAGACAGCCAAACTCTGTTGCACTCCCTGTGCTGGGCCGCTGATAAGCCACACAGCAGCTGTCCAATGGGAGATATATGATAAAAAGTCCGGTGCTGAGCCAGAAGAGTGGCAAATCACTCCTTTTGGATGAACTTTGCTTGAACTTTGCTCATTATACACTCATTATAATGCCAAAACACACCTCCATCCCAAAAGTTAGCCTCCTTCAAGGTATGATCACCCCTCACTGAGCATGTGCTCTAGATTTTTGTTTGACTGTACCTTTAAATGAAAGCGAGAAAATTTTCACCAATCAGTAACAATATTAAGTATGACTCTAGTCACTCAAGCTCCAACTGAATATAAAGAAAAGTATAAAAGGTGAAATAAGGATGAAAAACTTGGGGAGAAGAAACCACCATCCCTCTTGGATCATTCAATGGACTGATCCCCCTTCCCTCCTCTTGAACTGGAACATGGCCTGAGGAGGCTAGCAAGTGAGAGGGAAGAATCCATCATCACTCTTTGGTCAGTCGAGGGGCTGATCCCCCTTCCCTTCTCTCAGGCTGAGATGCCGCCTGAGGAGACTCGAAACCGAGAGCCCTCTCCCATCTTCTGGGGTGAGTGATTATTGCACATTTGTACATCAGAGCTAGCCAAAAATCCCCACACTGTAGTAGAGAATTTCCTATGCTGACATCCAAAACCTGCTTTATAAATGTTGTATTTGAATAAATCATACTGTTTGTGAACTCGACTACTTGTTTGGGGGCAGGTGATCAGACCTACGGTTGACAGACTGTTCATGAATCCGATACTGCCAGAATTGAGCTTATAGCTGATCAGGCTATTTGGGAACTCAATTTGCTCCTAGGAAGGCGATTGGACCTACAGTCCATGGACTGTTCATGAATCCAATACTGCCAGAATTGAGGTTATAGTTGATGATGCTATTTGGGAACTCAGTTCACTCCTAGGAAGATGATTGGATCTACGGTCCATAGACTGTGAATCCAATACTAATTTGATATCTCCTTCCCCGCACCACCACTACGGCTTTCAAACTACAACATTTTTCTACAACAATACTGCACTGGAAAAGGGAATTATGCATATCAATATGGTGTTTTTAGATCTATGAGGTTGCTAAAGCTTCTCAGTCTCACGTTGAAGTTTTAGGGATGGGTCTGTTTTTCATTGTTCTGCTAAAGTACTTATTCAGTGTTAGCAGCAAATACCTATAAAATTTGTCTTTATTCCCGCATGCACAGAAGCTGTTGTTAGCATATTTACACCATTATAGTGGGCCTGCCTTTTAAACTTTAATATAGTTTAAAATTTCTCTTCAGAATGGGTACACACTTCTCTATATCTTGTAATTCAAAATCCCTACATACAGATCCATTCAACAGAGTTCTAAAATGGACAAGGTGACAAGTCTGCTTCTTGCATAAGCATTAGCATTAGAAATGTCTGGCAAAAGCAGCAGAAGAGATAAATAGGGAGTAGATAGATAGTGTATTATAAAAGAGAGGATTGTGGACTTTTTCCCCCTTATAGTAATTACTTCAGTAGGGCTTTGTGTCTGAGCAGAGTCAGTACAGTTGCTTTTTTTATTAGAAAGGCTGTCAGCTTCTTTTAAATTTTACATCAAATGTGGAATATGCATCCTCTCAAATGATATTCCTTCAAAATGCAAGGATTTTATCTTTAAAAATGGCTTAAAACTAGCAGATTTTGCAATCGGGAAGATAGTAATTACCTAAAAGTATGTAAGAAGTGACTTACAGAGTAAAAGCTCATTTAAAGATTTTGCAAGTGTCCAATGAACACAAAGTTCCCAAAGCAAAAGGCAACAAAAGGGTGTATAAGAAACATGGGAGTCTTGCATCCCACTGACCTATTTTTGCTGTCAAATGATTTGAATAAGTTCATAAATCTAGTCCTATTTTTTGCCAGCATTGTAAAAGAGTTTTGATTAAAGAGCTTTGCTAAGAATGGTTTTGGATTAAAATATGACTGCACTTATTAAGATTCTTTTTAATACTTGATTTTCACAAGTGATGTGGAGAAAATTTTCATGTCAGTGCCATTACTGCAAAAGGATTTTCAGAAAGGAAAAAAAAAGTCATTATAACAGAAGCTTATCAACCCCACAGGGTACTATAACAATACAGACTTGGGACTTTAAAATGGAACAAGCCATTAATTACTAAGGGAAGACATTCAAATCTGAGTTGCTAACATGAAGAGATGTTGTAATCACATGCAGTAAAATAGAAGCAGTAGAAGAGCCTGTGGCAGGTAGTTCTCTGGTACTTAAATTTGAACTCTTCTTTGAACTTCCTCAGTCTATTAATTCAATAAACTGAATATATCTTATGAGATGTGTATTATCTCTAGAATTAACTGCATAACAGTGAGACATTCTTACAAAAACTACTGTCAACTACTGACAATAGTTTAGTAAACAGAGTTGTGGCAGCTGTTGTGTTGTTTAATTGAAACATGAGAAATGATCTGAAATTCTAATGTACATAGCTGGTTGTGTTCTTTTGAAGAAACCTGATGAAATCACAAAATTAAAACAGTGATGTCTTTCAAAACATAATTCCTATTAAATTCAAGCTCTATTTACACTTTCAAAATTAATCTGGGAAAAAGATACAGAGGAATCTCTTGATTCACAGGTATAATAGTCACGTAGCTGTATATTTTTAGAATAAAAATATCCCGAGATTATCTTTTTTGGACTTTTTATTACTATGCAATGTACACAGAATTGATGAAATAACTCTTTGCTGATATCAGAAACTATATCAAAAATTAAATACTACAGAATATAGATTAGGGTCTATTTTCAAAACAGTTATTCAATTTCCTTTCCAAGATGCAAATGGCTGTACAATCCACATTTTCTTTAGGTCTTCTGTCTAGTGATTAATATCTTCACAGTTAAGAAGGCATGTCTGATTTCTACTTTGAAATAAAATGAAATTTGAAACATGAATCTTTGTCTAACTCTTTGTCTAACAGTATTCCAAGCTTTACATCTTCTTCTAACATGGATATTTAGACTGATATTTTGACCTCAGTTTTGCTTAAGACCTGGTCTGCATTTTTGTGTAATGAAGATTGGGGTATCTGTCTGGAGAGAATAGTCTTCTTGTCATACTTATGCTAATGAGATTGTATCACATTCATGCTTGTCTATGCTTTAGGTATTTTGTGCACAGTTATTTCAGTAAAGTTTACAAGTAAAAAAAGTGTATGTGCTATAGACACTTACCACTAATCTCTTACAATCTGGCAAGGATCTCTCAACCTTGTGGATTATTCTTCAGGAATATACTTGCTCAAGAGGAGATCCCGACATACAGCCCACTGAAATGCAAGGAGAGCTCAATGGCCTCTAGGACTCTCTGCATATATATGGAATAAGATGATTATTTCATTTCATTCTTTCATCTCAGTTGAATTTTGGCACATGTATGTCAAACTAGCCTTATTTCCTCATCAGGTTGCAGCCGTCGGGATTGTTATTGATAGTTGATGTCTGAGTGGGGGAAGAAATCATGGAGACAACTACCAGGATCAGGTAATGTCACCCGTGGTTAACAGTTGAGTAGGGGAAAGTCAGGTTGGGCTGGGGAAGGAGCTCATCCATCACAGCTCTATATGAAGTAGTTAGATGATGGGAGACAATATAAGAAAAGAGATCAAAACATCTAGCTGAACACTGCAAGTAACATGCTGTAAGGACACCATGTTATTGCATGCAAGTATATTGGTCTACATTTGTTGCTGTAAACTACACTATTTGTGTTGTAGTCTCTTTATTTTTCATAACAAAAACTTTGCTCCTATTTACTTTTTTAAAGGAAAACAATCTTTATATATAATGTATATAATGTGTAGTTTATTTTAGATAAAATCCCCTTAAAAATCTTACAACATCCGTGGTATAGTCAGCAATTGCAGATAATTTTTGTGAGATTCAGATGAGTTCCAGAGCCACAGAATATGTTTTTCTGCTCTATTTTTGTTTTCTAATTGACATATATATATAAATCATCATTATTTGATATTTGAGCAAATGTTTCTCAAGTTGAGTTATATATAGGTACTATCAGTGGGGAGTATTTTGGACTAAGTTTCTCAATTATCTATTGACTCCTTGAAATCGTAACAGCAACCCTGATATTGCACTAATTTCATGGGGCAATATAGTTATGCCACACAAAGGATTTTAAAATTGGTTCTTTCTTGCTTTTCTCCTTTTCTAAATTATCAACTGTTAAAATATTTTTATAAAATAACATGGAAGGTAAATATTTTTCTGCAGAATTATTGCTCATAGAAAATATTTTTCTTCCTACTTTGTTTTACTTATTTCTTTGACATAAGAATAGACTTTGCATATAAATAATGTATGATAAAAATATGAAAAACTGCAATAGAAGAAGAATGCAATAATCAAGAAAACAGGAAACAAGATTATCGTATTTGTCCTGTTTCTCATTTGAATATATAGATATTCTGAAGTCCTTACCCAAACAAATATTTCAATGCAATTTTATCTGGATAAAGCCTGAAGGAGAAGGACAAGAATTAATATTAAGAAAACAAGCATTTTCTAGCATTAGCCTAGAATCAGTTAAAAGTCTTAGGTTCAGTAGAATCTGAATGTGAATCTAAATCTGATTCTGCCTTGGTTGCGGATAACTGGACAAAGCTCATTAAAGAATATATATTTATAATGAAATGAAGTGATATGAATGGATATGTTCACAGAAGAAGGCTTTTGTGAGGAGGTTAGGCATACCGAAGTAAGCATCCCCTAGTATTCATTGTATTCTATTCCAGAGTTTATTATGAGTGTAGGTTATGCTGAGAAAAACAAAAAAAAATAACTAAGGATTTTATTGTTGTGTATGTATAACTAGAATTTAGAGATGAATAGTAGTATTGATAGTTCTGTATTTCTATATTCAAACAGAGGAGTGGTAAGAAAATTCTAGTTAATCATGATATAATAATTTCTGAAAATTTGCCTTATATTATTTTAAAATGAAAGTTAAGGGATAATGGGATGCTGTCATGGATAGAACAGAGACATGAGACATTGTTCAGTGTAGCTGAATATTCTTCTCCTAGCATATAGGAAAAGAAACATTCTCACAAAATATTTCCTCTGTAGAGAATGCATGCAATTATGTATAGGATGTGTGTTAAGCTTTTGCAGTGGACTTATTTTTTCAAGAACACATTTATTTTTCTAGAATCTTTTCTATAAATTTGTATTTTGAACTGTGTTTTTCATTAAAATCTCACAATTTGTAAATCAAAATAAGTTCATTTCAGTTTTCTTCCAATATTGTTTTCTCATTGTTTTAAATCAACAAAGACACCTAAATTTGAGTGGGAAGTTAGGAATTTAAATAGAAACTAGAATCCTAAATAATCCATTTCACATTGTCTTTAAAATATGTTTAAAATAGCTTAAGTACAGTGTTCAGAAGCAGTCTTAAGATTGTGAAGTAGCAAATAGTTAAACAGTTATCTGCCCCCCTTCATTTATACTTATTTTTTGAATCAAGAAAAAAAAGCTCAAAACCCATACTTGGTCAATTTAGTGTACAACTTTGTTTAAATGCATGCATACAGAAAGGTACATGTCTTGTACCTGTGGTATGTGGGGGTAACTGCAGACATGCATGCATGTCCCTTCACACAGGCATACTGAATGACTTTCTACCCTACTAAGTATATGGCTTCTTCATGTGAGTTCTTGGTTTTAATGGAAAGTCCTTTTCCTCCCCGTTATGTGAAGGTACCATTTTCTTCTACCTAGGCTCAGTTTTCTTCACCTTTTCCAAGATTATTGCATTGCTCACCTCTACAATTGAAAGCTAGAATGCATAACTTCTGCTCAGGTGTGTTGGCTGCCACAGTGATGTGCTATTTTGCAGCAGGTTTTTCAGCCTTCCACCACAGTATTTAGTGAGGAATTAAATGATTCTGCTTCTGATTCCTGGAAGAAAGAGCCAGAAGGGATCCTCTCAGTTATTCTATTCTATAGTGATGTCATTGGCCTAGCAAGGAGAAAAAAAAATCATAAAAGCTTATGGCACAAATTGTATCACTAACTGGAGCCCTTGAAACACTAAAAAACAAACAACAACAACAAATCACTTATTTAAAAGAGAGGAATGTTTAAAGAATACAGAGCTATAAACAGAAAAAGACCAATTGATTTATTATGCCTTCTTCATCAGTGACACTTGTCATGTGGTAAGAAAGAAGGAATATTCAGCTAAGTTTTATTTGCCTCCCTGGTTCTTTAGATAATATCGGGAAGAAAAAGAAAATCCTAGTCTTAATGATCCAACAGTGCACTCTGGTGGTGTGAAACAAAGGCATGTTATCCTCGGCAGAAAACTTGGAGAAGCCCAGTACACAGACTTTAAAGAAAGATAAGTGACACGAATACTCAACATGTTCCTCAGTGATAAGAAAAATAGAGCAATAAACAACTCTAAAATCACCAAGGCATGAAATATGAAACCTGGCTTAGCTAAGGCAATGTAAATAAAAATATTTTTTAAAATTTTTCTTGTCCAGCAGCTGTGTTGGATTATCAATGTTCACAAAGCACATATATCTGGAGATGCATCAGGTAATGCATATCCAAGCAGAAAAATACACTACATATTATATTTTACCATTACATCATTTTTGATCTTTAAGAAACAGTTGGACTTTTTAGGGTTTGGTTTTTTTTTTTTTTTGGCTTTTATTTGTATTGTCCGTGAGTGTCAAATGGCTAAATAGCTTAGTTAAACGAAATATTTTGGAAAGAGTAAGAAATATTTGTAATCAGGGCCAGTAGGGTGAAGAGTTCAAAACAGTGTCCTTGCTGATTCCTCACAAAGCTTCTATCTTTTGTTTCGATCACACACCACAGGGATGCATCACTTTTTAACTGAAAAGTAGATGAGGTTATTGTACATGTTAGGCTGATTTTTTTTTTTTTTAATCTGGCTTTTAGTGGTTGGGATTCAGTCTTTGCAACTCAGAAGCTGTGCAAGTCTCTCAATTAGCTAAATAATTTGTTTTTTAAATAAAGGCTAAAAATTGTCTTTGTTTTCCTAACTCCTTTCTAAAGTGAAAAAAAAAGAAAAAAAAGATTTCCTAGGAGACTATCTTTGCAATGACACCTAGTTTCTACCATCAGCAAACTAAAACTCAAGGTTTTATGTTATATTCCTTCAGTTCCTTGTGTTATATTCCTTCAGTTATCTGTGGCAGTTTTGTTTTTGTTTGTTTCTTTTAGCTTTTAGTATCCCCTGAGATTGTGGAGATATTATGTAGAAATACTGGCAAGTAGCAGAAAAAAAAGACAGAAAAGACATAAATATTTTTTACATGGAAAGTAACCATAATCTCTAATCACAGAGATTTTTCTCTAGCATAGGTAAGCATATATTAGAAACACTATTGCTGGTGACATCAAATCAGTAAAAAGTGTGCTGAAAGTGCTGGCCTAGAACACTAAACTAGAACAGATCTAAACTAGAACAGACCTAAGCACCATTTAAGATATTCATTAATATGAACATTAGGATGCATTTTCCATCAATATGGGATTATGAAGAGTCTTTAGAACTGCAGAAGTAGAGGTACATGCAAAGAATCCCCTCTGAAAAAGCCAGGAAGCATGAATATGAAGTCAGATTGCATTTGAGACTGCATAGCAACAATTCTACATTTAGTTTTCTGCTTTAATGGAAGGTGACAATAAGGAAGGGACTGGGTTTCTTAAATATAGACATTACTGTCCTTTGGGGTTATCCGAGGGTAGTCCATTTGGTATGTCCTTTTCTGACATCCAAAGCATGGGTTTCATGTAAATCCCATGTTCTCCAGTGCTGATCAAATATTCGTAATCATTTTAAGGCATCTCAAATAGAGCGGTATTGTTTTCTTTTGATTATTTTTCTCCTCTTATGCCATGTGCCAAAATGTAATGTCCTGCTTCTCTGAAAAGAAAAGGATGAAGAGAGAGTTGTTCAGAATTTTTTAGGGGGGAAGATGAAACAGTATTAGCTTATAGTGAGTATCATGTGCCCAGAGCCAAATAAAGATAAATCACTATATTATATCAGGTATAGATAGAAGCCTAATAAGCAACTAGTAAGCATCTAGTAGTACTTCTAATAAAAGTCATGTAAGCATCTTTCTCTCTAAAGTAGACACAGACATGTAACAAGGTACTTTCTAATCATTGTTCATAGTTATGAGGGTGGTTTAGTGATAGTCATAGTAAAATAATAGAATCTGCAAAAAGAAAATGAGTTAAAGAGAAGGGGTTTCTTGACTCTTAGGATCGTCTTACCCACATTATACATACACTTTAGGAATATATTTTAAATAGGGTAAGAGGCTAGAATTCAGTGATGTCTTCAGAAGATTTTTGCAGTTAAGAGAAAATTTTGGGGTGAAATTATGTCGGGTTTTTTTTTCATCTTTTCTTCCACTACTTGTTTTAGGAAGAAAAATGACTACATTCTTAAAAGAGAAATGCATGTTTTTATTTCTTTTTAAACATTTAATGAGTTTTTTATTATTTTTGAATTAAATATGACTCATTTTCTCAATTCCAGGTCTTTTCTATCTACTACAGTTTTTTATTTGAAACCTGCAATATTTTGGAAAAGATCTGAAAAGAAGGCAGGAAACAGGAGAATGAAGTTAGAAAATAGCAGTTGTCGCCTATATTATTAATATTTATTATGAAGTATCAGTGGAAAACTAAGGGCATTGCAGAGTCTCTGAGCTGCACAATATGTATGTGTAGTAAATACTTCTTATGATACATGATTTATAAAATATTGTAACAGTCTTGAAAATAGTGTAGCATTCTCCCTCATCCTATGATAAGACAGAATGTTTAATTCAAAGTGAATCTGCCCTAAGGCCAAGTTCATTTACATTAAAAAGCTTTGAGAAAAAGATCAACACAAGTGATACAGAAAAGACAGCAGAAGAGAGGGGGAACAAGGAAGTGAATCAGAGGTTATACTTGGGACATTATGTACATCTTTGGAACTCAAATGTTACTGGAAAGAATGAGTAGGCCAAAAAGAATAAAAATGGAAAAAAAAAAAAAAAGAGACAATGTCAATCCTGAAGAAATTAAAAAAAGAAAAAGTGTGAATTGAAAGGCACCTTTCAAAGTTACTTCACAAGCATAATGTAAGGGCTTATTGTCAATCTCTGAGCTTGTTTATTATTTTATAGATTCCTCTTTCCAGTTTCCAGTAATCAATAACTCAAGCTTTAATTAACTCCCTGTCCCCATAAAAAAAAAAAAAATCAACTTTACGCTAATCTGAAGTTAAAAAATGAAAATAGGTAAAAAGGATAGATTTGGGCCACCACTTTTTCTCTAAAGTATTAGAAAAGTTCCTGAATATTTCCTTTTTGAGACAGTTGTAGCTTACAGTAATATTAAGTAACTAAGGATCTATAACTTGGTCGCTGTTTGGGATGATGACAAATCATATGTGATACGTAAATAAAACTAAATAAAACAGAATTGTTTGTTGTTTCTTTTATTTTCCCACCACACAATGGGTCTTTTTCATAAAATGGGGAAATTAGTGGACATTACACATTCTGTCTCATGATACCTTGGCTCCCCAGTGTAAGAGGGATGTGGAGCTTCTAGAGAGGGTCCAGTAGAAAGTAACAAAGATGATTAAGGGAATAGAACATCTATCATATGAGGAAAGACTGAGTGAGTTGGGAATGTTTAGCCTGGAGAAGAGAAGGTTGAGAGGAGATCTGATCCTGTTCCAAACACAGAACTTCCATCTGCATGTGAGGAACTTCTTTCTTGTGAGGGTGACAGAGGCCTGGCACAGGCTGCCCGAGGAGGTTGTGGAGTCTCTGGAGATCTTCAAAACTCGCGACCCTGGATGTGACTCTGTGCCGTGTGCTCTAGGTGTCCCTGCTAGAGCACAGGGTTGTACTACATGATCTCTGGAGGTCCCTTCCAACCTTAATCATTCTGTGATTCTGTGATTCTGTGTACCTCATTTATTAAAACTATTTAAAATACTCAACGATAAGATAAATTTATTAAACATCTCTATCAACATCCTGCACAGATTTGGCAAGGCATTTTTGCTTTAGTAATACAGGAGAAAAGCAAAGTAACAAAATGAAAGAAGATACTTGCTATATAATCTTAACAATGACACTACCTGAACCCAGATACCTATGGATACAATTCATTATAAAACCAGAAAAAAGTTGAAGTTGGAAGGGACCTCTGGAGATCATGTGGATCAACCTTCTGCTCAAGGCCCTGGATTAGCTTTACAGGGCTTTTCTGAGTGAGAGATTTCAGTACTTCTCTGGAAAACCTATTTTGATTCTTCATTGATGCCACAATAGAGAATTCTTTTCTCCTATCCAGACAGAATCTCCTCTGAGGCAGAAGGAACCGGTTCCCCTTGTCTTTCGTCTGTCACAGTGCATCCTCATGAAAAGTAGCTCCACGAACACTAAAACTCCCTTTTAGGTAATGCCTTAGAGAGCCCTGCTGCCTACCCCTCTGCCTCACCACATCCCTGAGCTTTCCCAGGTCAAGTCCATATCTTTCCAGCTTATTAAAAAGCATTCTGTGAGAGATTAGATCAAATGCCTTGCTGAAAACAAAGTAGAATATTGCTACAGCTCTCCCTTCATCCACTAAGCTACTCTTTTATCATCAAAAGCAATTATGTAGACTTCAAAAATATTTATTATTTTAATCAGGTGTCTCTGGCATGAATTTTAATCAATCACTGATGATATGACTTACTATCTGGCTTAATTACCTGATTATACTATGTTTAAGCTTTCAATGACCTTTTCATATCTGATTTTCATATCTAAAAGGAATTAAAAACATCTATCTGAGATAACCTTTTATAATAAGAGATCATCTACTTTATACAACTGGTCTAGTTAATTTAGGAATCTATTATCCACTAAACTTAGATTTCAGAATCCCTGGCAATAAATCTGTATGTTTTGAGGGGTTTTTGTGTGTGTATGTGTTTTTTTTTAATTTACACAGACTAAATGCTGAATACTCTGTTAAGATACATTATACCCCATTGAACAATTATATTTTTATTAGTACGCTAAAAAATGAATACTTCATTATGAGACATTTACTTTCCTGAGTAACACTCTTGAAGGAATAAAATACTTTAGCAGTGCTCTGTACTTTTCAAAGCTTGCATGAATGTGCACTTCCTTTGAGTTATACTTGCATGTTTGATTTCAGAAATGGAGTTTCATTTACAGCTATTAAACAATTTGACTTCTCAAATTATCTTTCTGCTTTCATATAGTTCTTTCATGTTGTAACTTCTCGTTTTGCTTATACAGAGACATAGGGAAAATGATACTCTTAATGGCATAAAGAAAGAGCTGTAAGATTCCTCATGGTGCTTCTTCCAGTTTCTAAGTGACTGTCTTACTTGAATTTATATTTATCTTTTCCTAATTTCTGGAGTAAAAATCCACAGAAATGATAAAAAAAAATAGTTTTTTTTTTCAAAAATCTGTCCTGAACTCTCAGCATTTTTTCTATGACGGGTAAAAGAAAAAGTGGATGGCATTTTGTCACAGGCTTATATTTACATCTCCATCTGAGCACATGAAAAACTCATCACAATTTTTTTTCTCTTCTTAATCACCCCTTTGGTAATTTGTGTTAATGGATGCATAAAGTTTATTTCAACAACGCTCAATGAGTCCATAGTGAGTATTTAACATCAACTGAATATGATTTAGAGATATATGAGAAAATGTCTTCCCTTTTTTTTAGGAATAAAATATTGAATAATAATTTAAAAATATCTACTAGAGAATAATTAGTGTAAGACTTGTTTTGCACGGTAAGTTAGAAAGATATCATTCTAATGGGTATAGGACTATATAAAACCTGTTTATTCTCTGAGATATGTATGGGTTTTTTTTTCCTATGATAGATCCTGAAGACAAGTTTATTCTTTTGATTTCTGTCTGGAAGTCTAGATATTTTAGTTTGAATATTTTTAAAAGTCTATTTAAAATGGTTTATTAATATCATGAGACTAATCAGATTAAGAAAAGGAAAAATTATATCTTACCTTTCCATATCATATTTCTTCTGACAGTCCCAATACTATTCAAAAATTGTCTAGAAAGTCTTTAATCACTTCAGTAGAAAAATACTATGAAGTATTATCACAGAATAAGAAAGCCTCAAAAAAAAGGAGTAATTAATGATTTGGGTATAGATACAGTAATATTGTTTATGGCTTCAAAATTTACATTTTTATGATATATATATGCATATATAGTTGTTATATGTTGGGGAATTCTTACAAGATAATGGACATTTGGATGGGATGTACCTGAAAAACTCATTTGAAATAAAGCAGACCTAGATGAAGGACGCTCAAGGGCAAGGAAGGGGGGAGAAAACACAAAGTAACCAACTCACAGGTGCACCAATCAGAAAGGATGTACCTAGTCAGGCAGCAGGTACATGAATAGCTCTGTAGTGTATAAAAGATATGGTGATCAGCAATAAAGCGGCTCATGGTGATCATATTGGTTGTTGTGTGCAGCCCTTTAAAGAGCCCTTGTCTTCAGTTACAGATACTTCAATCTTTTAAATTTGAGCATATTTTTTAGAGAGAATGAAACTAAGTTGTGTCTTCTGACATCACAGAATCAAAGAATGGTTGAAGTTGAAAGAGACCTCTACAGATCATCTAGTCCAACCTCCCTGCTCAAGCAGGGACATCTAGAGCACATGGCACAAGGTGGCATCTAGGAGGATTTGGAAGACCTCCAGAGAAGGAGATTCCACAACTTCTCTGGGCAGCCTGTTCCAGTGCTCTGTCACCTTCATAGGGAAAGAAATTCTTCTTCACATGCAGATGGAAGTTCTTGTTTCAACTCATACCCTTGCCCCTTATCATATCACTGGCCACCACTGAGAAGAGTTTGGCCCCTTCCTACATTCTCTCTTCAGGTAGTAATACATACTGATCAGATCTCCTTTCAGTCTTCTACAGAGAGAACAGGCCCAACTCACTCAAATCTCTCCTCATACAAGAGATGTTCTGTTCCCTTACTCATCTTTGTTGTTCTCTTCTGGACTCTCACTAGAAGCTCCATGTCCCTCTTATATCAGGGAGCCCAGAATTGCACACAATACTACAGGTGCAGCCTCACCAGAGCTGAGTAGAATCACAGAATCTTCAAGGTTGGAAGGGACCTCTAGAGATCATCTGGTCCAACCTTCCCGCTCCAGCAGGCACA
>JAUBOD010000001.1:11841182-11858524 GCA_032353885.1 Nothura maculosa
GTTGTGGAGTCTCCTTCTTTGGAGATCTTTAAAACCCACCTGGATGCAGCCCTGAGCCATGTGCTCTAGGTGACCCTACATGTGCAGGGAGGTTGGCTAGATGGCCTCTAAGGTCCCTTCCAGCCTTACGGATTCTATGATTCTATAATTCTATAATGCTGAAGTTAGTAGGAGGTGTACTGATGTGGTATTTACTCTTGAAAATGACATGCAAAGCTTACTATTATGACAGAAAAGCTGTTCAAAAAAAAGAAAAAACACAAGACTTCTGTCATATTGTCTCAGTCTTCAGAGGTTGTATGTATGCATTATACTGAGAACGGTGCTAGCACTCTGGGGACATATTTGTGCTGCAATGGATGCTGTCAATCTAGTGTATGCCCCTGATAATGAAAAACAGAAATTGCTATTTGGAAATTATTTCTTATTGAAGTTCTATCCACTTGTAAACTTAATCCATAAAATCATCTGATGTTGGTAATATCCTGATAACAGAAAGTACAAAATACTGTTATTTGATGTCACAGGAAGATTCACAACTCCTTTTCTTTCTCTGTCATTCTAACTGTTTTCTTGGATTTGTTTTTTTTTTGAATAGGCTGTTTTTATGAATAGTCATCTAACTCTTAGTGTAGCTAAGAGTTCTTGTTTGTTCTCAAGTAACAGTTTTAATTTGTTTTGCAAAATCCTTCCAAAGAAAAGAGAAGTCCTCTCTTCCTGGAGACAGGATGCTATAGCCAAGAAGCGTGGCAGTCGAGAAGTGTGATTGTGGGGCAACAGCACATCAACCAAGAATGCCATTGTTTCGGTCTTGAGCTGATGTCCCAGTCTTCCAAGGTAAATGGTGCAGCAACAAGGCAACAGTGTCAGACAAACACAGTCCAAAACTGTCTCTTACAACTGTCTCTTACGCTTGTAACCTCCATACTCTGAAAACGAATGTAATTCAAAACCAAAAATTCAAGAAGACACTTAAAAGAAGACTTTTTGTTAGTTTGTTTGGTGTTGAGAACAGAGGTCTCCAAAATCTCAAATCTGTAGGATATACTCTATCTACATGAATTCAATGTATTGCATAGATATAGTAGGACCAAATTATAATAAGTTTCCTTTGCAGGTAAATATTACCTGTACCTGGGCAGCAGGTCTAATTCTGGAACTCTTGTCAGGTCTCCGTTTTCCAAAAATCAATGTATTGTAGAACAAATTAGACCCGAATATAGGGCACAGGACATAAATACACAAATCCCTCTTCGTGTGGTGAACAGAGTTTGCATGAATTCTTCTTTAACCTTCTAAGAGTCTCTCTCTCTCTCTGGTGTTATACTGATTGACATGAATACCTTAAATGGCTTTTATATCATTGTTATGCAAACAACATACAGATTTATTGCTACTTTACGTTAATAATTCCTTGGCAAATCCTATTTCTGCACTTCAAGAGTGTTTGAAGGAGCATATATTCCACCATGCTGCCTCTTAACATCTTGGAAACTGAATTATTACCATATATCCATCTGCTAAAAACGAACCTGTATGGTGCCTTCTCTTTAGTATTTCTGTATCAGCCACAAATCTAAAGAATTACCATGCAACCTGAAGTCTTAAAAACATTCTGGTTTAGCACCCAAAAACCTTTTTTTTTTAGCACTCAAGCAGTACCAATTCCATGTGATTATTTTTTTGACAAGTTCTTAGCAAAATACAAATAGACTAAAGATCTGAAAATTTATGATAAATGTAGTTAATCTCTTTCATCTCCTCACAGACTCCATATAGCAGAAGTAACTAGAAAAGGTAAACTTCTTTATTCTTAGAAAAAGTTATTTCAAAGTGCTTAAATCTCTTACTTTTTTACATGAAATATATATCTATATTTCATCTTCTCCATTCTCTGCGTAATATTTTGCTGTTGTTATGATATTGATCTACTGATATTCATGTTATAATACTTACGGAATGATAATGATTTTTTTTTTCTTTAATTCCCTTAAGACAATGCCAATAGTATGAGAAATATACATAACAAAAGATTTTGAAGACAAGATCAAGTTTTAAAGAATAGCAATTGACACTTTTCAATATATGTTTCAATATGTTAAAAGATGCAAATAGTAGCTAAATTTTGATAATATTTCATCTTTTATCATACAGAATCGATATTCTTAGACTTCATCTATGCAAGGATTAATAGTAGAATAATATTGTGACATCTTTCTCATTAAGGTCTACAGACGCACACCTACAGTCTTTTAAAGACAATTTTGTGGAACAGAACAACTTCCATGATGAGAAGAACACAAATGGCTGGTAATACTGGACCTTGCAAAATGTAGATATCTTAGATTGCATTTATCAGATATGTAGTTCCAAACTGAGGCATAGGCATTTCAAAGGCATTTTAAATAACCAGACAGTTTCCAAGAAAGTGTCAAAATATATCAAGAAATCCTATGAAAATTACAAAATGCTGAAATTAATAGGTCTGGTACTGTGAATCACCTACTTAGATTTTTCTGTGGGTTTACTTTGCAGAAGGGATGAAAGAATTTTAAAACTCTCATTATTATGTAAGTGAGGATTATCTCATTCAAACATTAAAGAATTCAGGTAATAGAAGGGAAAAATTGTCTGTTTCATGTTAACCTTGTAGGATGGATTTAGAGCCTATGGGTGTATTAAAATTATATATTAAGTTTTAGACTATGGTATTCTGTGCTACAGTTAAAATGTAACGCCTGATATATGTTAGTTGGAAAAGATATGCAAGATGTAAGACTTAATCCTCCTCATTAACATTAAAGAGAATAGGTTTGAAGCTGAAAATGTAATTTAGTTAAGAGAAAGAAATTGCTAAAACATCTCAGATTGTCATTTCAGGAAAATGGCTCTGAACTGGGAATGAGCAGGAAAAAATTAAATTGGACATAAAAACTCGAGTGTCACTAAATGAAAGAATTTATTGTGAGTCTGTAGTTAGTTCTGTAGTTTACTTGGACTACACAGACATTACACAGATTTTGATTAAAATGTGGTACTAATATCATGTCCAATAATAATGCATATAACTTGCATATAACTAAAATACGTGAAAGTAAAAAAAAAAGCATATTTTTCTATCATTGCTAAAGTCCTTTTTTATTATTATTAATTAGGTATTTTAATATGTCCATTGATTAATTGTAAGGTCTTCAGATTGTTGAAAGGTGAAAGAATAGATTGCTCAAAATAAACAAATCAATCAGTGAACACTGGTTTTTAAATAGCAAGATAATCTCTAAAACAAATGAGTACATTGGAAAAATAGTTCCAAGTATCATTGAGCAGAAGAGCAGTGAAAACATCATGTAAATATTTCAAATCGTTTATGTGTTTTCAGATATCTGTTTTTTTTGTTAAATTTGCTCTATAATGTTTTAAAATATATTTTTAATATATGTATTTTATATAAAATATTTTTAGCATAGAAGTACAGTACACTTTAAAATATATGTAATTAATTACTACATTATTGCAATTAATTAAATTTTAAAATTGAAAAAGTGCAATAAATTAATTGAATAAAAATATAGATTAAAAATATATAGCCCGTATACATTGAAAAATATGTCTATATACACATACATAAAATCTACATAGAAAATTAATCTTTAAAGATCTGTTTAAAAATCTGCAGGCATTAAAAAAGAGTTTGATGTGAGGGTTTTTTATATTATATCATATAAATGGATTTTTTTTCTAATGCCACTCAAGTATTGAATATTTATAAAAGATTATAGATAAAAATTCTGTCTAAAAGATTTAAATTGGTTTAATATAACCAATAAACTGCTTGCATGATTGATTTCTCACTTGCTATTCCAGTAAAGAAAATTCAAGAAAAAAGATTAAATTAAAAAAAAAAAGATTTGCTCAAGTATGAAAAAAAGTTTTTCTGCTCTTATATGAGAAATACACATAAAATTCAAGAAATATATATAAAACTTACTTGAAAAGGAGGGAATATCAGCTGACCTTCCTCTTCCCTTAAGAAGACCACAAGCACTTTTTTAGCTATAGCTTTCAACACAAACCATGTTTAGATGCTTAACTAATGTATCCTGTATTTTTTTTTCAGAGTTATTTACCTTGAAGATCAATAGCTTGGTCTAGTAGGCATGCATACCGAAAACATATTGCAAGGGGCTGGATCATTCATTTCATGGAATAAAAGATCCTTGTTTTAAAAAGGAGCCAAAAGTAGAGGCTATATACAACAATATATAGGACACACATTATAGTTTACACAGAATCATCAAAGGATGTGAAAAGACAATCCTGGAGATAGATAAGATTCTCCTCCAGGGTCATGTATCAGATTCATGCTCCTGTGAGAGTATCCTGAGTTGAGATGTTTTATAGAGCTACATCATTCCTCTAATGCTGTGTAAATGAAGATATAGTACCAAAATATTTTTCAGTCTTTGTCTTGCATACAAGTTTTCATATAAATCAATAAGAATTTAGTCTGAGTAAATACTAATAAAGATTCTGTTTGACTTATTCCTACTGATAACAAAAGTAGCTTAACTTCTTCATATGTTTTATCAATAACAGTAAACATTAAAACCTTAAAAAGACATAGAAATACGTCACAGCATAGAAAAGTGACCCATTCTTGTTTACAGTTTGTTTGTCGTGATTTTCTGTAGGTTTGTTCTTAGTATTCATTTTAAAAGATCGATAAAAGTTTACTGGAATATTTATGGCCACTATCTCTACAAAACTTACACAAACATAGTATTCACTTAAAAATTCACTACTGTGTTTTTTTTTTTAACATGAAGACGCATTTTCTTCTAGAATAAAATTATTAGGCTCTTTATCCATGGACTTAGTTAACAAGGATTTTCTAAGGTAATTAATTAAGCATAAAAATAAGATACCACTTTTCACTGTCAATTAGACTGTACAGAGCCAAAGGATAAGAATTAAATAGTTATTTAAAAGAGATTATAACAGTGTACTAAAAAAAATCTTTGATATTATTTTCATATTTTTATCAATTTCATCTCATAAATTCATTACCATCCTGATATGCCCTAAAGGAGTCTTCAATTAATGACCACTTATTGGTTACCACAGTTCTGGAGACATCACAGAACACAGGAGAACAGATATACTTAATATTGACAGGAACATGCTGAACCTCCCACAAAACAAAATAAAACAAGAACCCCCAAATTATGTAAAAAATTTTTCTTAGTCATTGTATTGTGTATTGTCTCCTACTGGGCCAAATAAATAAATAGTAAAGTGAGAAAAATCCTATCTTGAAAAGAGAAATGTCCTAATAGTTTTACAGTTTTCCATCCTTATTTTTTATAACTTGGCAATTCTATTATTTAAAGGGCATAGTCCTTATTACTTGTCAGAAGTCCAGAATATAAACTTAATTATTTTGTTCTAAATCACTTGTCAAGTAAGTTTTTCTTTTTAGGGTAGATATGGAAGCAGCTCACTTACTGAACAAAACAAGATACACTGAAATTTAAAACAGCTTTCAAATAAAGAAGATTAAATATAGCTGAGTAATTAAGAGAATCATTTTCTTATTTCAGAAGATGAAGTTTATTGGGATCATGATCAACAGGCACTATGTATTGTAGCAATATGATACCCAGCAGACGATTTTTGAAGCAAAATAATGTCCTTACATTATGCTTATATGATGGCTATTGATATACATATATCAACAGATATCAAAATTAACAGATATTTGTATGGCTATAGATATATAGAATCTGAAAGAGCTTCATAAACTTTCAATCAATTCCTTCATGTGAATGAATTGATATTTACAAAGCACAAATAAAGTTCTAAATTACAAAATTTCATAGACAATTTGAAAAAGTAAAACTGGGAAATTGTGCACCCCAAAAGTGGCCTTAGTATTGGTGATAAATGCTGTGTCAGAGCAAAAGTGAAGGGAATGCTCTTAATTCTCCAAAGTCTGTTGAGCACAATAATTCTGGTTTCTTGAAGCTATTGTGGTTTCACAATTTCTCATGACTAGGCCTCCCATCTCCCTCTTTAAAACATAACTAACACCTGAATGAAAATTAGAATAAATATTTCTGTACCAGAAGGAGTATTTAATGATTTGAGACAACAAAACGGTTGAAATGTTCTGTCCTGGGGTTTCGTTTAGTTCTTTTGCAAATCTTCCTGTAGTTTCCTTTGTATTCTGTACCTCTAAGATATTATGTATGTACTTATAGCTAGGATAATGAAATCTAGTTATGGTCATCATTTAAAAGGGGAGCAAAAAATAACTTCTTAATATAACACTAGTCCTAATGATGGCCAAATTAAAATTACAAACAACTTGAGGATTATTTTATGTTTTCCTTCCAGAGCAGACCTCGGCTGATGAATACACCTTTAGCACTGATTTTCTCTCTTAGTCACAGAGTAAGACATCATGCCTCGTTGATGTTGTTACAAATATAGAAAAGGCCTCTAACAAACATAGACAAGGCCTCTGACTTTCATTGAAATCATATGTGTATAACAACTGACAGTCAATACTTTACTGAGGTCTGTCAGCCTCCATTTAATTTCAATGTTTTTTGAAGATCATGACTTAAAAGTTTCAATTATTTAAAGAATATCTTAACATTTCTACAAACAGCTCAGTGAAATTGCTTTTTCAACTTCTTGATATATTTTAAAATTAACCATCCTATCTTGAAGTTGCTCTCTTGGCCCTTAGGGTTAATTTTGCAGAGTTGTTGGTAGTACAGGTCTTTGTACTTGTACTACATTCTTGAGATTTGTTGCTGCTGAGCTATCAGTCATTTCGTATGATACCAAAGACTAGACATGGTGAGAAAACATCTGATAAAACTGCTGTTCAGTTCTGACAGATATTAAAATTTAATGCAATCTCTGTGTGAAGTTTGCTTAATCAAATGTCAGAGAGATCTTAAATCCATCAGTAAAGACCTTAATTCACCCAGGGGGCAAAGTCAACATTAAAGGCAAAAATCCTAGACAGGAAAAGAGCCTATAAGAGTTGTATTTTTAGTGCCATCTGCTTTGAGTTAATTGTTCTCAATAGGCTATTCATCTGCCATTTAATCTCTATATTACTATTTAAAGTAGTGAATACATGAAAATATGTAATGAGCATTAGCAAAATTTTGATATACTGATAACACAATCTGATTGGTATACCATTCATCCATCAATATAGATCTTATTTAATTCTCTCCAAGTGAAATACTAATCTTTGTGTACTTCCAGCTACTAATTATTAAACTTGATGTGTGTAATTTTGATAGGTAGATGTATTTAAACAAACACACAGTAGCACTTCTGGTAACTCAAATATGATTATTTTTCTAATAGACTGAAGTTCTGGTCAAAATTTCTAAAACCATATTATTATGTACTATATAAGAAAGACACTTAAAATGTTGGGAATTTATGGTTTCTTCTTGCATCTAGAAAACTGTCCTTTTATTCAGTTGTGAAATTATTAACCAGAGGAATCTTAGCATTTGTATGAAGAGGATAATGTAAAGTGCAATGTGTCTATCCTCAATATGCTGCTGTGAAAACAAAGTCATTTTGGAGCCTTCAGTTCTATTTGTTATAGCTTCTTGTTTCTTCTTTAAAAAAAGTGTTTATCAATGTGATCTTAGGAAAGGAGAACATAAAGAAATATTTTTATGTTAAAAAGCTTGAGACTCCAGAAAGAATAATCTGATAATAGCGCCACACATAAGTTGCTTCTTTAACTCTAAAAGGACTTTTATCATAAGCTGCATATCTGCAATAAAGGGCTGAGTCTATCGTACTAATTAGTACTAATTGGTACAAATAAAGCTATTTGTTAAACACTTCTTATTCCATGCACAAGCAACTCTAAAACCACTTCTTAAGAGATAACTGTCTGTATTCCATCTCATACTCTGTAGGAAAGCTCCCACTTTCCCTCATATATGTTACACATAGAACAAATGCCTGAAATAATGATGTTGAAAAATTCATGGTATTGTGGTATGCATGAGTATAAAATAATACTCAATTGATAATCTATTGAAGTTAATAGGGAATGTAATAAGCAGTCTTCCAATTGGTTTAGAGAATGACATGTCTTAGGGAAGAGGTAACTCCTGCACAAAAAGTGATTTTCCACTAGGGGAACTTTATTTACAGTCAGCATGATAGGCTGTATATGTCTGATTGAACCATAGTGCCTATCTAACTGATAAGTACAAAACTAATTACTACGTTTTTAAGCGCTCAGACACGAATCAAAACTGTTTTCTTTAGAGAAATAGTTGTATTCAGCAACAAAAATAAATGATAAAGTCTCAGGATAACTATCCAGTTAAAAATCAAACAAAAAACTAAAAATTTAATTAAAAAGCAGCAATAAAAAATAGAATACAGAGTACTCAATAGAGCACCTAGTATCAAGTAAACATATATTTAAGTTCAAACCTATAACTGGTTCTTGCTAACTTGTGAGATTACTCTTGTTCTTAATGTGAACTCTTAAAAGATTTTTCTGTTTCATGTTTTCTGTTTCTACTTGATCAGGTTTATAAGTCAATAAATATTCCATATGAATGTTATCTGCATCGTCTCTGCTCAGTCACTTTGCATTCATCTATTTATCTAGCCATCTTGAGTCTTTTTGTGACTTCCACTGGAACTACCCATATATACATTATGAAGCGACACTATTACTGAGTCCCAAACAGCTTGTCACCTTTCCTATTTGTGTGTTACCCTGATTTTCCTTTCACAATCTCGGTTTTCCTTTCACAGGCCCTTCATTCTGAAACCAGGATTTAATGAGATACATTGCAGAACAGGTTACAGTAAGTAGAGGATGGTGTGGAGGTATAACTGTAACTTCAATTTCTCTGAACAGACTTCTCCTTATCACTTGTGGACATGTGCTGCATATTTACAGGTAGTTTGAAGTCCTGCAACTGCCTACAGGAAAACCATGGAAGCATGGAAACATCTAAGTGCTGAGTTTGCTATTTTATTTTCTACTATTTAGCTCATAAAATGAATGTTTGGAGGATTGAGACCTGCTCTAGCAGCACACAATTCAGCAAATGCCAGAAAGATTCAAATGCAGAATTTCTTAGTTGCTTACTGTGGTTCTTAAACCAGGGTAACTATAAGAGAAATTGTATGTTCAATGCATAATATCAGTTTTAAAAAGGCCACAAGTCTGATCTCCCTGTACTTGTTACACAAAAAAGCTTATTATGAATGAAAAGACATGCATATTTCATATATATAAAACACACACACACATATATATATATGAATTTCCTAGTAGTTCATATTTTAACAGTCTAAAAGTACAAATTCCTGAATTAATACTGGTAAGTCTCATTAATAACACATTACCTGAGGTGCCCGGGGCATCCCGAGGTCTTTGCCATGGAAGGTGCATCATGTGTTCTGGGACTCATTAACATTTATTTTATGATAATGCAAGTTGTTCCATAATGAGAAAAGGGAAACTTGACTTTTGGAGGGAAATCACCTCTCACTTCTTTACAGTGAGGGTAACAGAGCACTGGAACAGGCTGCCCAGGGAGCTTGTGGAGTCTCCTTCTCTGGAGGTCTTCAAAACTCGCCTGGATGCCACCCTGTGCTATGTGCTCTAGGTGTGTCTGCTGGAGCGGGATGGTTGGACTAGATGATCTCTAGAGGTCCTTTCCAACCTTTAAGATTCTATGATTCCATGATTCTATGTGTATATTCATGGAGAATAGCCTAAATTTACCTCTGTCCTCGGAAGTTGTGACAACCTAAAGCTGGAGAATATTAAAGAAGTCACCTGACTTTATTCTTGCCCAGTTTCCATTCGACTGTTTTTAAACATCTGCTATAGGCCTCAGTCAGAGAGTAAATATTGATATAAAGGCAGCTTTTGATCTGATCTGACATTTATCTTATCTTTTTTTACAGCTTATTAAATATGGAAACAAGGCAAATAATCTACTCATTCTATTTCTGTGGCTGACAAAGCTAAACCATTTTGGATTATGCTAGCCTCACTGTATAATATTTTTTTCTGTTTAGCCTACATATTTTTAAAAATAAAATTTTGTAATTCTCTAATGACTGTAAACAATTACATATGAGGCTGATCTGCAATTTTCATGAAGTAAATTTTGAAAGAGAACATATTTATGTATAAAGAAGGCTAACACTATGGAAAGCTTAGGATAACTTGGAAAATATAATAAGATGTAAAAAAGAAGAATTAGCCCTGTTAATGGATATCCAACTATCCTGTCACTTTTTTAAGGAAGGAAAGAGAACTGCTTTAAATAACATAAAAGATGTTCTGATCAATATTATAATGAAATTTAATATTTGATGTTAGATTATTAGCATATAATAAATTTGTCCTTTTATTATTGATGCATAATCATTATTATGATCAGATTCATCAATGCTATAATATCCAGAATTCAGTCCAGCAGGGAAATGAATTGCTGGATTGCTAAAAAACACCACATTATTATAGCCTTTTTATATAATCTTTAGTTATTAATATAATAGAAAAAACATTTTTAACTATAGTAAGAATACTTAGTTCATTACAGTAAAAACTTTACTTTTACATTTATGTATTTTTATACTTAACAAAAGGAAATATGGAAACTCTTTTTTAATGTAAGGATTTCCATATTCTAATATTTAAAATCTGACTTCTCACAGTGGCTGTCATAAACCTTATTTTATTTATAACTTTTTACACATGTATATACATGGGCATATACATGGGTATATATTTTAGTAGAAGGTGAACTGTGATAAAAAAGATATCTTTTTCTGTAAGAATTAACAGCTGATCACCTTGATTTGGAATAAAATCTAAACTATCTAAGTAATGATATATAAAACAATTTCAGAAGATATGACCAAAAATTCTCTTTCACGCATATAAGGTATATCTGAGCAATTTTTGCTCTTTGAAACAATGAGGTTAATTATATCAGTTTCTCATCATACCTTTGAAACCACAGAAATCTTTAAAAAAAAATATTTGACTATAGTCTCAGAAACTATGAATAACATCTTTTTTTTCTTTATTTTTTGTCCTTACTGAAACAAAACCACAGTAGTAGACAATATGCATTTCTCTGTGGAGGAGCAAACGAGGAAGTTCGGCTACTGGACCTTGTACTAATAAATAGAGAGGGACTTAGTAGAGATGTGAAGGTAGGGAGTAGCCTTGGCTGCAGTGTTCATGAGTTGGTGGAGTTCAGGATACAATGAGGACGAAGTAGGCTTTTAAGTGGCCTTGTAACCATGGACTTTAGGAGGGCTTACTTTGGCCTCTTCAGGGTCCTCCTTTGAATAATTCCATGGACTAGGGCTCTAGAAGGAAGCAAGGCCTAAGTGAGCTGGTTAGTTATCAAGGTTCACTTCCTCAACACCCAGAATCTGTGCATCCCTATGAGTAAGAAGACAGGGAGCAGGGACAGGAGGCCTGTGTGAATGAGCACGGAGCTTCTGGCAAAACTCAAACGGAAAAAGTCAGTATACAGAATGTGGAAAAATGGACAGGCCCCTTGGGAGAAATACAGGAATGTTGTCAGGGAATCAGGGATGGGGCAAGGAAAGCTAAGGCACATTTGGAACAAAATTTGGTAAGGGTTGTTAAAAATAATAAGAAGAATATATCTTGAAATATATCAATGGCAAAAGTAAGATTAGAGAAAACGTGGGCCTGCTGGTGAATGGGATGAATGCCCTGGTTACAAAAAACACAGAAAAAGCATAGTTACTGAATACCTTCTTTGCTTCAGTGTTTACCAAGGACAGCCTTCTGGTATCCCAGACCCTGGGGACAAGAGAAAAAGCCTGGAAAGAGGAAGACTCGTCCCGAGTAGATGAAGATTGGATCAGAGGGCACAGACAATAGGAAACTTTAATTCCTACAAGTTGATAGGCCCTGATGAGATGCACCCCAGAGTGCTGTGTGACCTGGCAAAGGTTATTTCTAAGTTACACTCCATTATCTTTGAAAAATCCTGGAGAACAAGGGAAGTGCTGGAGGACTGGAAGAAAGCCAACATCATACCAGTCTTCAAAAAGGGCAAGAAGAAGGACCCAGGAAACTACAGGCCAGTCTGTCTCACTTTCATCTCTAGAAAAGTGATGGAACAGCTCATCCTGGCTTTGTCTCCAAACATGTGGGCGTCAAGAAGATGCTCAGGAGTAGTCAGCATGGATTTAGCAAGAGGAAATTAGTGCATATAAATACCTCAAGGGAGGGAGTGAGGAGGATGGGGCTGATCTCTTTTTAATGTGGTCACTGATAGGACTAGAGGAAATAGACACAAACTGAAGTATTAAAAGTTCCACAGGAAATTAAGGAAAAAAAATCTTAACACTGAGGGTGACAGGCTGCCAAAGGAAGTTGTGGAGTTTCCTTCTCTGGACATCTTCCCAACCTACTTGGATGCAATCCTGTGTAACATGCTCTAGGTGACCCTGCCAGTGCAGGTGGTTTGGACTGGATGATCTCCAGAGGTCCCTTCCCCCCTTAAGGATTACATGATTCTAGGAACACTTATCACTATGTTTAAAAAGTAAGATGTGAAAGCATAGCACATGGAAGTAAGTGCAGAAGACAGGCAATAATGGGCAATATTCTGAGTTTAAGGACTATTTTGTAATACCAAAATAATGTTCATTTCAAACTTTCTACCTTTTGACTAAAGAGTCAAAGTTAAGCACTTATAAATTGTGCTATATGACTTTTTAATTAATTGTAGAGGCTAATTTTCTACCAAGAATATTATTTGTTTTCTGTTATCTAGTTTTCTCTTAAGCTAATGTCTTCTGCTGCCCTCCAGAGAAAAATAAGAGTGAGAGAATATGATTTTGGGCATCAAAAGTGATCCACATAATTATCCAGAGATGCTCAGGCTCGTAACTTTTTCTGCTCTCTAGTTTGCATGACTTGTCCATGACCACTTGCATGCTGGACTTGTCACTATTCTAACAGCCTGGTCAGTGCTTTCAAACTGCAGTGTTTACAAAGGTCATGCTGACTTACTATTGAATGTAATCAATGCCTCAAAGCAGACTGAAATTGTTACCCCTTTTTTTTACTCTGCTTTCATCTATCATTTTAAGTGTAAGGGAAGTCTCATGCTTGTGCTAATAAGCACTTATATCTCACAATTTTCTGTCCATCTTACTTCTCTGAACTCTGGGAGATGTGATTAAATTTAAGAGCTAAGTATTTGGACATGGGCTTTTTCTTTTGAATACAAGTCAAATACACTATTTTTAAAGCAGAGAAAAATACCTATTGCCTGTATTTCTTAAAATACAGATGCAACAACTTAACACAGAAAGAACTTATCTTCTAACAGGTAGTATTGGCTACTAAATATATCATAGTCAATATATATTTGATTTTGTTTCTCATTTTGCTCTCCCTCTGGATATTTATGACTGTTGATTTTGTCACAAACAAGTCTCTTCTAGATTATTCTTTGTTAGATCAGCCTTTTAGTTTTTGAATATATACTTGAATATATTTTAAAATCATTACAAACCTCCCATTCTTTTCTCCTTCCATCATAGTATAAACCATGAGAAATAGTAATTATTTTATTTTTAAAAAACACTATTAAAATTAATGATTTTGATAAAGTCACAGTTCTAGCAGCAGTTTAGAAAACAAGAGGAAATATTACCCACTGTGCTTGTATGTGAAACATATATGCAGTCAAGTAATAACTGAACCATAATTATGATGTTCACTCTCCACAAGACCATATGCTTTGGCCTGATTTTCAGTACAAATTTGTCTGAAGATAGCAAACTAGTCTGTTTTTATTCTTTGCAGAAATCAAACTTACCAGTTTTAATCATAGTTGCCAACTTCTAAGCTGTCCTTCACATCTCACTGGTCAGCTAACAGTAATCAAACACACATTACTCACATAGGACTCAATCCTAATTACTCTTCTTAGCCTACAATATAAACAATCAGTGATGCATGATCTGAATGCTGACTCACTTTTTAATCTAAAAGTTTTCCAAGCTGCTCTGCAACTTCTCTACAGACTAATCCTGTGTATATGAAATGCAACCACAAAGTGTGCACCAGATTGATAGACTGATGCAGGAAAAATGACATGCACCAGGAAAAAAAAATTCAATGGTGAGTGTAGATGCATCTCAAAGCTATTATAGTTAGTATTAAAAAAACATAGAAAGTGTATGTATATGCCATTATTGCCTGAAGCCAAATTATTAGCTGTGTGACAAGCAGGCTATTTCATATCTTCCTACTGCATGTTTTTCACATCTACTTCATTCTTCCTTACACTGGTCACTGGAATATTTTCTGCAACTTTCAAGGACTTCTTTTCCTGAGTGGAAATTTAATCAAGAAGATTCTCACCTCATTTATTAAAGTAATAACTTTGTAAACATAAGTAATATAAAATAATAATATTAAAAAATAAACAAACTTGTAATCCTTCTTTAGGTACACATGTAAGAATAGTTGCCATATATGGTTTTGTGAAAGGGGAGGGATTCTCCCTGGGCATTCTGGGCTAAATGCACCTTCTATTATAAAAACTCATGAATTGTGGAGATACCTACCTCCTGTGGTACCTACCAAGAGGTAGTTTGAAAATCCATTTTTTTGCAAGCAGAAGTGGTTTTGTATGATTTTCTATTTTATTAATGCTAATTAATGAAACCCCAAAGTCTGATTTTTATAATTGTCTTTGAAGAAAGCAGAAGGGAAAAAAAAAAGAGACAGAAAAAGAGAGAGAAGGAAGACAAAATTATGGATTAGAATAATTATTATTATTAAAGTTATACTTTACAATTGCCTCAAATTCACTAGATGATCCCTAGAGGTCCCTTCCAACCTCAACCCTTCTGTGATTCTGTGCTTTTATGTGCAGGAAAATGTTGGTCTAAGGATAAAATCTCCAGAGAGATATAGTGAAAGATTCAAACTGACATAATTTGTTCTTCTGTGAAAATGAGAAATCAATATAAGGCATAATGTTACTCTTTGAGTTGTGCTAACAGAATGATGTCTCGCTTCTATAATCACCTGTCAATGATAAATTAATCCTGACATGCAGCTGAAGTAACCATTTTATAATTCTAAAACAAAGTGAAAAAAAACCCCTCTGAAAATGTGGAGTCCTGCAGTACCACTGCTAAGAATTTCTGTGGGAAGAAACTGCCTACTTTTACTTATTTCCTGTGGATTCAAAAGAAAGTATTTTCAACTCTGCCCCTTTTGCAAATGAAGAAGATCAAAGAAAATACACTGCACTTATATAAGTAATTGTTCCACTTCATCAAAGCAGCTTTGCAAACCAAAGTGAAGGTCCAAAGACTATTGAGGTCAATAAAGAGTTTAATATGTATGGAAACAGATGCAATGAAAACAGGGCTTACTGTGTTATTTACTGGAGTGTCTATAAACCTTTTGTTTGATTTTTTTTCTGTAAGATTGAGAACTTGATTCTCCTTGATGGATGTGAAGTGTGAAAGAACATGACCTTTCCATCCTCCTCTTTTGTTGGTGTGTATGTGAAAATATAGACTCTTAGACTGTCCATGGGGAGAACATTATTATTAACAATGACAGTGACAAAATAAGTTAGTAAGAGAACGTGTCAAATTCTAGACAAAGCTAGAAGGATCTGGTCGGCATGGCATCATGGACTGGTCTTTATTGTGGAGGACTGATGCACTTCACTTGCAACAGAGAAACAGCAAAACACTTTTACTGAGGTTAGTGATACCACTGTGATGATAACACAGTGGTTTAACAAGATTTGATGGCATGGTTCACATCATTATTTATTGCATACAGAATGAGGTCAGACGGAATCATCAAGGAGACCCTCACATTGAGTTATGAAGTTCAGTGTGGGCCCTGCTGCTTTCCAAACTCCTTCTCAGTGGAGTTTGTGTGCAGATGGATCCAAACTTATGTTCAGACTTGGTCAATGGTTTATGTCTAAAAGATTATGTGTACAATCAATCAAAGAGTTTAGCAAAGTTTATATAGTTTCAATGCATTATAGGCCACTTAGTGAGGACCTGTCATGCATAAGGAATCTCTCAACCTCAAGGTGTAGCCTTGAGATGCATCGCTCCTGGCATGCAGTACACTGCCAGGTAGGAGAGAATCACAGAATCAAAGAATGCTTGAGGTTGAAGGGGACTTCTAGACATGATTAAATCCAACCCCCTGCTCAAGCAGGGTCACCTAGAACACATGGCACAGGGTGGCATCCAGGCGGATTTGGAAGACTTCCAGAGAAGGAGACTCCACAACTTTTCTGGGTAGCTTTTTTCAGGGCTCTGTCACCCTCATAGGGAAAGAAGTTCTTCCTCACATAGAGAAGGAACTTCCAGTGTTTCAACTCATGCCCATTGCCACTTGTCCTAACACTGGCCACCACTGAGAGGAGTTTGGCACCTTCTTCTGTACATTCATCCTTCAGATATTTATACATATTGATCAGATCCCCTCTCAACCTTCTCTTCTCCAGGCTAAACAGGCCCAGCTCACAGGCTTCTGGATTGCCCTCTATTTATGAGGTAAAATGATGACCTATACTCATATTTGCTTATCAGTATTTTACTTGACTCATGCTTAGTTAGTTGATGGCTATTAGCTGTTGTCTTGTACTCCAGATTCCATTTTGAGCTGGATGCAGTGATCATGGCTGCCGCTGATAACTAAGCAGAGCGTAAAGTGTGGGGAGAACAAAAAGAGGAATTAAATCTTGAGCAAAGATAGGTGTGAAAAGGCCAGGTTGGGAGAGGGAGCACATTGGTGTTCTGGATAGAAGGGAATAGAAGAGGATATAGGAATAAAGGTAAAGTTTTGCAGAGACTCCAGTAAACACTGGAAAGCCATGGTTCTCAGAATCTGATTATCTCCAAGTGGATTCTTAAATAATAAGTGACCACAAGCAAAACTGTACATTGAATATCATACCACTTTTTTTTCTTAAGTCTCACAGAAAGCCACATTCAAATTTTCTAATAAAAAACTTATGGGCAAAGTTTATAAGAACCATGAAAACTGAGAAAGATTTCATTCTCACAGGCATGTAGTAAGTATGCTGATGCTAGCTAGAAAAAAAATCTTATGATTTTTCAGTGAATAATAATTTTATATGGTGTTAACCACTGCTTTCCAGCTATCTGAATATTTGAAACTTCCTTCCTTCCTTCCTTCCTTCCTTCCTTCCTTCCTTCCTTCCTTCCTTCCTTCCTTCCTTCCTTCCTTCCTT
>JAUBOD010000001.1:11859022-11910949 GCA_032353885.1 Nothura maculosa
CCTTCCTTCCTTCCTTCCTTCCTTCCTCTTCCAAAGTCATTGTCATCATCTATCTGTTCCTGCTTATGACTGCTGAGCTGCAGTTTTCTGAACAGACTAACAATGATGTTTGTTTCAGAGTTTTATGACTTCACTTTAACAGTTACTAAATATCTTGGGAAATTGGCCAAATAATTGTCTGGTAATGCTTTTCTCCCATGAAAATCAACACTCACAATTTTGTTGCTACATATCAGGTAGTTATTAAAACCTGCCAGTAACACTTCTGGACCCCAAGGCTAACACATCATACTGAACTATATGCTCATAGGTTTGGCTTAACTTACAGATATGAAAAGCTGATGACATGCATTTTGTGAAACCATTCCTTAGTTTTGTGTCAAAAAATTCTTTCAGGGTTCTCTGAATAGCTTAGAAATATGTTATGAGCATTTGCCACATTGCAATATAATCTACAGGAAATTCACGGTCTACTGACTGTAGGACAGCTCTTTTTTCTTATCTTATCCTTGTTGACATGCTTTGAACAACTTCCAATTGTTGCTAAAGACCATCAAATATATAAATAGAGTTGGATTCCACTGCTTTAGTTCATATTTAGGCAAGCTATTTAAAGCTGGTAAAGGTTATCCTCCCTTCTATTCTTAAAAAAATAAGTGAAATGTCCAAAGATTTTTGTATGCCATGGGTGATATATTTCACTATAATAATTATAATGTAGGAAGTCAGTGAAGAACATGCTCAAGTACAGTGTAAAGAGCACTACATTCATAGAGGTATAGATGCTGATTGTATTATTCATTAAATGCTTACACTAAACAGTTTCTATTAATGTACAATAATAATAGTTCCCTTCAGATTTTTCAAAAATATCTGCTGCCATTAGACAGGGGACATGGACACTGAAAAATGTGTGTGGCATGAACAACTGGAGACAATCATTCCATTGATTTCGAGTCCAGTGTTCCAAAATGATTTAGGTAACATTGTGTCTGTCTTTGGCTTCTTATAAATAGGATTGCTTTACTGCTAGAATATCATGAGATGTGCAATTCTGTGCACGATTTCGGAATAATGTCTGAACAGAAATTCTGATCAGTCTAAAAATTGCAGCCTTAGGATATACTCAAGATTGGTGATCCTATGAAATAATTCAATTCAAAAGAAGTGAATATTCTGCCTCCTTATATTGCTTTCTACCTCCAAGATATACTGGTAGGCTCAGATGAGGAGGAGATATTAAGAAGAATGTGATTGCTTTCTTACTGCTATAAAAGTCATGTGTAATTGTAACACAAACTAACACCATTCTGCTTGTAACTTCCATTATTCAACATTATTTCAGGAAAGGAGGATCTAGTTTAAGATATTTCACTTTCCACTCCTTGGAAAGAGGGGATATTATGACCCTCAAGTCATACCCTAAAGTACTACATTCAGGTGTGTGGTCTTGCTTTCAAACAGACAGAATCACAGAATCACAGAATGTTCAAGGTTGGAAGGGACCTCTAGAGATCATCTAGTCCAAACCCCCTGCTCCAACAGGGGCACAAAGAGCATGTGACACGAGGTGGCATCCAGGTGGGTATTGAAAGACCTCCAGAGAAGGAGACTCCACAGCCTCCCTGGGCAGCCTGTTCCAAGGCTCCGTCATCCTCACAGTAAAGATCTTCTTCACATAGAGATAGAACTGCCTGTGTTTCAACTTATACCTATTTCCCCTTGTCCTATCACTGGCCACCAATGAGATGAACTTGGCCCCTTCCTCCCTACATTCTCCCTTCATGTATTTGTACGTTAATCAGATCCCTTCTCAACATTCTCTTCTCCAAGCTAAACTGGCCCAACTCACTCTGTCTCTCCTCATAAGAGAGATCTTCCAGTCCCTTAATCATCTTTGTTGCTTTCTGTTGGACCCTCTCTAAGAGATTCATTCATGTCCCTCTTATACTGGGGAGCCCAGAACTGCACACAGTACTCTGGGTGCGGCCTCACCAGAGCTGAGGAGAGGGGCAAAATCACCTCCCTCGACCTGCTGGCAATGCTCCTCCTGATGCAGACCAGGATCCCATTGGCCTTCTTGGCTACAAGGGCACACTGCTGCCTCATGGTTAACTCGGTGTCAACCAGGACTCCCAAATCCCTCTCTGCAGAGCTGCTTTTCAGCAGGTCAATCCCAAATCGGTACTGGTTTCTGGGGTTGCTCCTCCCCAGGTGCAGGATCTTGCACTTGTCCTTATTGAACCTCATGAGGTTCCTCTCTGTCCAACTCTCCAGCCTGTCCAGATCCCTCTGGATGGCAACACAGCCTTCTAGAGTCTTGACCACTTCACCCAGCTTGGTATCATCCGCAAACTTGCTCAGACCAGTGAGACAAGTAATTTTAAGAGCAAAAAGAAAGCTCACACTCTGTATTTTAATAGACTATTTAAGGAAATGTAAGGTTACAAAAATTGAATTGAATAGATATGGCAGTCCTTTCTGGAGAATAAGTTATGGCATAATAGCAGATTGCTTGGGATGAAAGACAGTTACCACTTCCAGAATGATTGGTATATGTGGAATCTACTCCTCTGCTATCCCCTTGGCAATACAACCTGCCGTTATAGCACACATTAATAAGAAAAAAATGAAGAGTGGAGCAAAATGGAGACACTGCAGCCAAACTCTGCTGTGCTCCCTGCAGGGGTGACAAACTGGTGGTGCCATGCAGCTGATCAGCCACATAATACAATAAGATGTTTGGTGCTGTAACAACAATGGTGGCAGATCAGTACCTTCAGACGAACTTTGCTTAAACTTCCGTAGGAAGCTTATAGATACTGCTAAGATCCTCCTCTCATCCTTCTCTTCTCTAGGCTAAACAGCCCCAACCGTCTCAGCCTTTCATCACATAAGAGATGCTCCATTCCCTTTATCTTCTTAATATCCTTTTGCTAAGTTCACTTCAGTAGCTCCATGCCTCTTTTGTTACTGGGGAGCCCACAGCTCAACGCAGTACTCCAGATGTGGCCTCATCTGGGCTGACTAGAGGGCTCAACGCAGTACTCCAGATGTGGCCTCATCTGAGCTGACAACACGCTGCCTAATAAAGCTGAGGAGATCATTAGACATCTTTCCTACAAGGGCGCAGTCAATTTTTTGTCCACCAGGATTCCAACATCCTTCTCCTCAGAGTTGCTCTCCAGTACATCATATACCAGCATGAAATTATTCCTCCCTATGTACAGAACCCTTTGCTGAGCTTTTGCCTTTGCTGAGCTTCATGACGATCCTTCTCTCCACCCATCTTTCAAACCTGTTAAGATCTCTCTGACAGGTGTGTCAGTTAACTCCTCCCAGTTCTGTATCCTCAGCAGTTTTTCTGTATCCTCAGCATCCTCCTCTGTCCCATCCTCTAGGTGACTGGTGTAGTTCAACCGTCCAGGGCCTATTATTTAACATTCAATGTCATGGAAAACAAAAATTCTAGCTCTTGGATAGATGTAATAAACTATAAGTTCTATACCATATATATGTAAGTTTCCCTGTAATAGACTGTATAAAGTATGCTGTTGCAAGCAAATGACTAGGCTGCTGACTAGATTTTGGCCTGAGGATAAGACAAATGAAGAGGATGTGGAAGACTACTGGATGTGATATGAGAAATTACTGAATATAACAAGTAGCAGAGAAACAATCTTACAAAAATTATAGATAGCAACTACTAGATGCTGTCTAGGGTCATTTAGGGTGGTTTATGTGAGAAATAGACAAACTTCACAAATGCTTAGAGGGGAGAATTGAAGACCTTTTTATAGGACATTTGCAAGATCAGTAGTGCCTAAATAACTGTATCAGCAGTGCTATATAAAGCTGAGGTTACCGAAGTAACAGAAAATACTAAATTTTAGTATACATATAACAAACCTAATAATAATAATAAAAGTGATTAGTGCAGGTAGTTTATTTGGAAGGAGAATGGGATGCAGAAAGGTTGATGCAAAGTGAATAAATAAGAAACAGGATGATGTGTGACCAGTGCTGTCCAGTCGTATCTGCTGAGGGCAGCCCTGCACTTGGTCATTGCAACTGGAGCAGGACAATATGTCAAATCTGTTGTTGCAATCACACCACAAGTCAAACCAATTCCTGCCATGAGGAGAAAGGAGTTGAAGAGGCATGGAGTGGGATAGGGTGCTTCCATGGCCAGTGATGGAATGCACCGATGGATGGATTGAGCATCACATAATCATTGTGTTACTGACTGTTTCAGATAGATACCATAAAATACTTTAGATAGTTGCATGTGCATTATTATTTCTTTTGTTCTGTTTTCAATTCAGTAAATAGAACTCTATTGGCGGGAGTCTCTACTGGGAACCGTGGTTACGACCTGGGCTTGAATGGGAGGCAGGACCTCCCCGTGGTTCCCGCTGGACCCCGTTAAGATCGAGTGACTAACTCTGCCTCTCTCCCAGGGTAGTTACGAACACCCTATTGAGTGGTGTCGCCGGCCGCTCAGTAGTAAAAATTGGTGCAACAAAACTCACGCCCAATTGCGTTTGGGCCACAGCCTCTTGCCCTAGAGGCGATCCATTATGGGCAACTCGGAGGATTTGGGGGTTTGGTCCTCCAGGGCAAGTCCAAAGCCCCACTTGAGACGATCCAGTTAAGGGGTCCTGGATCTGTCTGTGACGTTGGTGGTGACTCAGCTTTCTGGGTCACCCAATTGGATGGGATGGCAGGGTAGGCTTTGGCTACCCAACTCTCGGATTGCTTGCAATCCTTAACCTGACGTGACTCCCACTAAGGGCATGAACACCCAGCATGTGTATGCTGTGGTCCTAGTGGCGATTGCACACGAGGCAAGCCCAATCAGATGCCTCCGAGAAGATGGCAGCTTGGTCCAGAGGGAGTCTTGAGCCACAGGAGGATCTGTGATATCCTTACTGGACTCGTGTGCTAGTTCGGGTAGACATGGCCTGTGGGCTGGCATTCCATCGTTGCCTGTCCCCTGGTCGCCTACCTTGTGTGACAAATTTACCGATTGGTCTCACCTCTCGAGCAAAATTCTTTACACGGACGATCGAGCTGGCTCTGGTTTTCGATGAACCGTTTGATTTTTGCTTGCCCTGAGACCTTGACTGTGAGGGGATAACCCTGGGATAGTGCCATTGTTCCCAAATGACGTGTCAATTACTTACCAATTGTGACATGGTGGACGGGCCACCTATAACCCGGAACAGGTTCCTTGCGCACTGCAAGGTTCGAAAATAGTAATTTGGTTAAAGATTGTTCAATGTAAATAGCACTATAAATAGCACTATCTCATTCAAAATATTTACAGCATAAGGCAAAAATATGGACAATGCATTGCACTGTCTTAAGAAAAGGCTATCTAATTGCTTACTCTTCTCAGTCACTTGTTTCAAACAAGGGGATTTCTAATTTAGAATTACTGCCAGATATGGTAGTACAACGCTGATTTTCAAAACTGAAGCGTCATTCTGCTGTGAATCATAGTATGCTGCATTTCCCCCATTCTGTGAACTGCTTCAGTGTTTTTTGATACTCAGAAAGCTTTTTTTTTTCTTTTTTTTTCCTAGATAAAAGTCAATGTTCATATAAATAGCTACTGTTGGATCAGTTAAAATGTATTCAGAACACAAGAAATGGAGGTAAATAATAGAAGGACAATATCTCTTGTTCACTATAGACTTTTTTCCTATTGATTCATATCATCGATAGTGCTTGCATTGTAAAATATTTGCAAGGTAGTTCTGTAGTGTCAAGATGAAAGTGATTTTCTCTATCCTTGAAACAGCATACTAGCTATATAGCAATGTCCTAACAAGGACTACTTTTCCACAGTGAGTGTGCAGCATCAGTGATTATTTTCAGGGAATTACAGCATTACACAGAATAGTGGAGATGGAGTTCATCTGGTTCAGTTCCCTGCTCAAGCAGGGTCATGTAGTGTGGGTTACTCAAGGTTATCTTCAGCCAAGTTTTGAATATTTGCAAAAACATAGACAGCCTGACTCCATCTTCTTTATGCCCTCTTTTCAGATATTCATACACTTTAATCAGATCCCTCCTGAGCATTTTCTAGGATAAGCACTCCAAGTACTCTCCATCTCTCATATATCAGATTCTTCAATCCCTTAATTATCTAAAGGCCCTGTGCTGTACTCGCTTCAATAGCTCTATGTCTTTCTTGTGCTGTGGAACGTAAAACTGGACACATCATTGTATTAAGATCTCTCTAACGTTAACAGAGGAGAAGGATATTCTCCCTTGATCTGCTGGCAATGCTCTTTGTAAGGCAGCTTGGAATACCTTTGCCTTTGTTGCAAGGGGACATTGCAGGCTCATACCCAGCTTTTCTACCAGGTTCTCGTGGGCATTCTCTGTAAAACAGTTTTCCAGATGGGTTTTCCCATCTCCTCTCCTCCTTCCTCCACCCTCAACTATTACTCCCAGCTAATATCACACCAGTATTGTGTATATACATAATATATACACTTTAATACATCAGCATGGGAATACTGTTCTCCGGGTGCAGGATTTTACACTTTCTTTTGCAAAACTCTATCAGGTCCCACTTTTCTTTTCTCTAACCTTTTTCATCTATCCTTCTAGCTTTGTGTCATCAGTGAGTTTTCTGAAGGTACATTTAGTCCTGCCATCCAGACTATTAACGGTAGTGGTTTCAATATCAATCTTGGAGGGACATTGCTATTTACTGTTCTTCATGACTGGAGAAGAGTAGACCCAATCAGGTCTCATTGATTTATTTTCATCCAGTTTATGTGTTTCCTAACTTCATTTTCATTTTTTGTGACTTCTTTCTGATCAAGCAGACTACAGATTCCTGAAAGACTAAGATGAAGAAGGCATTCACTGCCTCTGCTTTTTCTTTGTCCTTTGCCACCAAGCCACTTTACTCATTTAGCATAGGACCCCGATTTTAGCTTGTCTTCCTTTTGCAGCTTATGTAGCTACTCTATTCTTTCTTGTCACCCTTCATGTAGCTCACAAGATAACTTCATGTGGGCTTTAGCTTTCTTGATCCCTTTTCTCCATGCTTGAACAATGTATCTACGTTCCTTAAAGATCATCTCTCTCTTCCAACTTTTGCATTTTTCTTTTTACTTTCGAGTTTAGTTAGAAACTCCTTGTTCATCTATATAGACCTCTTGTTGCCTTTGCTTAGTTTCTTGCTTATTGGGAAGGATCACTTTTGAGCTTGGAGGAGGTGATTCTTTAACCTGTACTCCTGAAAATATTTTACCTCCAAGGTCATATCCCATGTGTTTTATTTAGTTTTGTTTATCCCTCCTTGCAGAATCACAAAATCTAGTGTCTCTCTGTGGCTTCTTTGTTGTCGCTCTAGCAGAGAACAAGTTGGTTAAATGTCCCATGAAGCCCAGTTGTTTCTTTCACCACCTTGTTTGGTGAAGGACGACCTCTTGATGTATATCTTTGTCTATAACAGACACCCACTACGAAGTCACCCATGTTAGCCTGCCTGCTATTCAACTTGCCCCTCAGCTGTTCCTAAGCAAAGCTGTATGTGTTCCCACTACTCTTTCACATAAAAAGCACCTCCCATTCCTCACCATCCCAGCCTGCCATTCCTAAAGATTCTATATAGCAGCACTCCAGTCGTGTGAGCTACATCAACACACCTCTGTGATCCCAATGAGATTATAATGCTATAATGGCTCACAGACTTCTAATTCCCTCTCTTTGTTCCCCAGGCTGTGTGCAAGCCCATGCAGGCACTTCAGGGGCATCCCAGCATGCCGGAGTGAGAGTCTCTCCCTCCTGGTACTCTCAGGGACTTCCTTATTTACATGCCTATGCACAGTATGTTTGAACTTCAGCCCTGTTGTGCTGTAGTAGTCCCCTTCTGTTTTCTGTTTGGACTATTTGGTTTCCAAACCTGTCTCTATTTCTTTACCTGATGTTGGTCAATCAGTTTTCTGCTGTTTGTGTGTCTGAGCGTTATGTTTTGTTTTCATAGCTCAACTACTCACTCCAACAAAATGTTTCATTTTTTTATCCGGTCTGTATCCATTAAAGTGCTTCTGCAAGTGGAGATACATTGCAATACATCAAATTCAATTAAATTTTCAGTTCATTACCATAGTGATTTTGCTTTAAAAAGTATTAGCGAATTTGAAAGCTAGCAGTAAAAATTTAAGAAGGATTAAACAGCGTATAAAACTTAAAATAAATGTTCACAGCCCAAAACAAATATTGTGAATAACATTTCATGTGTGGAAAAATGACAGTCTTTCCTAGTTATTTATAAAGATTTTTTTTTCTTACAAAATAGTATCAGCTATAATCTTTATTACTATTTCTTCTCAGAGTTTTTTTTTAAATAATTAGTTCTTTTGTCCATATTTCTGAGATATCACAAATAAGTTTTTACTCTGTTTGCGAATAGCATTTGTGAGTCTTTCTATGGATTTTTTTTGTCTTTTTTTGTTATATCTTTCTGCTTCCCTACCGTCAATCTTATTAATCTATTCTTGGGTTATCTTGGATTCTTTTCTATTAAAATCTAATGGAAAGAAGAGTACATCACTCCTACGTCACTAGATAAAGTACTTCCCATGGACTTGAGCTAATGTTCACTGAAGCTGAAATTAGTTGTCTTTTTTCTTAATCAGTATTTTTGCATTAGACCACATTTTATGTGAATAATTAGCAACTATTAATATCTGAGGATGAAGACTATTCAGTATTATGAAGAAGATATGAAAATTACTTTTCAATTGTGCCTATGGTATCTAAATAAGTAAATATGTTCTAATCTTTGTTGAATAAATGTGAAATTCTTAAATCACTGGAAATGGAATAAATTTTGCCATGAAAATTCACCTTAAGAATGAAATAGTAGAGCAAAATATATTTGGAATAAAATTTCTTATATTATTTTAACCATTTTAATTAAGAAGTAGAGAAAAAAAAACCTTGATAATTATGTTAATAGGTAATGAACGAGCTTTATGAATCGGTAAAGCTGAACCAATCTTTAAAATGTGTTACTGTGCTTCTGTCACTCTTCCTGTGGAAAGAAATGGGAGGCTTTTTTCTCTTGTAAGCTTTAATGGTAGTAGACCAGGTTGAATGTCAAAATGCTCAAGGTTTTAGCACTTACATAACCTGAAACAAAGAAGTCCAGAAAGCTCAATTTACTATTCCTATTAGAGCCATAGGCATGAAACAAGCTACTCTTCTTGTAGAACGACCAAGCCTCTTCCAAACCAGAATGCAGAGAGGCTGGGCTTTTTGTTTGTTTATTTCCTATTGGCTTAAACATAGTTCCTCTGGATAACTGCTACTTAGGGGAAAAAGGAAGTAGGCATTATAAAGTAACGGTAATATTTTTTTCTTGGTATTGAAATTCTGCTGGGAATATGTAATCTGTAGGACTACATACTTTCTCTAGCTATTAATGATAATGAGTCATACATGAGTCATTAAGAACTAGAGATGTGTCAGACATAGGATTATGACAGAAAGAAAGCAAAAAAAACACATATAGGAATTCTTTTAATTTACTAGGAGAGACAGTAGTCAAATCATCAGAAAGCATTACCTGTGAAAGCACTGATACACTCCAAGTCTCATTATGCTAAAAAAGGAACATGCATTCAGATGGAGGAAAACATTCAATGTTCATTCAATTAATGCTTAACAGTCTCACAGTTCAAATTACTTGATATAGAAAAGTCATTTTAACATTTTATTTCTTCCTCTTTTGATTTCAATTAATTGAATAAGATTAGTCTGTGACAAGGAAGACTTAAAGATTTTCTAGACTATCTTTATGTTAAACAATTTCATAGAGAAAATCTTGAAAACTATGAAAAATATTTTAATAATTTTAATTTTGAAAATCAAGACCTCTCTGATTAGAGAATTATTGTAATGACAAGCTTCAGAGAATGGGGAGAGTTTTCTTGTGAGAGCAAAATTTTCATGTGATTTTTTAAAGTGTTGAATAACTAAAATCTGAATATTTTGTTAATTCTATTTTGGTCTTGCAGCTTCAATGTCTGTTTTTCTCTTAGACAACTGATGCAACTTTTAAGGAGTGCACTGCAAATTAATATGCAACTGGAGATTAATGTCTAAATCTTGCTGCTATGAAAAGGCACATGAACAATATCATTCAAAGTTTTAAGACAAGAACTGAGCTTTTAAATATAACTTGAATTGATCTGCTGAATCTAACAAATTGGACAAAATAAAATAACCCTTGTATTTGGAATGCATATAAACTTTCCACACTGCAACACTATAAAGTTCTTTGAGAGATTTCTGATGTATTTGAATTACCAGTTTACTATGATACACGGATGTGACACTTATTGGAGCTATGTAAACAACTATAATCTCTTGAGATGTCAGTAAAACTAATGGAACTTATGTGATACTAGATCTTTGTCTCACATCACAACTTTGATTAAAAATTGAAAGATTTTCAAAGCTTCGAAACAGATCTCTTAGAACTACAGTTACAAAAGAACACTAATTTCATTTTGTTTCAAAGTTTTTTTTCTTGTATGTTGTGTTAATTTATCTTTTCATGAGTATTACTTTGATTTCCAGTACGAGAATTTTAAATATAAGCTGTTTAAATATTGATTGATTCCAATTAATTCCAATAAAATCTGCATTTTGATATTATTTGATGGCAGCATTAAAATTCTGAAACTATTATTATAAAAATGTACCACAGACTAAAGTGATAAAACCTCAAAAATATGAGTAGATATGCCAAACAGAAAAGTAGGAAAATAGGTGAGCAGAGATTTTCAAAACTGGTGAGATTATGCAAATATTTGCAGGTATAAAATGAAGAAAGATGTAAGATTCATTCAAGAAGTAGTTTACAATCTTTTGTCAATTTTACTGCAGAGTTTATCTAGTTTTACTTGCAATCCAGTTCTCTTGTTTGACTTTTTCTCCAAAGACAAACTTTTGAAACATGAACTTCTGTAACAAGTGCATCTAAGTATCAGAAAGACAGTAAGACAACAGACAGAATATGGAAGTCATAGGCTTATCTTTCTATTAAGATAGAATATCAATATAATGGGCACTTTGGTGGACATGGGAAGCTTTCACACTCTATAAAGTTATTTTAGATATAGTATTCTTCAGTCTTTGTCAATGTCCATTTCTGAAGCTATCAGAAGTGGTTTATTTGGGAGAGCAACTAAAACACAGGGCTGTAGATGAAAACCCTTTGAGTTCTCATTCTGATTTCATTCCAAAGCAGAGCCTCATTTTGTAAAAATTACCACAGCTCCAGTGAGAATTCTGAAATTATTCTGATATATGGCTGCAGAAGATAAGACGCGATGTTTAATATTAGCCAAAATTTACTGTGTATAATTTCAATTATTGTCCATATTTTAAATAGAGGACATTCATCCATGGCTAGAAATGCTTTTCCTAATAGTTTTTATATGTTATGTCTTCTACTTGTCTTTCTAGTTTATGTCACATTTTTCAACCAAACTCATAAAGGGCCAAATCTGTCTGTCTTTATATAGGTAAATACAGCTGCATAGCTGGCAATTATAGCATGACTAAAACTTTCAGGATACAGAAGGTTAAGGAAAGCTGCTGGCAATATCTGCATCGTTCCACACTGTGTGTCTATAGCATAAAGTACAGCTCTGATCCAAAGCTTGACATATGCCAGTATGACTGTTCTGGGAAAATGCCAGCTATGATTTTAAAAGGGTTGACAGTTTCCCTGACCAATATCCTTTATATGCTAACATTTTTGCAAAGATAACTGTCCATTTGCAATGCTCCAATTTGGAAGCTGTTCCTCATTTATAGCTTCAGTTCTCTAACAACTTGTGGAAACAAAAAATATCCCAAGGAATTTAAGACTGGAAATGCACCCTTGGAAAGCTTCTGATTATTTTTAATTCAAATGTAACTATAAACTATTTTAAATACCCATGGTTTTCATAATTCATAACTAAACAGAATTATCATGAGATTAGCTTTCTAATTATTAAATTCAAAGAGAACTGATGTGCTGCTTATATTGCTTGTAGCCAGTCTAAATATTTGTTTATTTTTGTAGCTTTCTTTTTGCTTAGGGAATGATACAAATGGAGAAAAATGGCAATTAAGAGTTGTAACATGAACAGATACTATTAAATATTGAATATAATAAATAAACAAGAAAGTCTACATAGTCCTTCCATCTTTATATGGAAGTATATTTCAGTAATGGTTTCTCAGTTCAGAACTTCAGAAAGTTCTGAAGCCTTTCATCTAGATAACAAAATATATCTGCCTTCTCACAGAGGAGATTCAAAAGATTCAAAAATTCTGCCTTTATAAATAACCACTTTCTATTCACTGATCAAAAAAGCCCTTTTCCTGCATTATTAGTAGATTTAAAATTTGTTCAATTTAAAGTCTGTGCTTATATCTGTCAAGCAAATTAATCATTTCCTCTTTTTTTTAAAGTGTTTTACAAGTTTTATATTGATTACATGCTCATTTCTGAATGCTACCAAAAGCAAGTTCACAGTAATTATTATTTTAAATAGGCAGACCATAAATGTTATCCATAGTTTGCATCATTAGCTATAGAACAGCAAAAATATTCCCCTTTCCCCTTTAACCAAGCCCTCATTCTTTGAAAATAAAGCTCATCTTGGTCTGTTTTGTATTTTGTAGTTACATGAAGGGAACTTCAGGTAAGAGTCTCCCATTTTAAGCATGTCTGATTTAATTAATCTTTAATTATTGTGCAAAACAAATGCAAGGATAGCTTTGATCAGCAAATTTATTTGAAACATTTATCAACTCACTAATCTTTATCACCCATCGAAATGACAGTAAATCAAATGCATGCCCCTTTTCAATTCATGGAGCAAATGATTAAAGTGTCCATAAGAGTCCCTATCCTAGCTAAATCTAATTGTGTGTGAATAATCAATTCAGATATGAATGATGAATCTGCTGTCACAGAACCTAGTCCATAATCAGATCATATTCTAAAGAAGATTTTCAAAGGGCACAATCCTGAATTTAAAATATTATATTTTTTCTTTGTCTTGATTTTGTGAATCTTCAGTGAGTTAGGTTTTTTTAACATATAAAATAATGTTAAATCAATCTAGTGATAAAGGTATTTATATAGTCATCCCACTATTATTAATTCCTAGCATTGACATGAAAGCTAGTCATAAAGCTGGTTACTGTTTTGGAACACTAAGACATAAGCTTTTTAATCTATATAATTAACTATTTTCTTTTTTAAGCACTTTTATTCCACTTTCTTCCCTTCCTCCTTCCTTCACTGATCACCTTTTAGTGCTCTAGAATTTCTGTTTGTTTGTTGATTGTTTTTTTCCATGACAAGATATCCTATAACTTACAGTCATTAACTAAATTCCAAGGGATGTATCTTACATCTATTCCTTCCTCATTTCTCATTTTCATTTTCTGTCACCTTTTTGTCCTTTTTTTTGTACATTTTTACTTCTTGTCAAGTCCGATTCTCTTTTATTTTCATTCCTTTTCATCTTCTTTCTTTATAGGCAATCATGTCTCATAGAAAGAGGTGTCCATATTATTAATTGGTCTAAATTTTGAGAAATTGTGGTTTTGCTTTTCTAAGTTTTCCAATTTTTTATGGAATTTCAGTCTTATTTTATTTCTATTGATTAGATGTCTTCTAAAATTGATAAAGAGGAAATAATATTTCATTAATAAATACATATATATCCTATTAATTTCTTTTTTTGTTGTTGTTGTGGTTTCTTCCTTGAGCTTTCACTTCAACTTTTAATGTTGCCTAAATTTGACTTTTACAGTGGTAACAAATTCCAAACACAGATATATATTTTAGAAAGAATCAAGTCAAGTCAAATGCAAGTACTGGTATAATTTATTACAACAGCTTTATTAGTCCAAAGGAAATTGTCATGTTTTTCATGTGACATATTTAGATTTTTAGACTGTTTTACTTGAATAGCTCTTCTGAAGTCAACACACAGAAAAAATCAAACCTGTGTATGTTTATCATAGACTACAAAAGGTACTAAAAAATAAAATCACACATTCTTTCAGAATATACTTGATCTGAAATACAATCTTTTGACCTGTGCTGTTCTTAAATATTAATGAACCTTTCTTTTTTCTCACCTAGACTTTTAAGATCCTTTATTTATGATTTCCTGAAACTTTTGTTTCCAGACAGATAGTTGTCTAGAAGACTTAGTTGAAGATTTCAAACCTTTATGAATTTGTTCTTTAATATATAATTAAATAATTATGAAATAATGGGACAAAAAAGCTATTATTCTTATCTTAATATAACCTTAAATTGCATCACAATCTATTTCATTTCTTTAGCAGTATGCTTGCAGAAACTGAAATCTTTTTCTTCCACCTAATCTTGAAAAAATCCTTCAGTTGAAGCTGCTTAATATATGAAAAGTAGAACAAAAACTTTCTAATTAGTTTTACTTCGCCTTTATTACTGTTAGTAATAACTAATACTAATGGTTCTTAAATGACTGAAAACAAAGAATTTTGCAAAGGAGAAAAGAAATCCTGTACACATTGCCTCTCTATAGTATTGCAAAGATGGAAGAAAGAAGATGAGGTTGACGTAGGAAAACAAACAGCAGAATTAAGAAAGCTCTATTTTTTTCCCAGACATACACTATAAGAAGACAAAATCTGGACATACATTGCTGTTGTGGCTTTGTTTTGGTTTGTGCTTTTTTATTATTATTATTTATTTTCCAATATGTGTTATCTGCTTGGAAGATGCCCCTAATGACAAAGCAGTTTCTTTAACTTAACCACTCTTATCCACAGTAATGACATGTTTGGGTGAAATGTGTACTTATCTGAAATGGATTCTGTAGTTATCAGAGAAAATGCACCCATCAGATACCAGAGGTAGATCGTGTATAAATGTACATGCATATCATTCAGCTACGTTCGAAAGTTCTGCTGGTTTAAACTTGCTTTATACCTTTCTCCAAGGCTCTAAAGGTTATCTAGACAAACACTAAGTTCAATAATTTTTATATTTTTTACATAGATTAAAGCATCAATTTTGCATAACAATGTGAAATATATGCTTGAAGATAAACTATTGTCAGAATTGCAACAACTTTAACTTACTTTTAAATAATGAAATATTTCCAATTTCTATTGAAAGAATATATTTAGTACTTCTGCAGTCATGTTCCCTGAACACCAACAGAAGACGTTCTTCACATGACTTTGCAGGTATTGTATAGTCATATTGATGAAGACAACACATAAGCAAACAACTTCTTCATAATCCTTTGAGAGGCATAGACAAAGAAAATTAAAATGTTAATCTTTACATAGGGTCTTGATATCTTTTGACTTGAAAATTAGGATGCTGGTACACTTGGACAAAATATAAATTATGTACAAATGATTGCTTTATATTCCAGTTGTTCACCTATTTTATACAAATATTATAAGCACAGAAGGAGAGGCAGAGGAGAATTATGCCAAGGATATGCAAAATTGTTCAGAAAACATATATTGTCTTCACAGAGAGATTTTAAATTCTGACTAACATTATTAATAAACAAATAGTTTCTAAACTTTACTTTTTTGAGATTCAGTGCAATTCCACTTTGAAATTTAACTTACTGAATATAGTACTTTTTGTGAGGGTTTAAGGTTTTACTTTTCAGTTACGTTTATAGCATTCATGGTGACAGAACATCAAACAATGGACATGACATACTCAGAATAAAATTCAGAAGAATATCAAATCTATTAGTTTAAAAACACTTTTTTATCATTCATTAGACATTTTTATGAATTGCAGGGTCTAATGCACAGTTTGTGAAGAGTTACAGCTGGCAGCTCGGTGGACTGTGCTTTGTTGTCTAGATACTGTTCTGAATGATTTATGGAGTCTAGTACTACCGTAATATCAAAGAGGTAAGTATGATAATGTTTCTTTGCATAGATCTAAGAGTACAAGTTTGCTCAGCTTAGACTCACCCGACTGTGAATATCTGGATACTCAGATGGAAAGACAGAAAGGGATAGATCTAATGCTAATCAGGTGTCCATTAGCTACTGGGTCCATTTAATACATGAGTGAGTGTATCTCAAAAAGATGTGCTCAACAGGCCTTACAGAATTATCTGGCTGAATTAGCATGTTCGGTTAGGTCTAAATGTAGTTGCATGACTGAAGTACAGAACAACCAGAAGTACAAATAATAATATTAATATAATTATTTAGCACATAAGAACATATATATCATAATATGATGAAAATAATTCTTGTATTAAATAGCTGTTTTGTATTATTATCAGGAGTTAATTCAGTGATAGATATTTTTATCCGATGAAAGAAAAAAAAGAATGATGCTTTCTGCTAGTCAGCATTACAGAATATTTTATTCAGATTGCCAGTTCTGTTGATTCATCATAATAAATCTGTCAGATCACATCAACTAAAATTGCTTTTGAAGACAGGTACAGTAACCAAGTAATGCTGATGCATAAATTAACTATCCTAGGAAAAAAATCCAATATAAAAAGCTTTTTCACATGTATGTTCCTGACAGTAAATAAAATATTATGCAATGATTACACTTTAAATCAATAAAAGGAGAAAAATGATCTCTAAAAGATTTAACAAACCAATCTGAGTGAAAGAAGCCCAGTGTCACCGATATATGTTAAAAAACTGAATTACTTCCTCTTCAAATTCATCAAAAATAATTTGATATACTCTTTTAATTGAAAGGTCATTTATAAAAATGACAGACAAAGAGTGATTTCTATTTTGGCAAATATTTGAACCTACTACCTTGCTGTGTTTATATAAAACTGTGTGCATTGTCCTTGTGTAAGTACTTTTCTCTCTGACCTTTTCAAGAGTATAGCAAATAAATCTTGGTTTTGAAGTGGCTGTCAAAAAACGTCACCGGGTTTTAGGCTTATTGACTAACAATTTTAAAACAGTCTAAACAATTTGGAAATATTTTTCTTTGAAATTTATAAATGTTAATATGAAATGTCTAGTCAGCTTCAGAAGCTTCAGTTCAGAATTTGATATCATTTCCTGATTGCATTCACTTTTACTTGCATAAATAAAAATGTTATATCAGTTTTTATTTAGCAGTGATTAAGGTAAATCATTGCAGCAAAGTAATGTGCAAATATTTTATCAATTTCAGCAAGATTTGGTCTGGTTTCTCTTAAATTGATTGGGAATTATTTTATGGAGCAGTTAATTAAAGCTCACTTCCAGCCCAGGGAGTGACTAGGTAGGAGTTTGCTCAGTTTCAAATTGAAAGCTCTTCATTCAAAAGCAAATTGATTCATACAATTTTGCTCTTACTCTCAGTACTTCAGACTCGGCTCAGAATCTCATATTCAGGCTATATGTTTTCTTTGCTCTGACCCAAATGAGATTTGATCAGGTTCAGGGATTCTTGAGGTGTGATGTTCAGAGTCAGATTTGAATGATCTAGGCAGGCAGTGAAGGAATATTCAGAAGTTAAAAAAAAAAAAAAAAGCAAGCAAACAAAAATGTTTTGTGGGCATTTTGTCAAAGGAGTTTTTAAATTTTCAAAATCAAATGATTTTCTTCTATCTCTTAACCAAGCACTTGTCAAATATATGGGGCAAATTTATACTGTGGATCATAATGAAACTAATCAACAAATGAGGCTTCCATCTTCCATATATATCTATGGTTGGAAAAGTGTGAGGTAATAACCAAGAATAGGATCCTATTTTAACTGTATTTTAGTGGAAGGTTTTATCTCATCCACCTTCAAACATCTGAAGCAAAAAAAGCTATCAAACCAATTAACTATATGAAACTAAAGCTTGATGTGAGACAGGTTCTGTAAAGGGTGCTGTGGGGTCAGGGAAATGGGTTCCCTGGGGAATGTGTATCAGCAAAGGTTCCTATATTTTATCAAACATGAGGTCCCTTGTAGGAATGGCAGAAGAAAATATCTAAGAGAGATTTGGCTGGTATTGTTACTGCTGATTTGTACTACAAACCATTTCAAAATAGGTGTGGCATTTTCTCAGGTTGACAGAACCTGGGAACTTGAGAAATTCCTTCTAAGAAACTTACTGTAGCCTTTGCACTTACAGCTCCATCACTGAATATAAAAATAAGTATAAGGCCAAATCATTCTCCAAGTAAAGATAATCATTTTAAATTGATTATGTTAATAGAGGGATTTAAGATAGTAGGGATATATTTAAAAGCCAAATTATTGCAACTCTTTCCAATGATAAATAATCTCCAAAATATTTAGAAATCTGCAAGAGAATAAATATTTAATTTATACGTAATAATTTTGTTACAAATTATGGATTTTCATCTGCTTTAAATGCAGGACCAAGTCCATAATAGTATGTAGATTCTCCAGTGTGTGGTTCCTTCTCCAACTATCTCATTTGCATATATTTTGCAAAAACAAAATGATGCTAATCTACTTTTTCAGATATGATTACAGGAGTAGTAAACTTGGGGTTATTTTATTGTCTTTTGTTCACTAGCATAACACTATGATTCTGAACTTACTCTATAGAAAGTAAACCTAAATTGAACCACTGTCTAAATAGTTTTCATACCTGTTAAGTGAAGCTAGTACTGGAAAAATGGAATAAATATAGTTCTTAAAACCACATTAATTATAGTTTGGCCTACACTTGCTATGTTTTGTTCTAAAGTAAAAATATATATTTATTTTTATTAATATTAATTCAACTGTATTGACTTTCATAGCCTGATTCCTTATGACAATAGATGTTTTAACTAAAAATGATGCTGTTAGGAATATTATTGAAGCAGATTGTTATTATTTAAGAAAAAATTATTCAAAGTAGATAACTCTTCCTTCCATAATTTGTAGCGCCTAGTAGTGGTCTGACATTAGACCTCACCATATCCTCTTTTCACATCATTAAGCACAACTAGAAATCATAATTTCACAGTAATTGAAGAACTGCTCTGCAACAGTGTTGCAGACTCTTTTTTAGGGATATATTATTTTGAAATGCTTCAGCTATGTTTAATAAGCTATATTTTTAAAAGACTTCAATGGAGGAGAGAAAACACTACAGCATTGTCTCTCATCTGAATACATAATACACACTGCAGATAGATAGTGCTTACAGTATACGAATTTAAGATGGATGATACTAGTATTCAAACTCAGTAACAAAAGTAGAAGCCTATTTGGAATAGGTTTTACAATCTGAAATGCATACAAGATCTCTGGACTATGATGAGGAGGAAGAAAAACATCATCATGTGCAAATCAATCTCGAAACAAAGAAAGAAGGAAAGGAAGGAAGGAGAGAGAGAAAGAAGTTTTCTCAAATGAAAAAGAGTCTGACATCTTGTGGGCCAGACCCTCCATGAATGAGTGCACATATAGGTGAGTCATACTTCTTTGTGCAGTAGAATTATGTGGTTGCTTCCCAACTCACAAAACCTAAAAATCTATCCTGCCTGAACTTCAATTTGAAAAGTTTTCTCTTTCAAATTGCAAAAAAAATGACAATCAAGGAGTTTATTATGCTATGTCTTAATATCTACATACCTGTAAGGTAAAAAAAAAAAATCAATGTAAGAATACAGTTAAGATTTTTCTATTAACTTTTGTCATGCATTTTGTTTGCCAGCTTTGGAGGTAAAGGGATTACAATTTGGTAGAACTGTTAAACAAGTGGCTATAATCAAATTTCATTGAAACAGTTTAAATGCATTACAGTATCTTCCAAGTACTACTGAAACAGTTGGAAGTGTATTTTCTTCTGGCTAAAAGATGGGAAATCAATTAGATAAATGGAACTCTTACATCCACTTCTTTCTATTTCTGTCCAACCGTTTCCTATTTGAGAAGCAAGTTAAAGTAGGCTATTCAGAAATGAAAAAAAAAAAAAGGTGTTTTTTTTCCCCTGTTTTATTTTTTATTTCTTCTAAATTGATTACCTGCGAAGAATGAAATGTCTATATAACTGATCCTCACCCAAATCAAAAAAAAAAAAAGAGAAAAAAGCTGAAATTTCTAATTTTCCACTTCATTTAGATGACCTGTCCCATCCAAAGACCAAGGCTCTAAGCTGGAAGCAGACCACTGCGTAAACAGTTAAGTTGTGAGAAGAAGCTGTGGGGAGTTTCATATTGGGCCTCTTTTCCTCTTGCTTAGAGCTACGTTTAAATTCAGGCCATTGCTCTAAGCTCCTGTACGAGTCCTGTATGATTTTGCAGCTGTACTTCTGCTCAGACTCGTATCATGCTAATCCTGACCTGGCCTCTCTGATTTGACTTCCTGGCCTCATCCCAGACCTGCTTTGCCATTATGGTCATGTTGGCAATCACAGGGCTTTTGGCTGACAGTGGTCACTGCTCTAAATTCTCTGAGCTACTTGCTTTGTGCTGTGGGACTGTGTCCCATGTTGGTGGGGTCAGTACTCATTCACTTGTGGTGAATTCACTCCTGCCTGTGATTACCCTGGCAGGAGAAAGCTCATTTGCTAGTTTTGCTGAACACAATGTAATTTAAACAAGAGTATGAAATATAATTTTTTTTTGTTCCTGGTATTGAGGATCTCCATTGCATACTGAAATTTCTTACATAACAGGGTAGCTAGTGAACTTTGTCAAACACATCTACACCTCTGATGACAGATCATTCTTCACCCTTGTGTTTTCTGGGAAGACAGAGAGCTTAATAAGTCTTGTTTGTCTAGTTTAAGAAAACACTTGCTGTCACAGAACTCTCCCTTTTAAACCATCAAATTTAGGAGAATTTGGAGATTTAGATTTAGCCTAAAAGAAATATTTTTATGCTATGATAGATTATGTTAATTCCTCATAATCATAAAAATAGAGGTGACCACAAAATTTCCCTGTTTTTTCTCCATGACAAAAAAAGTTTAGGTTTTTAGTGGGAACACATCAATATAGACTGAATTTTCTTTAACAAATGATTCTGCACATCTATCATCTTCATATAGAGTATTGGAAACCTAATACAATTAATATTTATTTAATTGCATAAAATCACACAGCTGCAAAGTGGAGAACAAATGGGCATGGTTTTACCATGAGTCTAGGCTTGCAGTCTGAGCAAATATCAAGCCAAAGACTTAAAACCTTATCTTTCACTCTACAAAATTAACAAAGACAGCCTAGATCAGGTTTTTTTTTTTTTTCCTTTTCTTTATTATTGAAGATTTTTAAAGTCCATCTTCTGTCCCAGTGGAAAACAGAATATTTGAAACTAGTTTTATTCTTGATTAAAAAATATGTTTATTATATATGGAAATCATCCTATTCATAGCTCTAGCTCTAGTTAGAGCTTGCAATCATCTTATACGAAGGTATGTAAAGCTGACTTATGAGATTAAGAGTTTAGAAAAGAAAAGAAAAAAAAACATAGCAGCAATCAAATTAGCTGAAATAATTAACGGTTACAAAGAGCCTTTAGCATAACATAGACTTTCAGTGGCCTAAATGTTCATCCAAAAGTTAACTCATTGATGTTTTGCTTTCTTTGACTTAATAATTTCTGCAGGAATGCAACCTGGAAATGAAAGGAAATTTAATTGCAGAGATGAAACGGTAATTTAATTGCAGAGATGAAATAAGAAAGTAAGCTAACCTTTAAGAATGAACTTGAAGAACTGATCCACACCTGCCTGATAAGGAGTCATTTTGGGTTAAAATCTGTGTGGAATCTATGGAATTCAGGTCATATTCATAATTCACATTTGGAGGTATCACAGAATATTAGTCAGTGTTATTAAATTATCTGGAGATGATGACTATTTGTTAGTTTGTTTTTTCTTCTTTTCTTTCTCTGACTTTGATCATGTTTGGGCTGCATCATCACCCCAAAAGGAGCAAACAAGAACATGTGTAGTTGCGTGTAAAAGACACACAAGTGATAAAAGGCTGAAGGAAAAGAACAAGATAAATACAAGGATGTGTAAATAGGAGCATATCCTTCCAAATACAGTACTGGGAGCAGATGAGGTCAAGTTTTTGTAGGGATTGAAAATAACATCAAAACAATCAAGCATGAAGAGGAAAAACAAAGAAAAAAAGACAAGCCTACATCAATTCCAGCTTCTCTCATCAAAGCCCTCTCAAGCTTGCTCACCTCAGGGTCAGCAACAAAGTACCTTCAGAGACCATATCCATCAGCATTAGCCATACAGCATCTGTTCTGTGGTACTGTATACTCATAGGTAATTCAAATCCAGTTGTTAAAGACTAATAGATTTGTATATGTAGTGAAAATGTAATTATGTTTGTGTATAATGTATAATATATTTTGAGCAAGAATTAACTGCTGGTTTGAAGTTTATTGTCAATAATTGATTTTAAGTAGACACTTGTTTTTCAAGCTCTTTGCAGCTGGCAGCGTTCTTCTGACGTGAATGTACTCTGTGATTGATTTTTTTTTAAGTAAATCTGATTTTGTGGTTATTGCAGGACTGCAAACAGCATAGTGAGCTTGGGATGAAATGAGTCGCTTAAAATACTTTCCTTTTTTAATTATAAAAACATAGATTTTGTATTGCAGTTTCATTGTGTTTGTCTTTTGTCTCTCAGCAGTTGAAAGTAGAAAGGTATCAGTTCTAGAAGAGTCAAAAACATAAAAGTATTTCTAGTAGGATGTGATGACAATAATTTATTTGCCTTAAAAGGTCAAGATACTGACTATTAGACCAGCATTTTGAATGGTATGTTAAGGCTATAGATGCTTATGCCTTAGACGAAGAAGAAAGGAAGATTTTTTTCAGTGATTTTAATAGTAAAAATCAAAAGAGAGTTGTTTTATTAGTTGGTGGAGTTTTTTTAATTATTTCATTCTACAAGTTCCTCTTAGAAAATGTTATATTTGCCCTTGTACTTATATGAAAACCTTTATTATTATTATTATTTAGAAATATTTATATTATTACTGTTATTATTTTATACTTGTTATAATTTTATTATTATACCTCTATAGCACACATATATACTGGAAAAATGCTCAGAAAATTATCCATGAATATTCTATTCAGCTAAATAATAGGTGGTTTATTTAGACTTTTTCATGAGAATATTCCTTATTTGTTTTCCAAGTAAGAGGATGACATAGGAGAAATATTAGTTTTCTTTGTGATTTCCATTTTGCATGGAATGGTGAGAAGTACCCTAGAGGTTAGAACTTTGTAATATTGTGTGCAAGAATGGAGTCTTCTGTGTGACAACATAGAAGGCCAAATTGCATAATCCAGAGATAAGCTAAAAAAAAAACCAAAAAAAACCACACAAAAGAATATTTACTGGTTATATACTTACTGGCTACCATTTTATATGTTGTCTTCAACAATTTTTGATACAATTTTTTACTGTCTAAAATTTTAATCTCTAAAATATCAACTGTGAAATTTGTCATATATTTGAAATACTTTATATTCTTTGTCTTTCACTCTAGACAAATGACTATAGGTTATTCATTTAGTAAAAAAAAAATAGGCATCCAGTACCATATATATATATATGTAGGTTATATATAAGAGGTATAACTTATTATGTTAACAATACAACAATACAACAACTGAAAGTCATTGGCTTGGGAAATAATAAGGAAAATTGTTTTCTTTTTCTATGTCCTTTTAATTTTAACATTTTGATGTTCCTAAATTAACTTGTAAAGAAAAGTGAAGTTTGAAATGGGACTCATAACTCATTTTGTCAAGTTGATGAGAAATGTTCATATAAATGGAAAGATACAGAAATAAATTATTACTTTTTTGATTGATGGACTACATTATACAAACTGAAGCATTGGAATTTCCACAGGAACTTAAGGAAACATTTCTTGACTGTGAGAGTGATAGAGCACTGGAACAGGCTGTCCAGAGAGCTTGTTGAGTCTCCTTCTTTGGAGGTCTTTAAAACCCACTTGGATGCAGCCCTGTGCCATATGCTCTAGGTGAACCTGCGTGTACAGAGAGGCTGGACTAGATGACCTCTGAGGTCCCTTCTAACCTTAAGCATTCTGTGATTTTATGATTTGGTTTATGATTTTATGATTTTGTGTTTATGATTTTGTTGTTATGATTTGTTATGATGTTGTTCAAATGCAGAAGGGATATAAAATCTAACTGTAATAATTTTTCTTCTGGATAATTTGAATATATATGTCATAATTAGAAACATACATATGACTAATGCTACCAAAATTAACACTTAATATACCTAGAAAATATATTATCAGTGAGGTTTAAAGCATATTGAATTTTTTTAAAAAGTGATTAAATAAGACTTTGGTCCATGATATGGATCACATATGTACTGTATTTAGACTGTTAAATTCTAACTAAAACAAAGGTGGAATGTTAAAATATGACAATATGTCAGTATGTCAATAGCTGCTTCACAGGCACATTGGTTTTTTCTGTGGACATTGACAAGAAAAACAGCAGGTACAGTCTTTGATACAAACTGTGATGGGAAGTTTGGAGATGATGAAAGATAGAAGCAGGATGTTATCATGGTCGGTTCAAATAATATTTCCTTTGTTTAAAACTGTTTTTAAATAATGGATTTTACGAGCTTTCATAACGAATTGAAGTAATTTGACAGAGAGGCATCTTGCAAAGTGACAAATAAGATTAGGACAGATAGCAATTGTGAGAGAGGGAGGGAGAATGGAAAGAAAAGATTTGATGGGAAGCTTTGTGAAAGTGTGAAAGAAGAGAAGGCTGTGGGAGGAAGAGGTGGGAAATAGGGAAAAATATGAAGAGAAAGTGACTCAATGAATATTAATATGTTGGAGAAGAAGAAAGAATATTGTAGAGTCAGCGCTAAAAAATACAAATCAAAAATTAGAAGGCCCAATAAGATCTGTACTGTTTTGTTGATGTCAGTGAAGCTGAAGACACTGGACTACCACTTGCCGAGGTGAAAATATGCTCACAGATATTTCAGCGTAACCTAAATACATATGTCCTTGTTCTCTACTCTGATATGGAGATGGGGCAGGAAGCCTTGCTCTTAGCTGCATATTCATGGCATGGATTGAAACTGCTAGATGATCCAAAACAATTTGCCTATAACGGAACTAGCAGTAAGGTGTGGAGTGGTCCCAAGAAATTGCTTGTTTCTTTCCAATAGTGCTATGCTAGGCCTCCGCCAAGAGGAGCTGAGAAGCATTATAATTTCCCTTACCATAAAAATATGCGTGCATAGTGTTTAAAATTTGCTGCCTATGAGTACTAGAGTTTGGAAGCTAAGGATTTATTTTCTGTGAGCATCCATGTGAATAAAACTCAATTACTCAAATATTCAAGAAAAGCAAATACAAAGGAATGGGAAGATGGCTGTAGCAAATATATTTCTAAGCTCCTTTAAATTCCAAGGAAAATATTTTCTTTTCTTCTGAAGTTTGTCATTTCATTAGTATAGGAAAAAGCTAAAATATGGTTCCACAGCATGCTTTACTTCTTTTCAAATCAACAAGAAATAAACTTAATAGAATTGCTAACAGCATTTTACATAGGAATGCTTTTTTTCTCTTTCACTCCTTCTTGCACATTTTTTTTTTTTGTTACAGTAATTGCTGTCTGAGCCTCAAAGGCTAGAAATCGTTTTTCATCTCATGCATGAAGAATTTTAGTCTGATTGATGACAGCTACGGAACCTTTCCTTAGTCACTAAGCTGCACTAATTTGCAAGCTAAAACAATATTAGCAAATTGTTAATGATCCATGAAACTGCTGCAGCAGCCTTAAATGTTATGCTCAGAACTTTCTTAAAACTAAAGCAGCTTACCTAAATTCCCACAATGGACACAAAATGAACTAGCATTTACAAAGCAATAACAACAACAACTAATAATAATAATTGTGTAAGTGGTAGGCTTGGTTAATGCAGTGCATTAGTGTGAGCAATTTGTACTGAGAACACATGAACAACTAAAATTAAAACACGGACCTACTTTGTAGCAGTTTTGATTTAATTTTCATGTTGACTTAAAGCTGGTGCACACACTTCCTGTGTGTGCTTAATGGTACATTGTGCTGTGTGTAATTTTCCTCTATTTCCATCACTGTGTGGCTGGCTTTTAAAATGAACTGCATTCCTTAAAAGGGAAAATAGAGTGAATTTTGGAAATACACCTATGAATATCATTTCCCATATTGAAAGAAAAGACATTTTTTTTTCCTTAATGGAGCCCCAAATACTACTTGATAATGTATGTCGGCGAAGGGAGATGCGGACACCAGGTGGTCATCAGCAAACTCGTTTATTGAGTATCAGGCACCTGCTTATATACAGTCCTCAATCAGCTCATTACATATTGCAAAGCTAGAGCTCAGGATTGGTCAAGAGACCTCATGCAAAGCAAGCATTTCTTTATTACAAAGTAGCTAAAACACCCTGTCTCGGTATCCTGTTTACGGTTCTGGTTGAGACATCTGCCTGGCAAGGATATTCTGGCCTTGGCGTCCCCCTTATCCTTCTCAAGCTTTACCAGGTTTATCTCGCTGTGTCCTTTCTCCTCCAGCCACTCTTGGCATTCTTGTACAAAGCTCTCTACAAATGTTTTCTGAAGTGCTTTCAGAAATTCTGTTGACTGAGAAATATTCAAATGGTTTCATGTCATCAGAACATGTGGAGGAATGGACCCAGTCAGAAAGCAGGAGTATGAGAAAACATATACTTTGTTTTCATTCAATGACTGTCAGCAAAACGAGACTGATAAATATGCCTTTTTTAAGTACATATGTGATTCCCTGTAGAAGGCAAGAAGAGTTTAAATGAAAGAATTGCTATTTCGTTATCATAAGTTACTCAAAATATTGTTTCTGTGAACAATTTGAAGATTTAAAGCAAACTACTTGTGTGTTTTGTATTAAATATCTTAAGTATCATCTTAAAAGCAGAAGTAACATAATGTCAAACCATTTTAAAACCACAAAAAAGGATGTATAGTATTTATATATAATGAATATATATATAAAGAGAGAGAAATAAAAATCAGAGGTAACTTTGAATGCCTTCAAACAATTAAAAAATAAAATTTAATAGGAAGACTCTCACAATTGAACCTATGAAATAGATTAAGTGGAACAGATTTCTTCTCTCTATTCTTATCTTTATATTTCCAGGGAAGAACTTAAGAATATTGCTCAAGCATGATGTGTTATTTTATGATAGCTATTCTGTACTGCATTGTATGCAAAAAGGATATTATTAAGCATATATTCTTCCAGGAAATCTAAAAGGCCTTCTCCAAGGGCTTCTATACAAATACATAAGGAGATTGTGCCATTCCAGAAGGCTAGCAATCATTTTGGAGTAAGATGAAGCTGAATGAATACAAAGACAGTAAGAGGTAGTGAAATATTACATGTTCATGTAGATCATGAAGTGAATGTTGTGAGTAGAATGGCTGACTCTACAGAGGGCTATGCTGCCATTCAGAAGGACCTAGAAATACTGGAGACAGGTCCTGACAAAGGGAGGGTCGAAGGAGGGGATCCTGCCCCTCCACTCAGCTCTGGTGAGGCCACACCTGGAGGATTGGGTGCAGTTCTGGGCTCCCCAGTAAAAGACATGATCTCTAGAGGTCCTTTCCAACCTTAACTATTCTGTGATTCTCTGACTCCTTAAATGTTTCTTAATCACTTTTCTGCTCTTTTTATTAGTGCATAGCAGTCATTGAGTAGAGGTATAAATTCTGAAAGGTGAATTTATTTTAATTACAAAATTCTCAGTAACTTCAGTGCAGTAAAATATCTCTCAGTTTTCTTAGATATATTTTTAGATATATATAGATATATCCTTTTCTTCCTTAAAAAGTTAAGCATTATTCAAGTTTATTCTTCTAGCTTATTTCTTTATCAGATAATACATTGATAGAGACAGACTTATATGATAAAGGATTTGCTTGATTGATTTTTACATTAAAACATATACAATAAAAACTATTTTTGTCCAGACCCTGTGAAAGACTGTTGTAGTTGAAAGAGGTGGAAAATTTGTTAAGAGAAGAATCCTCCTGCATTCTAGTTGATCCTCAAAGATTAGAGGGATTGGGGGAAGTTCCTCATCTCCTAATAGGAATACCAAATATTGTGGTAACTATAGGCCCGACTCTGGCAGTACCAGATTCACGAAAAATCTGTCAACTCTATGGCTGATTGCCTTCACAGCAAAGAGTTCAGTTCACAAATAGTAAGACTTATTCAAATCCAACATTTGCAAAGCACATTATGGATGGCAGTACTGGAAATTCTCTACTATAGAGTTAGGTTTTCAGCTGCTGCCTAGTGTACAAATGCACAGTCATCACTCACCCCAGAAGATGAGGGAGAGCTCTCAACTTTGAGTCTCCTCAGGCAACATCCCAGCCTGAGAGGAGGGAAGAGCTTCAGCCCATTGATTGATCTGATAGTTACAATTGAATCTCCTCTCTCTTTATTCTTCCTACTATTTAGCTCCATATTTTACCTTTGAAGGACTCTAGTCCCACTTTTGTTATTGATTGGTTTAAAAAGTCTCGGGTTAATAAAAATCTAGTGAGCAGAGGAGTGGTCATTTGTTGAAAGGAAGTAATTTGGGAGAGGCTTGTGGATTGATATTGTAATGAAATTAGAATGAGGAGAAGTTTGAGCAAAGTCCATTGGAACAAATGGATTTGCCACCACTGTTGGCCCATATCAGACATTTTATCATACTCTATGGCTTATCATAGACCAGGATACGGTTATGATGTATGCATGATATGACTAGGTTGCCACCTCTTTAAGGAGTACAGCAGAGTCTAGTCATACTGTCTTCGCTCTGCTCCATCTCTGATTCACTCATCAGCTGCATGGAATCATTAGGTTGCTACCACAACAAGGAAGTCAATGAAGTTTGGCCATGGTGTCTCCATTCTGCTCTAGTCTTCATTTACTCTTATTAATGTGTGCTAGGAGGGCAGGCTGTGTTACCAAGGGAATTGTGGAGAAGTAGATTCCGTACATACCAACTATCCTGTCTTTCACCTTAAGCAAGCCTCTGTAATGCCATAATTTCTGCTGGGCCCTATTTTTTTCTGTAATTTCCCCTTTCTCAAGTAATTTTCTCTCAAAAAAAAAAGTATCTAAACATATATTTATCTTTCACCCTTCAGTGTGTTTTATTGAACATAAGTAGAAAGGAATTTCAAATTGCAATATCCTCCTTTTGTTATTAACATATATTAGTTGACTTGAATAGTATGGTTATTTCTCCTACTTCTCCTACTTTTATTTCAGAATTTTGCAAGATACAAAAATTTGGCAAAACTAGAAATGCAATGGTGTTCCTCAGTTTTCTACAGTGAGCTTAATGTTCCATTATACATCAAATAATATTTGGCACTTGACCTATGAGACCTTTTACATGTCCAGATTCTTGGACTGGCTTCTCTTTCTCAAAACAAACGTTTTAAAAAGTTTTTAAAGAAACTTTCCCATAGGAAGCATTCCCTGAGAACTCTTGACTTCACTGTTATGTATGACAATGGCTGGATTTTTCTTTTTTTTTTCCAAGCAAATAGTCATATAATCTTTTTACTCATCTTTAAAATCTTATAATTTTAATGCTTGTCAGAGACAGAAGCCTTTTCTAGACCTTTAGAAAATATTCCTTTTACATCTAAGGTCTTGAGTCTCATCTTAGATCCCAGATTAGTTTGAACTTCCAAATGAAGTCCAAGGGAACATTTACTACAACTTTCCCATAAATTTTGCAAAACTTGAAATATAAAAAAAAACCCTAAAAATTAAAGAAATGACATTTTGTGAGTGTATGTGTCAGCATTTAGACAATCCTTCCATCTACAGCTGTCAGCAATAGCTAAAAGATGAAGATGGTTTTAGTTTTGGAGGATCTTCATCAATTGTGCTTGCTAGTGGAAGATTTTTGGGTCAAGGTACAATCTATGGTCATCAATGAATCTTTCTTATTCCCACATTATGGCCATCACTGAAAAGAAAATCTCAGCTCTATATTTATTATTGCTTCTAACATGCCTTACAAAGTAAGCTTGCTTTGGTTAACCCCATAGATAGAGATGAAACATTGCCTCTATTTTTAATTCTTCCTAACAATGAGCAGGAAAACATAATATAATAAATAAAGATGGAATTATTTTTTGAGAAAGAAATATATACTCTTGTTACATTCAGAGGGTAGATTTTTCAATGTAATCTAACCTCTACAGTATTTTTTACTTCATCACCATGCAGTGCAATGCAATGCATCTCTAAGATCTGAGACCTAAATTCTGTAACTTCTTTGTGGATGAGTAAGTGAACAGAGGATCTGTACGAACAATATGGAATGACATGTTGTTGTCAGGTTAGCAAGTGGTTGCTATCAACAAAATGAAGAAGTGGAAGATGAAAATCTTTTTCTATTGGAATTATTTTTGCCCTTTGTTAATACAATTTGTATTTGAAACTACAATTTGTAGTTTCATTCCTTTATTAGAACTATAATTAATAGTTTTAATATTCCTTTATTAGAACTATAATTAATAGAGTTTTCTTTACTTTAAGAAGACATAACAACTTGAGAAAATGCGTATTCTTCTAGCGAGGAATCTTGACCAATATATGCAAGTGAAATTTATTTTATCAGAGAGTTAAGATTTATGTTCATGAGTGGGTCATACAATTACTGTGGAAGCTTTTCTAACGACTGCAATCATGGTGTAAGGTATACTAGAACAGACAGGACAAGAAAAAAATGCACCTTTCACCTAGAGTGGTTTTCATAACTTTTTTCTGTAAGTGGAAGCTATTGTATACTATTCAAAGTAAAAAGCTACTAGTATAATGGAAGAAAATTAATTGAGAAACTAATAGAAAATCTCTTTTTAAAAATGGTACAGCTTAGCCTGATAGGATGCATCTTAAAAAGATTAAAGTTCAAACCCTTTTTTTTTAAAAAAAAACTTTTTCAAGATATGTCTGTAGTTTGACTGCAAGCTTAATTGTGTTAACCTATGGAGAGAGAACACTTTATGAATATCCACCCAGAAAGAAATACAGAATATTTTAATAGATGGTCTTAAAATAAGGGGAAAAAAATAAGACAATTTCTCTTTCCTAAAAGGAAAATAATATATAGGATTTAAAACTGACATTAAGGAGTGACTTTAAAAAACATTTTAAGGTATTAACATAATATCTCCCTCTGTCTGAAGTTGCAGTTGATTTTTGGAAGAGTGCTTGAGAGAAAGTGAAATGGAAAATGATAGGAAAGTATAGCTGAAATTGTATTGACTTTGATGGTTTCATGTCATTTCATAAGTCTTCTTTTACAAAATGAATCCTCTTTTGTCTTTCTAATTTGTTTATAGTTTACTGAATAAATTTATCTGCTTGCTGCAATCTCATATCTTTGATTTTAATGGCAGGATGATTGTTACTAGAAATGCCTGTAAAGGTCTTTTTTGTCTCTAAAATCAGATTCCTTAAATTAGAGAAAAGAAAACAGCAGGTTTCTCTAAGGTTTTGAAAAAATCTATATGACTAAAAACAGTCTAAGTCACTTTTTAGGCAACTTAAATTGATGATATGCCACAGTCACTTTTAGATTCAGAATATTGGTAGCGGTGCAGGAAAATCTCAGTTATTGTAAAACACCATCTTTTAGCAAAAATATGAAGCACATTAAGTGACATATGTATCACAGTATATTTTAATTGAGTGTGAAAAAAAAATAGTTGATACATCTCACTGCTTTTTTGATAAAGCTAGTAGTAAAATGTGTGCAACTAATCCTCATACTATAAAAGGTAAATCAATATCCTCAGTTTGTGAGATTTAAATGTACAAAGAAGGTGGATTGTGGAAATTATTATTAGCGGATTTTTAAGCTGTTTTGTCAGTGATTAAAAATATCTCCATCTTCTTTTATTTATGATCATTTAAAATATATCTTTGTAAAAAAGAAGATTTCAAATTTGTGAAGATCTTGAAAGTAATCATTTTTATCACTTAGAAATTAAATATTTACTAACTACTTGCTGGAAGATAATCTTGTTTCTTTTTGTTCACTTGTGTTTAATTCCTTTTTTTATATGAGTAAAATAAAATCAATAATATTTTCAAAATGAATAATAGTTAAAAATCTTTAAATAGCAACTGTTTCCTTTTGAGATATACATTTTTTTGGTTAAAAATGTAATATAAAATTGCATAAAATTATTGGTTACTTAAAAACATAGTTGTTTATATAAAGTAGAGCAAAACCATTATTTGTTTCTGCAAAATCTTGCATAAATATTATTCTAAAAAGAAAAAAAAGGTGTTTATTTTGGAGACCTCTTTTAAGACATCCTCAGCCTTTCACATCAATTAATAATATTTTAGGACCTGTCTGCTGTGTGTTCAATATCATGAGCTACTAAGTCACATAGACATCTCTCAATCCTCCTCTCCCCATCTCTTTTTTCGGCAACAGATCATCAAAACCTTCTCTCCTTGCAAATGATCTCTACTTTTTTTTTTTTTTTTCTGGTGATATGGAATGTATGTGGAATATGGAATACAGAATAATAGTCTGGAGAAACGGTCAAGTCGGTGTTAAATCTTGTCTTTTCTTGTGGACTTAATGTGAGGCAAAGTATGATAAGAAGGATAGGAATGTTCTCTTATATATCCACTCTTAAGTCAAAGCAACCTTAACCCTCACACTTACCAAGGAACTGGTGGATGTTTCTTAACATCCAAGTCCTTCTATAAAAAACATATTGAAGAAAGAAGCATATTTAATTTATCATGTCTTTCTCCAGAAGGCAGAAGGGCTGGACTATGCAAAATAAAATTTCAGCATTTCAGTTACATATAGTAAATATTCACTCAGTGGAAATATTCCTTAATACTGTTGTGAAACTTGATTCTTGCAAGAATCAATGGTCTGGTGGGCTAGTCTTTCCAGTGTAATTCCTATTCTGCAGTTAAAATCCATTTGCCAAAGCAAAAGCAATTTTAATTGTTCAGTATTCCAAACAAGAACCAAGATTCAATCACACTTCTGCTTTTTGCTTTACATATGCTGTGTTATACACTTAATTTGTTAGTCATCTAGACTACCTCTAAAGCAATTTAGATAAAGAGACAAGAAGGGAAACTTCAAGAAGGGCATCTCTTCTCACCCCATGAAGCCTCTCTATAACAATATAACATATCATAACTATGAATCATAGACTGGAGATGTCACTCCTGCTGTACAGACCTCAGACGAACTTAATCCAGAGATCTCCATTTTAGACTCTGAATGTATGAAATAGAAACAAGCCTTCCTACTTGGTTTTGAATACAAGGACTAACCTGAAGCTTCTAAAATCAGCTAAGTATTTTTGTTGATTTCAGTGGATTTAGGTTAATTCTTTATCCAAGAAAAGTGATATGTAATAAGCAAACTTAAGAACAGTGGTGTATATTTTTATGAGTTCCTTAGAAGGAACTCATAATGATTCTACATTAATGATTCTACATTAATTATTCTCATATATAAAATTAAAAAGTCCTCCTGGCATGTTACTATGTGAGAACATCAATATTCTGATGAACGGCCCAAGAAATAGGGTCTATAAGTCTCCCAGAAATGCCAAAATGCCAACCTGATTCACAGAAACCATTCCATCTTTAACCTCTGCAGATGTATAGTCACCTGCAAATTTTGCTCTCATGCCTAATATTTTTTCCAAGACCATTAGTGAATATATTAAATAAAGTCAGAACCAGAATATACCTCAGAGAACTACATAGTAAACTCTCTACAGCCTCTCCCTTGGGAAATATGTCTTGTTTTTTTGTTTTAAATAGCTCTTTATCCATCCTCCATTTCTTTTATTAAGCTCCATTCTCTGCTGTTGAACTATGTTCCCTCTGTGAAACCATATCAAACACTTCACCGAATCCCAGATAACTCGGTGTTCTCTAGAAAGTCAGTTGTTTTATCAAAGAGCCATACCTTGGAAATAAATGCTATGCTAATGGAAAAACAGTTAAAATAGAGAATTAATCATATGAGTGAAATAATGCAAAATAAAAAATCTCCGGAAAATTGATCTGTAATTCTATGTTCAGAAAATAAAAAAGAGGAAACAATAGAACTAGCAATGCTAAGTAATACTTGATATAAATATGGAAAATTAAACACAAAATTCCAGGGGAATTTCAAGAAAAAAAGAGATGAATTGGTAATGAACAGGAAGATGTTGTGGAATCTTATAGATACAGACAGAGCTGGACTGTAGTGAGTCTGGACTCTAGTGAGTCCAGAGTTGGACTCACTAGAAAGGCACTAACAAGCTGAAGATAGTACAAAGATGAAGATTAATAAGATGGAGGGAATTTCAGGAACAAGAAAGAAACCCAAATAGTCTGTCAGAGGAGAGCCTTTACCGTGTTCTGTGTAACTGAATACATACTTTTCCATGTTATGGATGTCCCTGGGTTCACATAGGAGTTAGAATTTGAGAAAAACTTCTTTATAGTCATTTTTACTGGCTAGGTAAAGAATCTAGAAAAAAATAAGTGTTAATTCTGTGACTGACCCCAGCCTATGAATATATGCTCCATCTATGCTCCATTGCTTTATGTAGAACTGAAATATTTCATGTTATCTTTTAAGTGATACAAAATAGAGTATCTCAACAGAAGATGACTGCAGATGACCTCGATTATTATCTTCATAATCATTTGACTCTTAATTGGCTTTCTTTCATAACAGCATAAATAGATATGCAACTGACCAAGGTATAAAAGTGTCTTAAACTGCACATATCAGAACAGCATTTTTTGGGGCATAACCCTCTTTGATTTTTAAGAAATCTAATTAATTTATAAAATTGAGACATTCACGTTAATTACCAAGTTTTTATGTCAGTGAATAGTAATCAAAATGTAAGACGCACCATGGAACTAAATATTAAGAGAATTCATGAATATAAAACATATAAAACTTCATTTGTTTCAGTAGAAAATAGAAATAAAGCTTTTTTTTAAAAAATACAGATACATTATACATTCTAATGTGGAATGTGTTTGTGATTTATATATCTGTCTGTGTGTGATAAATGGAGTAATGACCTTGGAAAAAAAAATGGTACAATTAAAAAAAGGAAAAATAAAGCAAAATTAATAAAATACAGAAGATAGTCTGTAAAAAAATCAAAAATAATGATGGAAAAAATACTTCTTGTAGCTATAATCTGGCTACTTAGAAACGTTTTGAAAACAATATAAAATACTCCCACTATTCCAACATTAATGGTTATATCTCTCTAGGGAAATAATAACCCTCATTTTAGTGTCAAATTGTAAAATATAAACACACACACACTAAAGATATAAAGAAAAAATATTAAGTAAATAAATCTCCTTTTACATAATTCATTCACAAAATTCATAGTAAATGACAATATATTAACAAGCTTACAGAGTCCAATGTACCAATGAACGATCATATCCTCAATAACTTCACTTGCTTTGTAAGGCTGACTAAGCAACATGCTAAGTGCACTTAATCCAGAGTGGACTAAGCAACACGCTCAGTGGACTTACCCACAGGGAAACTCTCAAGGAGCTCTGAGTACTTCACTAAGTACTTAATCAGAGGAGAAACACTGTATTGCCAAAATAGCACTGATTTTTTTCCTTGGTTTCTTTTCAACCACAAGTGATAGTCTGCCAGTATTCCTTGTTCCACTAGTTTTGTAACCTATCTGCATTAATTACATTACAGCTCAGTCCTTTCATCTTTTCTTGATTTTTTTCCCTTTCTTTTTATGATATGATATGAGTGGACCTTGGTTGCTCTTGTGTTACAGTAGAACTGCTCTCTTCCCCTGCCTTTCTTTGAAAGACTGACCCGGCAGACTAGAAGCAAATTAGGTTGCACGTTGAGGTTGCTCTTTCTCACCTTGTGGCTGCCTCTCTTACTGGTTGCTTCAAAAGTTTCTCCAGAGATGATCATTCTCATGTTTTTTTCTGGATAAGAGGCAACTCCCTGCACCAACCCAGTGCAGTGCACTACAGCCCAGAGTGCAACAGCTAGAGCAAAGTAAACATTCAGCCACTCTCTTTTCTGCATGTATGTGCAACTTGCAATGCAACATACTTTTTGCAGTACCAGAATGTTAAAATATAGCCAAATAAATCAAGTATTTCTGCCATTTATCAAAGAAGATAAATGATTCTTTTGGCTTTTATTCTTCTTTACCGTTGATTCTGTGCCTCATTCCCTTAATCATTACCATGATCACTACTTTGTACATCAATATTCAGGTTTTTGTATTCTCTACTATGGAGGATATGTACAAGAATATACACGATCTACTTCATTTCCTCCATTAAAACTTATGTTTGTAGTCCTAGATCTCCTTTCTATATCTTCTTCCAAACCATCCACATTCCTCTCATATGGTCCCTGTCTCCTACCATGCAGGAACTAGCTAATCTCCTCTGAGAAAAAAAAGACAAATATTTTGTGACCTCGATTTTGCTTTTCTCCTTTTCTCCTCTTTCTCCTTTCTTCGTTTTTTTTTCTCCCCTGTCAAATATGCAAAATTTCTCAATTTCTTTCTTTTTCAGACATGCATAAGAGCCCTTAGGGACTGTCTTCCAACATCAAGCAATAAAATATATTTGTAAGGCCACAGCACTGAAGACTTTAGCCCCATTATGTATGTATGAATTTGTTTCACAGTCAATTTGATTTGGGGGTTAGTATCTCAATAAATCTTTACTGAGCACTAAATAATTTTTCTTTTTTTTTTAGTAGTGAGTGTGAAAGCTGATTGTTTAATGTAAAAGAGTTTTACTTCTGCATATTCAGCATCATAACAAAAACTGAAATGGGACAAGTCATTCTAACTCATCAGTTTCTGACAGCTGCTAATATTAGTCACCAATGATCAACTGATTGATTTATAACAAAATATCATTATTCATTTTTAATTTTGAAATATATTTTGTATGATTTTTAGTAACTTTTTTTTCTACTCAGGAATTTACTCATGTAAATCAGGTATGTGTGACTTCTGCTGCCATATGTGAAGCAGTCTTCATGGGAGACCTGCACTCTTCTCAAGCAACATCTGCAGCTCAGGCAAGATATCCAACAAAGCCTAAAATAACACTATGCATCTATGTTTAGACAGTTGAATGCTGCCTAGCTTTAGTTCAAACAAATTCTTCAGTTAAAAAGTTAAAAGATATTGTTGTTGTTACTACTAAAACAAGACATAGTGACTTAAATGCATGGTTATATTTAAAATGTTCTTAAAATAATACATGTGCTAAGAATAGAAGGAGAAACTCACATCAAATGAGAATTAATTATAAGAAATCTTTATGTACAGTTAAGATCACTTTCCCAAACCAGAACAGGCTGATTGAAGTTCTGGAAGTTACAATGCAGAAAGGAGAAAAAAAAAAGATCTTGATTAAATGTCAGTTCATGGTACTCCAAGTCCTACATTAGCCTGGTTCTTTATCTGATAAAATCTCTTTCTATGTCAGTTTCTTTACCAGCAGTTATTTCCTTTTAGCTTTCTGGAGTTCAGTTCCCATCTAGCCTGTGATATTTCTGTGTTTCTGGTGACAGTTTTCATTACCATAATGGGCATCCATTTTACAATTACATACTGAACATATGGATTTCCCTGCAAAACACACACTGAAGTGTTCTGCTACTGACATGTATTTAATTCAGATCACTTTAATTTTCTTTATAGTTTTATGCTGCCAATTTATTTTTATATAAAATGTAGTTTGATCTTAATCATGAGTTTTGAGTATATTTGCCACTTACCTTCTGCTGAAATTATCTCTATCTTTGCATTATTTATTATCTAGGAATCTTGCCTGGCTAACCTTCTTTTAAAATTTCAATAAATATATAAAATTTTGGCTTTAAATGTAATGTAAGAGATTAATAATTATATCTATGAGTATCTCTTTCCTTCTTCTCTATTCAACCATCTCTTTTTTTTAAAGAACTCAGACCACTTTTGATATCCAACACATATATTCTGTGTGTATATATAAAATTATATATATACACATACATATACAAACTGCTCTTTAAATCTAGTTAAATCCTTGGCCTCAGGAACAGCTTATGTTAATTGGTTTAATCATCTTTGGAGTGAGAACTACTGTTTATTGATTTTAAAATTTTACAACTTTTAATTACCTGCATGGTGCAGTGAATATCAATGAAATTAAAAAGTATGAAATTCAACAGTATTCACATAATGGCTTTGAATTGAAATAAAAACTTGGAAAACGTAGCAAGCCTATTACTTCAGAGCTTTAGCTGATTTCTCTTTCTGTCTCCACGTTCTAGCAGTACTATCTATCCCAGCCCATACTCACTCATTTACTCATGATAGGAAAATACTTCTGTTAGTGTTTATGTGTATTTGAAACCCATCACATCTTTTTATGATTAGGTAAATCAACTCTCTCCTCTGACCTGCTTTTTTTGTATGGGTTCAGGATCTCTTATAACTTTTATTTTTTTTTGTGTTTTAGGGTTGCAGTTTGCTTACTTAGGTTATTTTTAATCAGGCAATCAAAATCCAAGCCATTGCTCCCACTCTATATATTTATTCTTCAAATATTGTGTGTTTAATTTTCCTTACTCTCTTTTTCATCTATGAGGCATCTAGACTACATCTCAATCAAATAGGTACCTAAATCATTTACAAAGCACATATTCAACATCCAGTTACCATGAGCATTGGATCTTAAATCTGTGCCGTATACTTTGTGATGACACACTTGGATATTTCCTAATCTATATATCCCTATCACACAGTTCTGTAAATGAGTCTGGCAGGACTGCAGGACATTCTCCTTGTTGTCCTATGAGCAAGATACCAATCACTCACAAACCTAGGACATCATTTCAACTGCACACCTGCACAGCTGAAATAGCTAGGCTTCCTGTCTTCCTCCTGGAGCATGTAACTATTTGTCTGACAGTTGTTTGTTGTAAATACATTTTGTGAATTAAAAAGTAGCAAAGTCTGGTTCTGTACAATGAAATGTCTTTCAGACTCAAAATTTTATGTGCATTAGTTCCAGGAATTGTATAGTGTCTGCAGCATGGAGAATTGTTAATAAGAAAAAAAATGCAACTTTGCTATTTACCAGTGTATTCCTGACGTATATTCTCTTAGTGTAGATTTGTCCACAGGTCGCTTCATAGTTTATTTATCTATATTTAACTGGACAATACCTACCCCTTTTGGGAGTGCTGATATGAGACTTTGAAGTCTTGTATGTAACAGGAGGCTTTTGGTCTCTCTAGTTCGCATTTTAAAATCATTACTGAAAGGGATAAGTAAGAAAGAGACACTCCAGGAGTGAAGTCCCTGATGGCCTTTCTAATCTCAACAAACACATCTACATACACAAGAGTAGTTCCAGACGTTCCTTTTGCTGAGCCTGTTGGATTCTCTGCACTCTACCCTATGGAATGGGTTCAGAAAGGAAATAAGAAAATGGTTTTGTAACAAGAGTGTGCAAGATAATAATAATAATAAAACATTTAGAAAGTTAGGTTTGGGTCCATATTTCCCTTCATGATTGATAGCTGAAATTTGTTATACAAGAAGTAGAAGTACTTTTCATTTTGCAGTATGTTGAAATGTCTTTAAATTATGCTACCAATTTAAGAGAAAAGATACCATTCAGACAATTTAGAAAAGAGTAGATGTATAATAGCTATCATGTCTATCCTTTTTTAAAAAAAAAAATGTTAAATGGTTTTATTGCTCATCCTCCTGCTATAGGGAATCTTAAAATTATTTAGATGAATGAAGAAAAGGATTATAGCAATAGTAATGTAGATGTATAGGAAAACTTATGATATTATCTATCTTATTTGTTCTATTATGAAGAATTTACAGACTTCACAAACATAAGTTTCTTCCATATTTCATTCAGTTAGATTTGATCTAACTGCAGGCTAAAGCTTTCTAACCTACTGGAAGAATATATTAGAAGAATTTCTGGGATTTTCCAGGTAGAAGCATTGGAAAATTTTCTAATGTAATGGAAGAATCAGTTCCAATATTATGAATAAAATCAAGGGATTCCTTTTTCTTGATTATTAAATGATAATTCTTTTGCCTCCATTTTAAATGTTCCAGTTTTTAAAAGGATCTGAGATACAAAGATGACAGGAGAAAGCTGACAAGGGAAAGAGGTGAAAAGGAAACAGGGAAAAGAGAGTATATGGGAAAGAGGTCATGTAGGAATTTGGGAGAAAGTAGGGGAAGGAAAAAGGAAAAGGGGAGAAAAGGAGAAGTGGGAATAGGGGAAAAAACACACTTCTCTATAAAATGTAATTGTTTTGTCATTTCTGTGGTTGTATTATTGGTTACTGCTAGTGAGTTGGAACTCTGCCACATATTTTTCATTCGATGATTTTTCGTTCTGAATTCTTCAGTAATTCTTTCAGAAATATGTTTTTTTCACAGAAAACCAGCACTATTTGCTAGTTGTTCATTATTTGCTTTTTGTTTTTCTACAACATACCATATTTTCTGTCATCCAGACATGCAGCAGAAATAACCCTGTGACAAGGATTGCTAAATGTTTAATTGTAAGCAGTAAACAGTCCTAAAAAATCGCTTAACATGAACTCTATAGCCAAAAAATAACAGATCTGCTTAAAGGAAATCAGGATTGACTGACAAATAATTTACCAAGCAAGAGAAGAGCTGTATATCAACTTGTTTTTACTTACAAATAAGTCTTTTACTTCTTCTTCTGTGAAAATTTTCCTACATGGGGATTTAGCACAGGACTATTACATATCAACTTTTGCTCGACCTGTGATAGGGTAAAATTTCAGCCCACTGTTACTTAAGCTGAATGGGCAATATTTCTGTCTGGGATCATGAACAGGATTTTTGGAAAACTTATAGCAAGGTCAGTCCTGAAGAAGCCATGGCAGCTACACAAGTTAGCCTAGATAGCTATTTTGGTAGAAAATCTCTAGACAATGTGGCATGCTTTACACTTTATGTATCTTAATTAAAATAGTGGCCTGTGATTTATCCTAAAATTATACAAAGAAGACAAGGATGTTTGGATCAAGAGTTGCTGGCTTCACCTGAAGCTGTATATTCAACCTTATAGTATGGAAGACAGGTTAGATTCACGTTAAAACCTGACTCAATGCTGAGGAAAACTCTATAGGCATATCCACTTGGGTGATTAAACAAATGAAAGCTGAAGGTCTGTGTTTTGAGGCTCATTTGTCATCATATTATCATTGATTAGTATAGAATTTATGACAGCAAATAAGAGCTTCCATGGGCCAAAACACAGCAGAGATTGAAACTTGTAGCTGAAGAGACTTTTTTTCCTCTCTGTCACAGGCAGGTCTCCCTGAAAAATGGTAGACTTTCAGGAACACCTACTGCAACAGAAAACATGGCAGAGAACACTTGAAGATTACAGAAACTGAAAGCAAAGGGGCAAAGTGTATATGATATAGATTCTAATATATATGAGAATTTACAATGCTGAAAATTGTTTACAGAGCAATTAATTTATGTTCTTATAATATGGTGAGAGAATAGTTTACTTAATAAACACTTTATTAACTCAGTTACTATACAGCCTCATTTTTTGTCATCTCGGAAATATACGATCCCATCTTTGAATTCAGATAGTGAAAATGAAGATTGGCTTTTGAAATATTTATATTTTAACTTTATAGACAAAGTCCTTTTTAATGAAATCTTTTAGCTATTATCATTTGTCACAGAACCTGAAGCAGAAACACTTCCTTTCCATAAAGAGATGCTATTTATTTCTGTAGTAAGGGTCATGTTAGGCCAGAAGAGTAGTTATCAGTTTTGGTTTGCTAATGTTCTGTCAACCTACATCCCTTTTAAAAAAAATCAATCTCCTCTCAGGGAAAACTATGCTAGTTTTTGGTATAGTGGAACATAAATTAGTTTCTGCAATTCTTTTTTAATCATATTATTACTTATTACTTATTCATGTATGAATAAGTTTCGTATTCTTATTCATATAAGAATAAGTTTCCTTTCTCTTGCCTCCATTGGTTACAATTCCCATTTCTTCTCTTCATCAGAACAATCCAGAACAATCATTTTATTTGATTCCCTTGTCTTGCATTCTCCACATTCTTGTTTTGTATTAAGAACTCAAATATTCCTTCTTAGACTTTCTTCTCTATTTTTATTCTTCATGTGGCAGGTTCTATAACCCAGTTTTGGTGATTTTGTTTTTCATGACAGCAATATATTCAGTCATACCATCATACCTTCATCACTATCACTAGCCTACAGAAACTGGTCAGTCTTCCTTTTACTAGAAATTCTTACCAAAAGTTACTAATGCTAGACATCATCTATTATAGCTGTCTTGCTGTGCTCTTTCATGACCATTATTTGTCTGTCCAGCATATTGTGTGCCCAGCATGCCAACACTTCAGTTTTGACAACTGAATACCAGGGGAAAAAAAAAACAACAAAACATTACTTTAGTACTAGATTTTTCAGGAGTTTTGGTGAAGGCAATGGCTCCAAATTTCACTGCCAAGCAAAATTCAAGTTACCATAATAGAATGTGCAAAGCAGTAAATTGGTTTTCATGCATGAATCTGGATATGATCCTTTCCTCTCATATTTTGTCTTGACTAAGACAATGCAAATGTCATCTCCAAATCTAATTCCCACAAAAGCTACTGAATCAAAGCTTCCAAAACTAGCTCAATTCATAGCAGCTAACAACACTCCATATGTCCTATCAAAAGATGCTTCTTTTTCTTTCAGAAGCAGTTTAAAATAGACAACAATGGGACCCTTTTTATTATTTGAAAGCTGTTTTCCTTATTTATTTTTGAATGGATTATGAATTCAACTGTTTGGAACCAGTATTCTTCAGTTGGTTACTGCCTGACTTTTAAAATAAAATTTAAACAGTTTTCAAGGGATACTCAAGAATTCTGCTGAAGTATACCCAAAATAACATATGTGGCCTTATTTATATCCTTTATCTTAGCATTCATCTTATCAAATGCAGTGAATGCTTTTGAATAACTAGAGAAAAAAATAGTATAAAAATAATAAAAATAAAAAATAAAATATAGTACCTATAATATCAAATGCTATTCCTTCTTGTAGGCAAAGATGTTATATAATTGTGAAAATATTAGTTTCGTATGATGTTTTTAAAAGAGTTGTATACCAATTCAGATTTGGAAAAAGAAAATAAATGATTCTTCTCACATTTATAAAACCTTAGTGTGTCAGAAGAATAAATAATTTGTATTTTGCCAGTTAGTTGAGTACTATTATCTGTGTGCTGCACATCCTGAAAGATAAACACTGTCCTAAAAGAAAGGATACATTTTGTAACTTTGGAATTCAGTAATAAATTTTAAAGCACACTTAAAAATTCTCTAGCTAAAGTAATTTATTTCTCCAAGATTTTTTTTTCTCAGAAGTGTTGCCAGTTTTTCTTACAAGTTCTTACAAGTTGATGGGATGTATCTGAGCAATCCAGCATTTCAAATAAAGCAGACCTAGATGAAGGACATTCAATGGCAAGGAAAGGGAGAAAATACAAAATAACCAACTCCCAGCTGCACCAGTGAGAAAGAAACCACAAATCGCCAGGCAGAAACTGCAAGGCGCCCTGTGAACAGTTTGCACCAGCCTATCAGCATCTACATAAGGTCAAGTGACATCTGGCAATGCACCAATCGCAGAATGTTAGCAGGTGCGGGACTAGCTCTGGAGTGTATAAAAGATGGGGGCATTTCCAATAAAGGGGCTCATGCTAATCATATTGATTGTTGTGTGAAGTCCATAGATCCCTCGTTGTGAGGTCAGTAGGCATTCCCATGGCAGGTCAAGATTTCTCTTGGACGACAGTGTTTCAGAAGCATGGCTGAAGTACCAAATTGGGAGTTCCTTCTTTAACTCGGATGAATTTGAAGTAACATAAGCCAAAAGAAAAGTAAATTAGGCTGTGCAAGAAAAATCAAGCAGTCTTTGGCTATTCCAGATCAATGAGTAGTTGAATAGAAAAATAATAACTTTAATTAAAAAAAAGATAAAATTATCGCAGTAACTGCAATAAAAAAAAGGAAAAGAAAAAACATATCTGGAAGTGAAATGTACAGTTAAAGAGAAAAAAAAAAGATATTTAACTTAAATATTAAACACTATCTCTTTAAAGCATAATTTTAGCATAGGCAAGGCAGAATGTGCAGATTTCACAATAGTATTATTTGCTCTTGTATTTTTTCTGCGTAATCAGTGAGGCATGCAACGGTACACAGCATAAATTATTTGTGCTGAGGTTCACCAATTTAAATTACATTATTTACATACATACTGAAACAGTATTTGACAATGCAGTGCCTTCCCATTGACATATGCCAGTGAGTGGTTTAGAAGTCTGATTAGCTAATCAACTGATTTCTTGAATGAGATTTTAAAGGACCTCCTGGAAATGATCATAGTCGGATGCATCTTCCTGATCCTATCCTATTTCAACAGCTATTTCGGGTCACTTGGAAAGCTGAAAGCTCAAAAAGGCTTCATGTTTAGAGAACTGTTTTTTGTTTTTTTTCCCCCTCTAAACAAAATAAGACTTAGATGCTGTAAGAATTTTTGTTTGTTAACTTGTTTATGTGTATCTTACTGTACTCATAATTACATTGAATATATAGATTTCATATTATTGAAATCTATATTATAGCAGCTTTCAGGTGAACGTAGGTTAATTTATTAACACTTACCAAATCAGAGAATGTAAACAGTGGTGTTGTCTTAAGCTTTGCACTTCCTGATGTCTGATTGCAACATGAAATTCTCCTCCATATAAAACTTCAGGTGAGAAGACAAAGTGGTCCTGCCGATCAAGTTATTTTGCAAGCAAAGAGTAAAGGTAGTAGGGAACTCTTGCATTATCATTTTTTTTTTTTGCTATGAACATTGGTTAAGTTCCTCAGCAGTCATTAGGGTCCATAACTACTAATTAAACAAGTTAAGGATTTGTTGATAAATGACCATCTGACTGCCATTTTCATCCTACTTTATATCGATATTTGAATCAAATAACTTCTTATTTAAAGTTAGTAAACTAATTTTAAATTAATTAATGAAAGGTTTTCAGTTTGCAACTCTACATACTTAGCTAGTAATTGTTCCAATAATCTCTCAGAATTATTTCAGTGTCTCAGGAAGACTATCCACTGAAGAAAACCTCTATTATATATATAATGACAATTATTTAGTCCTGGGCTATGAGGTAGGATGAAGTAACAGATATATTTCTAGATTTCCTTTATCAGACTTTATTAGACAAAGATTTAGTGGATATGTTCGTAATTAGATACAATTAAAGAGGGATGGAACTAATGGTAAAGTTGCAAACTCTAGAAATTCGTTTTAGCATAGTCTCTTTGTTAAGTATAAGCAGACCATTTTGTCTGTAGTGACAGTACTGAAAATTAAAAAAACATAAATTACAAATGTGTTAACATATATTTTGTACTTTATAAGGTGGTCGATATAAACTGTGTTACATTTCATACAACAATAGAAGTGATAAACAGCCTGCAGGTTTTGTTGGGGGAAAGAAGAAATTGTTGTGCTTTATCATTTTCACAGTGCTACTATTAATCAGAAAGTGTCTGGGCTTTTATTTTCTGAAATGGTAAGAAAACTGCTGGCTGGAGGTAAGTGAGATCAGAAATGTTTTAAATTCTTTTACATAATGTATTTTCTATTTCCAGGGAAATCACTTTATCTATATCTGTTGACAACCGTTCCACCATTAGGAGATCAGCTGACAGTGTATTTGAATATTATGGGTAAACAGAGGGAGAAATAAGAAAATAATTGAAAATGTATGTGATATCAAAAATAATATTACACTATATATTTATGAGTTGGGTGATTTTAGACAACTTTTTCCTGGCTCTTATCCTTCAGGAAACTGTTTCTGTATGCCAGCTATCTTTGTGTATTTTACTTCAAAGTATTGCTGTAGAAAAATAAATAATATTAAAGAAAAATACTGTTCAGTTGACTGAAGCAAATCCCATAGGCTGTTCTGAAAACTGGCATAAACATTATATATGGGAGAACTGGATGAGTTTAAGGATGGATTTCTCTGCAGGAAATAACTCATGTCACTTTTTACTTTGGACTGCTAGCCTTCATGTATCAATAATGAACAGAAAAAAAAATATAAAGGTGATAAAATTATTGCTAATTCGTGACTATTTTTCATAACTTCAGAATTATTCTCTATTGACCTGTGAACTAAACTACAGAGAGGAATACTGGAAGATAACCTTGCACAAAGAGGCATTTGGGATGTAATTTGGCTGTAATTTGGAATATACATGCAAATTTTTAAAAATTGTCACAAGTAATTCTTGAAAATAATATTTTTTCTAGATATTACAAACATAGTTTTTGGAAAAAAAAAAATCAGCCTTCATGTGATAAATATAGAAAAAAAGCACATACACAAAGAGTAGAGAATATGTGGCGTGGAAAGGAATGACATGGGAGATGTGGAAAGAGATAAAAAATGGAGATAGGATAACTACTTTCCTTTCTATTTTTGTTAGTGACATAGGAAAGCTCAGCTATTCTCATGCCCTGGTCATTGTAGCAGGAGCTCCTCCTCCGGTTTTGAGCTTTCTCTTTTTTTGATGAATTAGGGGATAACTACAACTTGGATGACTCTTGTGCAGTGTTGGGCTGTCTTAAAAAAAAAAAAAAAAGAAAAAAATCATGAACTACAGCAAAAAATCAGCTTTTTGTATACATTTAGACCAAGAGAGGCTTTTTGACATGATTTACTTCAGAAATAAAATCTTATCGGAGTAGCTGAAAAAGTCTCTGTACATCTGGATTAACTAATACAAAAAGCACAGTAGTTCATCCTAGAGAGAGAGTGTGTGTGTGTGTGTGTGTGTGTGTGTGTGTGTGTGTGTATGGATGGATTATGCATTTTATTCCTCAGCTGAGTAAGGCAACAGAGATACAGCTTTGTTCATAGAGTAAGAAAAGTATTTTGTCTTTTCTTGTTTCCCTATATTTTAGGTGCTTTATAAATATGTTACATGCAAATCTTGACACTATTGCCCAAAATACACTTTACTAGTCATTGTTTGTATCTGCTGGATAAAGCTGGCTGCAAAGCTCATGTTCTAGCACTAGTTGCTCATATCCATCAAAGGCAATTCTGAACTTCACTCCTAGAAGAGAGGAGACATTTTTTTAATCTAGTAACCCTATTTTTAAAGCATTAGAATCAGTAAGAAGCTCCAAAGACTGCTTTGCATACCCTAGTAAGCTTACACAAAAGTTGTAGTAATACTGTTTATAAAGGAGATACAGAGATATAGCTTGAGTCAGGAAGTGCCTTAATGAGGTGATGTAACTTAAATTTATCCCAGCAGTATTTTTCAAGGATATGGTTAATTGGGATGAAACCACCAATTTTATGTGAATATAGTATGCTGCAGAGAGACTGATAAAAAGCTTAATCGAGCATAACAAATTCTTCTTGCTTTGAATAAAATCATCCTCAGAATGTCCTGGTGTTTTAAAAATGATAGAATGCCAAAAAAGTTACTTTCTGTAACTGAACTTTTCCAGCTGTTTTGATTTTTTTTTTTGAGATACCTGAAGCCATGTTTCTAGCACCTGTTCATTTGTAGCATGTGATTATGTTGATTCAATCACTTTTAAGCACATGGAGAAAATTATTGATAATTAACCAGCTGTTTTCTGAGAACAAATTTCATCTTTTAAAAGGGAAGAGGAAGAGAAATATCATACTTCAAAGTCCTTAGCAAACTAGAGAGCTCTATTAAGCTGTATGCATTTTATATGGATGGTAAAACAACTAGCAACCTGAAATTGCTAATAGAGTGGTATAATTTCACTTGTAACAATTATATTAGAGATATTTATTTATGCTAAAAAAAATGACATCACTAGTAAGGTATATTCTAATTTTTTAGAAAGTTGACCATTTCCCTTTTTACAGCATCCCTTCTTTGAAAAATCACCCAGCTCATTTATTTGTTTTAATTTAGAATATACATTATGAAAAAATGAATGAACATTTTAAGTACAGCTGCTTTGAATAGTTAATGGGTTTCCTAAGCTGTTTGTTAAGTACCTTAGAAGCACAAAATGACTATGGCCAACATTTTCTCACTAGATTTGAATTATTTTCGCCATAAAGTAGAAAGCATTCTGTTCCAATAGTCACCTGTGAAAGAGTCATCATAAAAGAAGTAATCACATACCTTTGGAAGTTGTCTCTCTCACACTCGCACATACACACAAAAAGCCAATGAATAAACATGAGAACATATTCATATAAAACTTAACGAATTTTAATAGTTGAGTCTAGGTTTTGTAATAATAATATGGTGCAAAAATTAAGTAAAAATATTGGGAGAAATAAATACTTGTCAAATATATATACAAAACTAGTTGTCAAATATATATAAAAAATAGCTATTTCTTTCATGTTACCTTATATAATACATCTTGGATGATGTCTTAGAAATATCAGCAATGCAGTGTGGCAGGCACCAAATAAATTCTTTAGAATGACTTAGTGAGATTCCATAGTTAAAGAAAGGTAGCCAGAATAATTTTGAAAAAGGGAATGATAGCAGGAAGACTTCTGTAATGTTCATATCCTATGAGGTGGCTATCCCTACAGCGTTGCTTTATATATATAAGCTTCTATTCATATCAATTTGCCATTTATTGGGGTATAACTGTTGATGTATGATCTGGCAAACAATTTCCTGTTAGCAAAAAATGAGCTTCTTGGCTTAATTAATTTGTAATTAATTAGAATTTAATGAGTGAAACTAGAAACACTTCTGTAGTGCTTTCTGTAGTGATAACAAGAAATATCTTTTCTGAGGGAAAGGAAAAAATGTTACATTTATTAGTGGCCTTTACAGGTAAAGCAGAGTTCTAAACTCTAATCTGTTTATCATAAGAAAATTTCACCAGTCATCAATGTTCCCTGAAATAACTATAAGTATGAAAAACCTTTTATTATTGTTGTCTGGTTTAAGATAATGACTTGATTCCTACTAGAAATGTCTTTAATGTATATGAATTTTTTTATGAGCTGTTCTATATTGTGAGGCTGTTTTTTAAATTGCATTTGGAATATATGTATTCTTTGTCAAATATTTCATGGCAATATTTTCTTTTTTTTCAGAGATTTATTACTTTACGAAATGTACTTATTTTTCAATGCTCTTCTGGAGGGAAATATTAACATTGATGATCTTTAGATATTTGTAAGGTTGCTTATATTAGGCTTGTTGCGTGGCTTTGTATATGAATATAAACTTCAAAGCTTTATAATAACCCATATCTCACCTTTCCAGAAAACTGATAATTTTTTTTTAAATAATTGAAGTGGCCATAATTTTTTTCTCCCTCTGGCTGAGAAACATCATATGCAAATTTATATCCATTCATTTCTTTCACTCTGCCTGTTTAATAATCTGATGAACTGCAGAAAGAGGCCAATAGAAATTATTAAAGGAAAAAATATATATATTCAGTCTTTATTTATTTATTTATGTGTATGCATGGAAGATTCTAAATCAATTATTTCTCTCAGTAACACCTATAAGTTCTGTTCATTGTATCACTATCAACTCGCAGCAATATGATCCACCAAAGCCTGCCAGATAAAATCAATTAGGTAATTGTTACAGTCAATTAAAAGTGAAATTAAATGGATTCTGGACGTTAAAAATAGGCTTTATTAAGTCAAACATTAATGATTCATGGAATTTTGATGAAAATAAATTTCATTTTCTAACTGGTGATCATATAAATTTTATCTGGTAAATTTAGAATTGATATTAACTGAATGGCTTATAATTAATAGTACTTTTTCATAAAAAGTGAATGCATTGGGGAATTTCAGAATGGTATGTTAAAAAGAAACTCTAAGATAAAATATAATTGTAAATAATTGTAATCATTATGGATCACGATTGCTGAAGCTTTAGAATTGCAGCATTATTCATATTGTTTCAAAAACAGTAGGAGGCAGTTGAAAATACTTTTTCTTTTTTTTAAATAGAGATCTTAAAAGTGAGGTTACATTTTATAGTTCAGAAGATCTAAAACTTATACTGGCTCCCCAGTATAAGAAGGACGTGGAGCTTCTAGAGAGGGTCCAACGGAGAGCAACAAGGATGATTAACGGACTGGAGCATCTCTCGTACGAGGAGAGACTGCGTGAGTTGAACCTGTTCAGCTTAGAGAAGAGAAGGCTGAGAGGGGTTCTTATTAACATTTATAAATACATGAAGGGGGATTGTACGGAAGAGGGGGCCAAGCTTTTTTCCGTGGTGGCCAGTGATACGACAAGGGGTAATAGGTGCAAGGTGAAACACAGGAGGTTCCACCTGCAGGTGAGGGGGAACTTCTTTACTGTGAGGGTGACAGAGCAGTGGAACTGGCTGCCCAGGGAGGTTGTGGAGTCTCCTTCTCTGGAGGTCTTCAAAACTCGCCTGGATGCCACCCTGTGCCACATACTCTAGGTGTGCCTGCTGGAGCAGGAAGGTTGGACCAGATGATCTCTAGAGGTCCCTTCCAACCTTGTAGATTATGTGATTCTGTGATTCTGTAAAAGTTCGGTGTTATTGACTGGCAATCTCACTTTCTGACTTTATAATTTTGCCCGTTTGTTGTAGCTATGGCACTCGTTGACACAAATTGGTTCAAAAGCTACTCCTTGCTTAATTTAAAAAAAAAAAAAAAAAAATATCAATTAGAAAAGTCACTATCTACCAGCTCTGTGATCTGATCCACACTGCTCCACAAAGGAGCTTATGAGCCAGTTATTTTCAGGAATGTGTTTTGACAGCACTAAGCCATCAATACATTCATGCCATCAAACTTCCTTTAAAAACTTAATGGAGAGTTTCCAAAATAGCATAGTTAAAGAGATTTTTTTCCAAATCAGTGGTCTACATATGAGGTTTTATTTGTTTGTTTTTAATCATTTCACTATTGTTTGCAATGCATTCTAGTCTCATTGTTTTTTCTTCTTAATGATTAACAGGAGGAAGACACCTTCTAAAGGGCTGTCAAATATTATGAAAAAATGGGAGTTATCTATACAGTGTGGAAGTCAAACCCTCCTGCAGCAGAACATAAATAATTTTAAATAAGTGACTCAATTTGAATGAGAGGAAAAAATTGAAGACAGTTAAATAAAAGTAAAATTGCAAACAAAAAAAAAGTGTTCTTTGGACAAGAAAAGTTTTAATTTGAAAAATATTTACTGATATGTATTTAAAATTTCAGGAAAAACAATCAGAGCAATATCAAATGAAAGTTTTTTAAATCAATGTATTTGGTGACCTTGTCTTTTAGGCTTGGAATAGTGCTTCTGTTATCATATTTTCATCTACAAAACTGAAGGCAAGTCTTTTATTAATGAATGTGAATAATGCATTTTAACATCTTATTACCATTTATAGTATGCTTGAAAAAGATATATATGTTTCATTATGTATTTTAAATTGGAAAGATTAAAATAAAATGAAATAAACCAGCTCAGTAAAGATCCATACTTTTTTCCAGGTACCTCTGGATGGCAGCACAGCCCTCCAAGGGCTGTCAGCTACTCCTCCAAGTTTGGTATCATCCGCAAACTTGCTCAGAGTGCACTCTGTGCCCTCATCCAGGTCATTGATGAACAAGTTGAACAGCACCGGGCCCAGTACTGACCCCTGGGGGAC
>JAUBOD010000001.1:11917616-11933062 GCA_032353885.1 Nothura maculosa
GTTTGCGGATGATACCAAACTTGGAGGAGTAGCTGACAGCCCTTGGAGGGCTGTGCTGCCATCCAGAGGTACCTGGACAGGCTGGATAGTTGGGCAGAGAGGAACCTCATGAGGTTCAACAAGGACAAGTGCGGGGTCCTGCACCTGAGGAGGAATAACCCCAGACATCAATACAGATGAGGGTTCAACCTGCTGGAAAGGGGTCCCCCACGGAGAGGGACCTGGGAGTCCTGGCTGACACCAAGTTAACCATGGTCAGCAGTGTGCCCTCATGGCGAAGAAGGCCAATGATCTCCTGCCTGCATCAGGAGGAATGTTGCCAGCAGGTCAAAGGAGGGGATCGTGTCCCTCTACTCAGCTCTGATGAGGCCACACCTAGAGTACTGTGTGCAATTCTGGCATCTCCAGTATAAGAGGGATGTGGAGCTTCTAGAGAGGGTCCATCGGAGAGTGACAAAGATGATTAAGGGACTGGAACATCCGTCATATGAGAAGAGATTGAGTTGGGCCTGTTTTCTCTGGAGCAGAGAAGGCTGAGAGGGGATATGATTAACATGTATAAGTGAATGAAGGGAGAATGTAGGGAGGAAGGGACCAAGCTCTTCTCAGTGGTGGCCAGTGAAAGGACAAGGAGCAATAAGTTTAAGTTGCAACACAGGCAGTTCCATCTCCATGTGAGGAAGAACTTCTTTCGTGTGAGGATGACAGAGCCCTAGAACAGTCTGCCCAGGGAGGTTGTGGACTCTCCTTCTCTGCAGGTCTTCCAAACCCACCTGGATGCCACTCTGTGCCCCATGCTCCGGGTGTCCGTGCTTTAGCAGGGGCATTGGACTAGATGATCTCTAGATGTCCCTTCCAATCCTAACCATTCTGTTATTCTCTGACAAATATAAAAGACAGCACAATATGAAAGGTTAGAGAGGTTCCAATTCCCAAACTGTGGAACATAAATAGCAGTGTCACCTAACTTTTGGTGTTAGGTGGGACCTTTCCTAACTTTTATTAGCTAATGTACACACTGTGGATAATGATGTGCTTGCTGTCAGCAAGTTTCAAAAAGCACATATATGAAGAGTTGTACAATTATAAAACTTAAACACCTCTTCTTTTTCTATCATTCTGAAAAGTTTTTGAAGAGAAGAATGCCAATATGCATTCTTCTCTGAAGTACTATAGAAGTATCAAAATGTGGAGTGTCTAGACAATCAACGTCATCTTTCTATATTTAAAATATTGAACTATTTAAAATATTGAACCATTCTCCATAGAAAAGATAATTTCTTCTGCATCCTAGAATTTCCTTACATCTGACAATTTGATTGTTTAGATGATAAAATATTTCATGTTTAGACTGAAATAAAAATAAACCACTTTTCAATTCAAATCACCTGTTAGTGAGCTGAATTAAATTAACTAATTTTCATTTATAGCTGAAAGCATCTTCTTTCAGTCCTATTATTCTTATGTCAAATATTTCATATAAATATATGAATCAAGAAAGGACAGGGACAAATTGGGGGAATGGTTAATATACTCCATGTTTGTACTGATATTCAGAGACATCAACAGGCTGGAGAAATGAGGAATCTCATTCATTTCAACAACTGGAAGTGCAGAAGTTTGCATGCAGAGAAGAGTAATCTCTATGTAGCAGTACAAGGCGAGCAACTGACTGACTGGAGAGCAGCTTTCCAGAGAAGGGCCTGAGGGTTCTGGTGGACAACCAATTCGCCACTAGCCAACAATGTGCCTTGTGGCAAATGTAGCCAGAAGACTAGGATGTGGCCTTAGGAAGAGGATCACAAGGAAGTCAAGGGAGGTGGTCCTCTCCCCTGCTCAGCACTATGAGGCCACTCTAAGAGCACTTGGTCCAGTACTCTTAGACATGAATGTACTGGAGTGAGTCCAGTGAAAAGCTACTAAAGTGACTAAGCAACTGGAGCACTGGAGCATCTGATGAATGAGGAGGGCCTGACAGTTCGAACTGGTAAGGCTGGAGAAGGGAAAGATCAGAGGACTCATCAATATAATGGGGAAGGACAAATAAAGGAGATGAAGCCAGACTCTTCTTGATGCTCCCCAGTGAACAGATGCAGGCAAAAAGTGCAGACGTTAAAATAGGAAAGTCAATTTATTTATTTTTTATTTATTTATTTTTAAAAGGGTGAAAAATATTGGAGCAGATGGAGCAGATTGCCTAGAGTAGTGTGAGAGAATTGCTTGTTAAGAGGGGGAACTTGGAGAAAGATGGAACCTGACAGAAGCTCTGGCATTGCAGAGACTTGCTTGAGGTGAAAGACAGTTACCAATTCCAGTTATCTTGTTGGTATCTGTGGAATTCACTTCTCCCTAGGCAACACAATCTGTCCTCCTAGGCTATACTAGTAAGAGAAAATGGAGGGTGGAGCAGAGTGAAGACACCATGGCCAAACTCTATTGTACTCTATTGTACTGCAAAGGTGGCAGTCTGGTGGTGGCACACAGCTGATAGGCCAAAGATGGTAGTACAGCAGTTCCTTCTGCTAAACTTTGCTCAGGCTTCTTCTCCTTCTAATGCCATTGTAATACCAATACACAACCACTCCTCACTAAGCATGATCTCTAGATTAATAACAAGGATAGAAGGGTTATATAGAACAAGGGATATTTCCATATGGGGTTGACATGGTGTAACGTCTTCCTAGTTTGTTTACTTAAAAAAAAAAAAAAAAAAAAAAAGGTGGTCAGAAAGTAAGAACTTTCTGGTGGTGAGAAGTAAGAACTATTTTTTTCTTGGAGGTATATGCTAAAAAATAAAAATCTGGGGAAATATACTGAAATATGGAGAAATATACTGAGTGTAATTGATGGACTTTATGAAAGAAAAAAGGACTGTGGACAATGAGAAGAAGGGTATCACAGACACAATATTGAATAAAGTCAGATAGTCTAACTCACTGACCTGTCCTTTCCTAGGTGTAGTTAACCTGTAAACTGAAATTCATAGCTCTTCTCTATAGAAAAATGTTTGGTTCCAATGAAGATGCTGTTTTATGACCCATTACAATTTCTTCTACATCTTATTTTCTGACAGTTCCTGATTACTCCACAAGTATATCTACCTCCATTTTATTTCCTCCTCAAAAGGCATTAGCAACTCCTCACCTCTGTCATGCTAGTTTTCCTTAAAATCCATGATTACTCTTCTACTTCAAATGGTTGTATTAACATAATTGGATTGTATTGAGTGAGTGATGTTTGTATGTCCATGCCATATCTGAAGCAGGCAAGAGTTCCTGGAAATCATGGCAACTAGGTATAAAGGTTAATATTTCAAGTTTAATTGTCCATAGCTATGCACCTACTAATATGCAAAGTGCCTGAACCCGCAATTGTAGTCTATGAAAATCCATTGACAGAGTCACTATAGCTAGAAAATGCATTGGCTTGTTTCAGAGGAAAAATCTGGCGGTGGATCAAAAATACTTCTGTCTAGTCTCCATTACCTGTACCGATTAGAGTTCAATTGAAGTTTAGATTCCCATATCTCAAAATTTATCTCATTTTACAGGCTGGTTTCTGTTACTCACATAAAGACACCTACTATCATTTGTGATGCCTATGGGTGTCTTAAGCTTCTGCATGGGGCTTGTAGGTGTGAACGAGAGATATCTTCAGCCTTTAGCAACAGGTGAGGGTCAGTGAAACTATTACCACATTAGAGAACCAAAAACACCAAACAAACAAAAGAAACAAAAACTATACACACACAAAATAAAAGAATCATATATTTAGGCAACTCATTCAGGGACAATATGCTTATCTAGCATCAAACTTTCCCTTTATCCACTAAACATAAAATTTAAAAAAAAAAAAAGAAAAAAAAAAGAAAAAAGATCCAGGTACAAGAAACCTGAATGAAAACAGAAATTGAATCTTCTGTTATGAGCTTTATGCACTTTTAAATACTGCACTTATAAGTACAGAAAGTGGAAATGTTCCCTTTAGAAAGTTAGCAAAATTACATGTAGAGAGTGCATCAGATATTTCTGTGAAGAATGCCTAGTTTTGTTGTCAGTTTGCAAATAAATTTAAAGATGTATTATAAAAAGAAGTAAAATGTTGAGGAACGTTTAAACGTATGTAGTATGGGGTCATAAATAGCCTTGATATTATCAGAAAACTCTTCAGAGTCTTTTCATTTTTTAAGAACTAGTCATTTATTTGCTGTAGTGTTATTTGATACTTCTTAACCTTGATCCATTTGAAGAACATTACAGTTCTAAGTATTTATTGAGTGGATTATTCCTTTATATATCCTTTTGTTTTTTAATGCAGTCAGCAATTCTGTCAGCCCTTTCCAAGAAGAAAAGAGTAAAGAAATTTAAAGGTTTATAATTAGTAACATATAAAAGAAATGATAATAAGTGCACATAAGGTGAAAATGCAAATCTTGCTTGTGACTTTGTAGATGAAGGTGTTGGTTAATCCGTGGAGATTTCATTAATGAGCCAAAAAGACTATAACAATTCAGCAGATATTTAATAAATACCTAAAATATGTTTATACATCTGTTACCTTTTCTTTTGTGACTTATAATCAAAGCAGCTATTGTATCTCTCTTGGGCAGAATTGTTTTAAAGTCAACACATGCATTTGGAAAGATAGAAGAGAATGAATTGTTGTTTTAGGAAGATTTGCTCTCATCTCATGCAGGGAAAGTTGGCTTTTCAGTAGTTTGGAAGGTTTTAGTCTTTCTTATCTCAGTCAATTTTTCTTCCTTTTGTTAAGCAACCTGCTGTTACCAATTTGTATTTTTTTTGCAGGATTTTTGTTTTGTTTTATTTTTCTGAAAATCATCAGAATAGAATTATCTAAAAGAATATTCCACCTTGATTTAAACAACTACAGAGAAGTAAAATGTATTAGTATCACAGTATTAAAAAAAATCCTCATTTAATATCTAAAGAATGGGATCAAATAAAATTAAATCATGAACTTTTTCAAGACCCTTTTGACATAGTGCTTCTGCAAGAGCTCTTCAAGCGAGTGCTTCAGGATAAGCTTAGTAAAGACCCTCAATAAAGGCTATTTCCTGCATTTATTTCTCTATAGATTTTATGTCTGTTTGATATGATTTATATTTCATCTAGCTTTTATCTAGCTCAGTGACTCGCCAATAGTAGGAAGTATCAATATAGTAATTGCTATTAGAAGTGAGTGAAGATTATCTCATCTACTCTATCTGCAAATTGACACTTAGATGGATTAAGAACACATAGTTGTTGCCGAATGGTGGTCGGCAAGCCTCGTTCGCTAGCTGGACTGACCTGGGGTTCTACTCGCCCCGTGGCCATAGAGCATAGACCCCAATATGAGGATGCAGCAAAATGGTGTTTATTGTGTCATTCGAATTGTATCTACAGTGGGGAGATTCACCTACTGCCCAATTAGTCGGCATGAGGTTATCAGTAACGTAATTAATTATGCTCCTAGCTTCCCGTGACATCGCGAGATCTTCTGAACGCTGTTCCCTATGCTCTATGCCCTATACTACATCATCTACTTTAGCTAAGCTCTCTACCTTATTAAGCCCTAAAAAGCATGCTAAGTTCCCACACATAGTTTAAAATTATTATCCAAAAGGTGTATTATATTTAAAGCAAATGATTTATTACATAGGGAATCCTCCATCTATCCATTTGTCAGATCTTTCATCAGAAAACTTCTTCCTTCTGCCTATCCCTAAACAGGAACTTAATGGGATATCTCTATCAAGAACATACCAAATTATAATTACTAACTTTTGTTGTATTAACTTTACCTAGAAAAATATTTCTTAAAAAAAAAAAATGGAGTAAAATTTTGGAAACATAGCTTTTCTGCTTTTTTGTTTAATACCTTGTCTGTCATTATGCATGTCTATATTTCTCTCTCAGGTAAACTTGAGTCTAGTCTACCAAAGGCACCAGAGTCAAGAACTTCCTACAGCAGCTTGTCTGCGATGTAGAATGCATCTTCCTTTGGCTTTATTGCAGCTCTTGCTTTAATCATTTTCCCTTTCCTTATAAAAGCAGATCTTTATCAGAACATTGACCTCAATATGTAAACTACGGGAGAAATAATAGCTTAGATTACAAATACACTGCTTTCCCTTTTTATATCTTCCCCACACACACAACTCCATTTAGTCATTGGCTTGGCCAAGTTGAAAGATTCAAATTTTATTTACTGATCTATGGTCAGACTCATGTTTACCCAGAAGTGTTTATTTCATGCTCTCATAGCGATAAAATGGCTGAAAGGATTTTTCTTTACTATTAGAAAACAATATTAGAAAGATTAGTTTTAAGAAAGAGGCAAAGCATTAACAGCTTTAAAATGGAAAAAAAAAATCTTTGTTAATTCCTGAAAAAGTTTAAACAGGAATGTGGTCTATTATACAGCAAAGTTAAATTTAGATTTGGTTACTATTGAAAGCTGTCACTTTACAAAGAAATGCAAATTTATCTGCCAGGAAGGTGCTGATTTCCTCGTTTAACCTTTATTTTTAATGAGAACCCATTTCCCATAAATAACAGCAATTATCTCTCCAAAAACCTTTTCCACCTTGATTTTCAAAGCAGCAGGTTTTATGCACATACAATATCTATGCATTTTATATAATTCTATTTCAAATTAAAATGTTTCACTTTCAATAACTCTGAAACGTAGGTTAAAATACAGCTCTGATCTGAATAATGTTTGATCATATTGAGAATTTACTTTGACTAAAAACGTACAAACTGTCAGAGAAAGTATCATAACAAATTTGCATAAGGGAAAGAAAATAAACATAATGCAGGAAAAAAAGCAGAAGGAGAACTAAAGATAAAGAGGGAAGGAAAATAACTAATATATAGATTGTTGCGGTTCTGACTGATTTAGGACACTGTTCTACACTTTGATTCTCTCTAATTTATCTACTTTGAAATGAATTAGTCTTCCTTCAGAAATATTTTAAATAAAGAAAGAAAACTAGTGTAAAACTAATATAGGGGATAAAACTTTTATGATTTGTTAGATTTCTTTTCTGGACTTGTATCTGGAGCTCACTTTTTCTTTTTTTTTTTTTTCCAAAGCTTTCAACTGGTAATGAAACTGGTGTTCATCTTCACTACTCACATCTATTTATTTTCCCCAAGTTGTGAGTTAAGTTAGTCTGTTAAAATCTCTGTGTCCTATTCAAGAACTCACAGAAATTATACAGGATATACATTCTTTCTCTTGTTTGCTAATCGATTATTTTAAGTTTCTGAAACATTGTTTGCATATCAATGTAAGGATATATATGCATTCAACCACCAACACCTAGAAATATAACACATGCTGTCATTTCGAAATTTTTTTCAAACTTTTTCAGAGTAAAGAAAAAAGCCCATATATATAACTATATATATAAAATTATACATTTAATTTATAATTATATATATATTACATATATATATACACCTGACTATTTGCTGCTATTACAAGGTAGTAATGCATTTTTCTCCATGAAGTTCAATAGGGAGAAAAGAAGCACTGAAAGCTTTCATGTGATTCCCATCGGAAATGCTTGTTTTCTTTCCATGTGTTCTGAACAGTTGCCTGTTTTGGAGACTTGCTTTCAAACAGCTCAAACCATGTACAAAAATAAGGAGAAAGAAAGAAAAGAAGGGAAGGAAGGGAAAGAAAGGAGAATGGCAGGATAGAAGGATGGAAGGACAGAAGATTAGATTTTGCTGTACTATATGATGTTTCTAATGAATAATTTATGGGGGTTTTTTTTGAGAGTTCTTGATTTTTGGTGCAATATCATGCACTGCTTGTTCTGCATTTGTCTATGTATTGTTTCAAATTCTGGTTTCATAATATTTTCAAACAGATACAAATTCCATATTTACAGTGGGAAATATGAGATAAGAAACAACAATAAGATATTTTATTGGTGAAGATGTTTTCTTTTTTTCCTTTCTCCTTAGTCCTTCTCCTCTATAATTAGTTATCCTTTATGAGAAAATACTCTGGTCTCTATAGATTTCTCATAAATCATTTTTTTAGTCTTCTCCTTTTTTTTCTTACATCTACCACAGTGTTGTGCTAATTTTGTGTACACAGCTTTTTGTACACAATAATAATAATAATATTTATATATTTTTATTTTGTCCCACTAGTTGTGTTATAATTTAATGCCTAATTACAAATTTTCTTATTTGCTTGCACTGCATTTTTAGTATTTAGATGTTACTTATTGAATATGTTTGTGTATCTGTTTCTTTCATTATCTTTTGAGCTGACTGACTGCTCTTTTAGTTTAGAAGATTGCAAAGATGAATTAAATTTCTATAAGTATCTCAAATGAGAGAAATTTTTAGTGGGAATCCACATTTTGTCTGACACTATCCTGAGAGTGAGAGCTCTAAATGTAGATATCTTCAGATATTCTGGAAGTATGCATTTCATTCATAGCCAATAGACATATTAGATGATATTAAATAGCATACAGACAATATGTCACCTGTGGGAATTTATCATGCTTTCTAGGGGCTTGATAGAGTAGAGAGCTTAGCTGAAATAGATGATGTAGTATAGCATAGGGCATAGAGTACAGGGAATGCCGTTCGGAAGAACTCGCGATGTCACGGGAAGCTAGGGGCATAATTAATTACCTTACTGATAACCCCATGCCGACTAATTGGGCAGTAGGTGAATCCCCCCACCATTGTGGGAGTATAGATACAATTCGAACGACACAATAAACGCCATTTTCCTATATCCTCATATTGGGGTCTATGCTCTATGGCCACGGGGCGAGTAGAACCCCAGGTCAGTCCAGCTAGCGAACGAGGCTTGCCAACTCCCGTTCGGCAACAGTCACCAATTCCAAAAGTAGATGTTCAGTATATCGATAGACATCTCAAGTCCGGCCTTAATCTTAACTGACTCATATCTCTGAGAATCTGTTTTCCATTTGAAGGATTTTTTCCTGGGACTCTCAATCAACTACAAGAAAAGGAAAATGCCAAAGATAAGATTTCTTGTTTGTTTGTTTGTATAACATATTTTCCTGTTTTATTTTATTTTTTCTTTTTCTTTTCTCTCTCTCTCTCTCTTTTTTTTTTTTTTTTTTTTTTAATTTGTTGATTTTTTTCACTGGAAATAATGCATTCACTGAGAATAAGTGTCCTGGTATTTGATTAATTAACCAGAGGCTAGATTTTTCATTTCTGAAGAAGTGGATGATGTCTTCATATATTGGACACCTGGAGGAAGCTTCATAATCAATGTCCCCAGCCTTTTTGAAGCATTTTAAGTATGTTATCTGCTGGAACAATCTAGGTTTCTGGAGTGCATTGATGATAACTTCCAGAAACAAGGTACTGAGGAACTAAGCAAGGTCAATCAGATCATCTCAGTCCCTGGAAAGGTTATATATCAGTAATTTTCTGTGATTCTGTATGATTACATGATTCTTTCAAAACTCTTTCAAAACAGAAGGTGTTTCGGAGCAGTCGACCTGAATTTACAAAATGGCAGTCGTGTCTCACCTAGCAAATAGCCTTCCACTTTGAAATGACTGTCTTAATAAGAGAAAAGCAGTGCTTATTTTTATATTGGTTGTAGAACGGCTTTCCTCACCCTTTCCTGTAACATGCTCACTGACACTTTGATATAAATATAATCTAGTGGGTGGTGAGCTGCATTAAAAGCTAGCTGAACTGCTGGGCTTCAAGGGCCTTGATATGTGGCATGAAATCTAGCTGCAGGGCAGTGACTAATGGTGTGTCTCAAGGGCCAATACTTTTAATATCTTCTTGACGTGATGATGAGACCGAAAGTATCCCGAGCAAATTTACAGATAATACAAAAGTGGAAGGAAAGGTTGATGCCCTCAGATTAGAGATTTGATGATTCTGTGAACCTACTTGGTTTTGGAAGTCTGAGGAACAGGCACTAATATTGCACCAGTGTTAGTTTCAGAGAAAAGTTGATGGTTGCAGGAGAAATTTATACAAGTTTATAGCTTTTCATCTGGCCAAATTAGAAAGAGCACACTTGTTTAAATCCATAAATGGTATGAAAGCCAGGTAAATTATTTAAATGAACACTTAAGGACACTTAAGGATCTGGGAGCTCTGTTTGTTCATCCTGTTGAAGCTTTTTTATTATTTTTCTTTTTCTTTTAATAAATGGAAATTATTTTAGTATAAAAACTCAAAGACTGAATTCTATATTTTCTCTTGTGTATTGTAACTTTGATCTCAAAAGATTTATTACTTATGCCTAAAATGTAACAGGAGTGTACTTCACTTTCTCATTTTGTTTATAGATTTGTTTAGATCACAAAAGCCTATTAATCTTTAAAACTTTGTTGCAGTTTAATGGGGGAGGACAGAAATTTGGGAAGATATGAATCCCCTTGCATTCTATCTGATCTTCAAACGTTAGGGGGACTGGGGGCGACTGGACTCATCTCTTAATAGAGAAAATGAACAGTGTGCCAGCTGTACACCCAACTCTGGCAGTATCAGATTCACGAACAGCCTGTTGTTTGTTGTTCTGACTGCCTTCAAAATAAGTAGTCAAGTTCACAAATAGCACAATTTATTCAAATGCAACACTTAGAGAACAGGTTTTGGATGTCAGTGTAGGAAATTCTTTACTACAGTGTGGGGTCCTTAACTAGTCCTAGTGTACAAATGTGCAATCATCACTCACTGCAGAACATGGGAGAGCGCTCTCAATTTTGAGGAGTCTCCTCAGGTGGTGTCCTGACCAGAGGGGAGGAAAAGGGTTCAGCTTGATGACTGATCTTCCTTCTTCCCTTCGTTCTTCCTTCTTTTCCTTCTTCCCTCCTTCCCTTCTTCCTCATTCTTCTTCCTCATTTTCTTCTTTCTTCTTCTTTCTTCTTTTCTTCCTTCCTACTACCCTCCTTAATTCACCTTTTATATATTTTCTTTTACATTTAGGTGGAACTTGAGAGACACTAGTCATACACACATTTCTTGGAAGCAGATAACTTCTAGGATGGGGTTATGTATTGTTGTTATAGTGAGATTAGAATAAAGGAGAAGTTTAAGCAAAGTCCGTCGGAAGGGACTGATCTGCCACCATTGTTCGCTCCCCATCAGATGTCGTATTGTACTGTGTGGTTTATCAGCTGCATTGTATGACCAGGTTGCCATCTCCACAGGGAGTATAACAGAGTTTGGCTGCAATGTCTTTCCTCTGCTCTACACTCCATTCAACTGCATGGCACCATTGGGTTACCACCTCTACAGGGAAGCGAACACAGTTTGGCCATGGTGTTTCCATTCTGCTCCACTCTTTTTTATTGTTATTAGTGTGTGCTAAGAGAGCAGACACTGTTGCCAAGGGAATCGTGGAGAAGTAGATTCCATACAAATCAACTTTTCTGGAAGTGTTAAGTGTCTCTCACCTTAAGAAAGCCCCTGTAATCCCCTGTAACTTCTGTTAGGCCTTTTTTTGTCTCTAATTTCCCCTTTATCATGCAGTTTTCTATTGAAAGACAACACAGCGAGGCACAAATGTTCCTGGAAGTTTCTACTGTGTGTTGATGACAGCTTTTTCACACAGATTATGGAGGAGCAAACAAGGAAAGATAAGCTACTGGACCTCATACTAACAAACAGAAGAGGGACTTCTTGGAGATGTGAAGGTGGGAACATCCTTGGCTGCAGTGATCATGAGTTGGTGGAGTTCAGGATCCAACGAGGAGGAAGCAGGGCAGTAAGTAGCCTTGTAACCCTGGATTTCAGGAGGGCCAACTTTAGCCTCTTCAAGGACCTTCTTGGAAAGATCACATGGGCTAGGACTCTAGAAGGAAGAGGGCTAAGGAGAGTTGGTTAGTTTTCAAGTGGCACTTCCTCCATACCCAGCAACAGTGCATCCCTGTGTGTAAGAAGTCAGGCAGAGGGGGCAGGAGACCTGTGTGGATGAGCAGGGAGCTCCTGTCAAAACTCCAACAGAAGAAAGCAGTATGCAGAATGTGGAAGAAAGGATAGGCGCCTTGGGAAAAATACAGGAACATTGTCAGGGAATGCAGGGATCCTACAAGGAAAGCTTAGGCACATTTGGAATTAAATCTGGCAAGGGATGTTAAAAATAACAGGAAGAATTTCAAATATATTGACAACAAAAGGAAGGTCAGGGAAAACGTGGGTCCACTAGTGAATGGGGTGGGTGCCTTGGTTACGGAAAACACAGCGAAAGCAGAATTGCTAAATGCCACTTTTGCTTCTGTGTTTGTTAGGGGCAGCCCTCTAGAATCTGAAGCCCTAGGGACACAAGAAGAGAGCTGGGGAGAGGAAGGCTTGCCCTGGGTAGAGGAAGAGTGGGTCAGAGAGCACCTAAGAAAACTCAACACAAATCTCAAAACTCACCAAATCTATGGGCCTTGATGGGATGCACTCCAGAGTGTTGCATGAACTGGCAGATGTCATAGCTAAGCTGCTCTCCATCATATTCGAAAGGTGTTGGAGAACAAAAGAGATGCCGGAGGACTGGAGGAAAGCCAATGCCACCTCAGTCTTCAAAAAAGGCAAGGAGGAGGAGCCAGGCAACTACAGGCCACCTCCATCCTTGGGAAGGGATGGAAAAGCTCATCCTGGCTGCTGTCTCCAGAGATGTGGAGGAGAAGAAGGTGCTCAGGAGTAGCCAGCCAGGATAAATCATTCTTGACTTACCTGATAGCCTACTATGATGGAGTGACTGAATAGATGAGAAGAGAGTGGTGGATGTTGTCTATCTGGACTTGAGCAATGCTTTTGACATCGTTCCTCACAACATTCTCGTGAGCAAGGTTCGGAAGTGTGGGATAGATGAGTGGACAGGGAGGTGGATTAGCAATTGGCTCAACAGCAGAGACTGATAATCAGTGGCGCGGAGTCCAGTTGAAGGCCTGTGGTTAGCCCTGTGGTTAGCCCCAGGAGTCAGTTCTGTTCAACTTATTCATTAATGACCTGGATGAAGGCATGGAGTGCTCCCTCAGCAAGTTTGCTGATGTACCAAACTGGGAGGAGTAGCTGATAGCCCTGAGGGCTGTGCTGCCATCCAGAGGGACCTGGACAGACTGGATAACTGGGCAGTGAGAAACCTCATGAAGTTCAACAAGGGCAAGTGCAGCGTCCTGCACTTGGGGAGGAATAACCCTGGGTACCAGTACAGGCAGGGGACTGATTTCCTGGAGAACAGCCCTGCAAGAGGGACCTGGGCGTCATGGTGGACCACAAGATGACCATGAGGCAGCAGTTTGCCCTGGTGGTAATAACCCTGGTGGTGGGTAATACACAGATGACGTACGAAATATATCATAAAATAAGAATGTTCTTAATGACAGTCAACCAGATTATTTCAATATTTCATTTGCCTTCAGAATTGTGCTAATCTCATATAGTACCTTTAATAGACATTTAAAATAAAGGGGGAAAAAAAGCTGACTAAATTTTAGGTCTCTAATATTGATTTTTTGTGCTACCTGCATGCTAATTTGGCCATTGATGTTTTATTATGTTTCATATTAATTTCATTGTGAACTTTGCCTCATTACTTCCTACTGGCCTTTTAGTAGTTTCTGATGTTTGAACTATTTTTCTTTTTTTAATCACTGTATTTCATGATTCTAGGCTCCAATACATAAAGAGATTAACTTGTTTTGATCTGGACAGGACTGTTAAATCCTTTTGGCAGACTGGAAGATGTACTGCATTTTCAAAAAAAAAACAGTATTTTTTAAATAAAGAAGTTAAAAAGCATGAAATCTATATGTAAATATTGAAGGAAAACAGTGTCTAATCTCAAGTTACAGTTCATTTTTATTCTTGAGCTTGAAAACTTGTGTGTGAATTTTTGCATATATATGTCTGTAAAGGAAAAAAATCTTTTAATAAATGCTAATCACTGTTATATGATCCGCTTCATTTTTCTTTCTTCATCCGTCTTCTAGTTCTTACTTTCAGTAAGTTCATGACTTCATTAAGCAATTCTTAAGGAATATCGGACACACATATGACAAAACATTTTTGAGACCAAATATTTTCCTTGTGTAAAGATAAAGCCAATCATCCCAAATAGTCTTCCACGGAAGGTATATTATGTCACCTTTTGAAGAAACTTTGCTTTTAAGACTCATTATAGGGCATGTTTTCTGATATGAAATCAATAAAACACATTATTTACGGACCCATTTCCCAGCTAGAGTCAGAATGTAGATGATGCTTCCAACACAATGTGAAATGTTCAGCATGTCAGTTATGTGCCAAAATTAGATGTAATTTTCATATTTTTTGCTCATATCCATCTTCCGTTTTTTGACCACAGATTTGCCACAAACTCATTCAATGATTAGATCTATATTATCATGCTTCAGTGAAAACTGAAACAAACTACAGTTTTCTGAAGACATCTTCTGAATATACACTAGAACAGCACTTAATTATGTATAAAAAAGACTGAGAGATGATTAATAATCAAAAAAATTCAAGAATGAAACCACATTTTGATTATAATCAGTTAAACAACAATTTCAGTTCATAGAGTTTTCCTGTTGATAGAGGTAGTTGGATTCTTGATTATTCTTAAAGCTTTTTGTAAGAAGTTGTATCTTTCATATGCTTAGCCACATTTAAGTACAATGCAGATGTGTAAAAAATATGTTAATGTAAAGTGTATGCTTGTCTTTTTGCCTGTTTTTTGCCATTTCTGGTAAAAAATATTTAAGACATGCAAACAACATTAACTGTGAATGTAATGTAAATTTTTTCTCTATGATAAAAATTCAATGATTTATGTATAGTATGTTGCTGTTAAGATAATTTTTAACATCATTAATGAGATTTGTCCCATGTTATGTTACAAGTAAGTGTAGTTCCAGTTTATAATGAGGCCCGTTTTTTGAAATAGAGGAGAAATTAAGCAGCTCATTAAAATTTCTTTTACAGTCTACTATATGCTACATAGTTAGTGGTAAATACATCTTAAAATTCATCAGTTAGTGGTTAATTCATCTTAAAATTTTGAATGTTTTGAAGTAGAATGTTTCTAATAGTATTAAAAATGACTTTCTGTGGATTTCACAGAACATAATAGCTTATTACTTTTAATTCTGTCCCTCCATCACATTTTCAGGAAAATATTTAACTATTTTATGAATACATGAATTCTATTAATATAAATAAGTAAAATAATGTAAGTAACATAAGACTGCAGTAAATCTCTTTTTACTACCCATTTTCAAATTATGAAAAAATATGAATAATATTTCATATTATTTCAAATTTTCCCTTTCCCTTTCACTTTCCCTTCCCCTTCCTTTTCCCTTCCTTTTCCCTTCCCCTTCCCTTCCCTTCCCCTCCCTTCCCTTCCCTTCCCTTCCCTTCCCTTCCCTTCCCTTCCCTTCCCTTCCCTTCCCTTCCCTTCCCTTCCCT
>JAUBOD010000001.1:11935853-11961282 GCA_032353885.1 Nothura maculosa
CCGCTGGAGCGGGAAGGTTGGACTAGATGATCTCTAGAGGTCCCTTCCAACCTTATAGATTCTGTGATTCTGTGATCTCAAAATTCTTCCTCTAAATTCCCCTGTTCTTCTGGATGTAGAGATTATAGAGAAATTGATAGTTTACTTTAGTCATAACAACAAAAAAAAGTGTTTAAAAAAGGAAAGATGTAACATCTATATTAATTTAAGATGAATGATTGAAGTCCCTGTAAAGTCTATACAAATAACAATAGGCAGATTGATTTTTTTTTTTCCTCATAAAGGTAGTACTTTTATGAAAGATTTTGTATCCTACACATATATGGAACAACTAATCCTGGATACTATTTCCAGGCACTTGCAGGAAAAGAAGTTAAACAGGAGTAGTAAGTATGGATTCACAAAAACGCAAATCATGCTTAACCAATCTGATATCTATCTTTAATGGGATGATTGGCTGGGCAGATGAGGGGAGAGCTGCGGATGATGAGTTCAGTAAGGCTTTAGACACCATGTCTAGACACCATGTCCCATAAAATCCTCCTAGATAAGCTAATAAAGTGTGGGCCAGATGAGCAGACTGTGAGGTGAATTGAAAACTGACTGAACGATGGAGCTCAGAGTTGTAAGAAGTATCATGATATTCAATCCAGTTGGAGCCTACTAACTAGCAGCGTATCCCAGAGGTCAATATAGGACCCAACAATGTTTAACGCTTTCAGTAATGATCTGGATGATGGGTTAGAATGCAACCTCAGCAAGTTCACTGACAACATAAAATTGTGACGTAAATTGGAAGCTTGTGCTACCATTCAGAGGAACATTGACGAGCTGGAGAGATGGGCAGAAAGGAACCTTATAAAGTTCAACAAAGGCAAGTGCAGAGTCCTGCACACAGAGAGAAGTAGCCCCATGTGCCAGTGCAGTCTAGGGCCTGACTTGCTGCAAAGAAAAGGACATGGTGATCTTGGTGCACAAGAAGTTGATCATGAGCCAGCAATGAACCCTTGCAGTCAGGAAGGCCAAAAGAAGAGCTACTAAATAGAGAGGGTTGTGAGCAGGTCAAAGAAAGTGATTCTTTCCTTTCTAGTTTGAACAAATTAGGTACTGTTCAAGGATCTCTTCATATCTTAATTATTCTGTAATTCTGAACAATAAGGTAGGGCAGAAGCATACAAGAATATCTCTTCTGTTATAGGTAACAATGATATCATCAAAAGACAGTAACTGGAGAGACTAGACTAGAATGCAATCTCTGTAATTCTTTGGACTGATCACACCAGGAGAGTTTATATACACTGCAGGAGAGACTGATTATCTACCCACAGGTCTGGCAGGCAGGTGAGAAGAGAGAGAGATGAAAAAGAGGTAATCATCTGAACTGTTGTCTTTCAAAGGTGAAATTTTTCAGGAGTACCACTCACCATCAGCAAGATTGCCCTCTACAGTACCAAGTGAAAATTTTAGAATAGAATTTTCAAGCCCGTGATGTGATATTTGAATGTGACTCTCAACAGACTAATTGAGTGTTTTCATATATTCGGTTCGGACTTTAATTAAGAAAAATATAAAAACATGCATTTGAGTACTTTCAAAGTGTATAAACTTCATAACTTAGTCATGGGAATAGAAATAGGAGTCATATCAGTTAGGAAATGTATATTTTTTTATTTTAGGTGCTCAGTTTCTAAAGCATTTTATTTAAATCCTTAGGACCGTTATTTCCTTCAGGTAATTACATACATTACATAAATGACAGCATGGTAAATACTAGTTATACAAAATCCAGTTTATGCACCCAAAATATTAATACTAAAAATCTCTATGAAATAGCATAGAAATACTCTCTGACAACAGCAAAAGGTATTTATTGCGTCTAGCTGAATAAGGAAAATAAGGAAAAAATATTAGCCTCTACTTGTGGGAAGTCTGATGTCATGCATGCCATGGCAATTCTCTACAGTCCGTTCATTTTGTTTCTTCCTAGAAAGTGCACTAAAATGGTCACCCTTTATATCTTCAAACATAAACACTTTCTAGATTCAAGCTGTTGCTAATGTGATTGTTGATGGTATAAGCACACAAGAGATGCTTTCTTATTCCCACATTTAAATTCTGCGTACTGTTTCATTTACATACTGGTAAGTATCTGCGTAATTCTTCACTTCTTCTTTTATCAAGCATATGAACAAGTGATAGCAGAATTTTATGTATATAAATAACTTATACAAATCTTATTTAGGAAATAAATCTGTAGTTAGAAGCACAGACGATGAACTGCACACACAAGACATCATACAGTACATTTCTTTTTCCTCAAATAGAAAAGTATTTTCCCAATAAAAAAGAGAGATTTTTAAATTATGTACCAGATTTTTTTGTTTCACATTAACAAACAAAGAGGAATGGGAAACAATATATTTCTTGTCATGTGAAATACAAACTGTTTTACTAATCTTTTTTTCTTTACACAGACAATGTATTTCTGTTATACAGTGTAAAGTTTGGGGAAGTTTTTCTGATTTTCTTCCCATGTCCCCTCCCTTCCACCATATTATATGCAGCTTCTTTTGCTCTCTGGTTGTTCAGATACATTTCTATGCTGTTGTTTTGTTCAGTTTCTACTGGAATTTCTTCTTGACATGTACCTCAAATCCTTTTGTAACAGAACTTTGATTGTATTGATTAATCACAGCAAAACAAATCAGTCATTTCAACTGTGCAGAGAGATTTAGGAGCCTTGTATACTGATAAAATTGCAGTTTACAGGAGATGCCTTCTGCAACAATGTTGTTTTCAAATGGAGCTAAAAGCTGTTAGCCTTTTACTCTACATAACTCAATATGTAAAATCAAAAGTAGTTCTAGATATATTTCTAAGTACTGAAAACAATTCTGCTTTGTGAGAGAGAAACTCTGCATTGAGACAAAAGTTGATAAACTGGGTGAAGCATGTGATTGCCTTGTAGACATGAAATATTTTGTGAAAAAAAAATATAATCAACTAAGCAGACATTCACGGTTTCTTTGCTGCACTATTTGAAAACTATACGCGTAATATCTCTCCACTGTGTTTGCAGATTAATACAAAATAATAAAGAGCAAGCCTGTACACATTTTTTGTATATTTGTCTAAGATCCCAGTACTCAGTCAAGTCATCTTGGATTTTGTTGTCCTCTCCTAAAATTGCAAGAGGTATGGTAGGTGTGGAACTGCCTAAAATTTTTTAAAGGCTTTGAATATGCTATGAGTGCTATTATTAGTCTATACTATTAGTGGTTTTGACATTTTGACTCTCTTGCCCTTGGGGTATGCTATGCTGATGAGGAGGAGAGGAAGACAGGCGTGATCTTAAAGGTTTTTTCCAAACAAAATGATTCCATGATTCTATGGGCAACAAAAAGCATAAACAGTCTCCATACTCAGTCCTGAGTCCATACTACTCCATACTCAGTGCTCCAGAGTGCAGTAATACCTTCTTGAAATAGCAATCCAGTAGTGAAAATCACTCTTTTGGTACAGACAAAGGACTGGAAACAGAAAATTTGCAGCAGGAGGTGATCTATGATCATCAGTGATCATCAATATTCAGTGATTCAAATGAGATTCAGGTTAGCTTTCTGCTCTTAATGACACTTTGGTATTGGACCCAGTAACTAACTAGCTACATTTGAATTAGTTTTCTCTAGAACAAATCAGTGTAGCAATGAATTTAATGTACTGATGTACAATTTTTAAGCTCTCAAAAAAGTTACATTTCATAAAATTCTGATTGGCTGAAGTTGGGTCATCTAACTTTCTTAATGCAAAATGATGTTATAAAACAAGTAAAATTGTGATTTGTATGTCAACAATATTTAATCTCATTAATATACTTCATGCCAATCAAAAAATGATTTATGACCATATCAAAATAAAAAAAATATCTTTTTCTATATAATATTCAGTTTTTAATTTGAGTCACAAAGCTTTTAAGTAATCTTTTAAACAATTAATGTCCAACGAGAAGACTATTCTAGATATAAAAGCAAACAAATATATATTTGGTTGCTTAGTGTCATCTGGCCAGACATAGCATTAAGCACAATTTTTATTATAGAAATTGCCTGACAGACAATGAGATTGTCTTCTTAAACTTGAATGCAACATGAAATATGTCTTTGTAACTCTAAACTGAAAATAGAAATATTCACAAAGGACTCTAGCAGTGTAAAGGTTGGAATATTTCCAGGTTGCCTATAGTTTGTGCTCTAATTCTTATTTCTTCTAATAAATAGTTTGTAGAGGGGATGTCAATAGTTAATAAGTCTTGCATATTGCCACAAAAAGATTGGCTGAGAGATCTCATAAGCAATTTTTGTTGGAGCTTAATTGCATAAAAATTGCAGACATTATTCAGAAACAAATTGAATCACCATTAAATAGTGTTGCAAGAACAAGGATATCTACATGACAGACCTAGAGGCTACTCCAAAGCTGCCAACATAATTGCCTGAGGAATCTGCCAAGGAGACAGATGCTGCTGATGATAGAAGATAATATTACATTCCATGGCATTTACTTATAGCAACAGTCTAACCTAAGACATACGGAAGGGATACTGTGTTCCTCATTGACACACATTGCTATTTCATATCTATCAAAGGTGAGTATCTTTGTGATTTCATGGCGCTCTCTTAGAAAAATTGCCATAGCAATTCTGTGGGTCTCATAAACTGCTTTTTACACACAAAAAATGAACTACTATATAAACACAGCTATTAATATAAAACACATCATCTGTATTCCGGCACACAAATATAAAAAGTATGCCAGCCTAATAATTAATGATCTTGGCAGAATCATAGTTATCTTCTTAACTCTAAATTCAACAGCTCAGAACTGATTTTCATCAGCAGGTCAGAATTTAATGTTTGTATTTTTGGAGCTTCTATTCCTTGTGGAATTCCAGAAAGAACTAACTTTTTTTTTTCTATTTTTTTTTAATAGTGTATAAACTCTGCTGCAGTTAAGAAATTAAGGAAAAAGCTCTCTTTGCTCTATGATATACTTTCAAGTTTTATGAGGCAACAGTCTGAACTGGAAGCAAAAGCTCAAACCCAAGCCCTAGTACCCAAAATCCCCTAAATTCTTTCAAAGGGATCACACAGCAAGCACAGTAACTAAGATGTATTCTATACTGTGGATCAGCCTGTGCACATTGAGTTTAATTCTTCTGACTTTTTGCACATAGTCTCAGTGTATGTACATCACAAGACTGCTGTATATTGACTGCATGGAAGACATGTTCGTTAGTGAGAGAAACCGGAATGTAATTGAGAGTTGGAGACCTGCCACAAATACAGTGTATCAAACAGAATGCCACAAGGAACAAGGTTGAAACAGCAGAGGAACAGGGTTGGAAAGATTAACTGCAGGCTAGCTTTTTCCTGAAGAGTAAAAACCTGTAGATAATATATGATGGATACAGAAACTTAAATACTGTGTAGACAGAAATTATTTAGTTGTATTTTTATTTCAATTGTAAGTTTGGTGAGGAACTCATAATAAAAGGCAAGATAAGTAAAACTTCAAAATGTAATGCTGTTTTTTTTTGGAAGGAATAATTGCAATTATAATTCTAAGTATATTGCAATACATTATATGTTATAATTAGAATTATATTCCTATTATAAGTATAATAATTCTAACTATTCAATGTGACATGCATTATGCTATCATCACTCATGAAACATAGTTTAGAATCCTTACAGATTTTTCTCTGAAACGATTAGCTTATCAGTGCTTATCAATGATCAAAGAGACAAAATAGATCAGGATAATTAATAAAGAAAGAATAAAACATAAAATGCCATAACATCGCAACAGAAACAGAAGTTTGGCACTGTATTCAGTAGTGTTTGAGTGTCTTTTCCATCCATCTCAAAAAAAAATCATAAAACTGAGAAAAAGCAGTGAAGAAGAGCAAAGAAAATGAACAAAGTTATAAAAAGGCTACTGTAAAAAGAGATTTTAAAAAATTAACACATTTCTGGGCAAGAGACAATTGAAAGAAAACATGATATAGATTTATACAATCACAGATGGCATTAAAAAGATGAACAAGATGAACAACAGATGTTTATTAGCTAGTTTTACCTGAGAACTGACACTCAAAGAAATGATTAGTCATCAGGTTTAATAAAGCTGAAAGCAATTGTAATCTCATGCAAGTTAAATTAATTGTAAAACTTATACAAAATGTAAAAAGTTAAAAATAAAAAAAAGGAATTTTTAATGAAAGCTGAAGAGATACAGAATCACAGAACAGCTAAGGTTGGAAGGGACTTCTAGTCCAACCATCTAGTTGGAAGGGACCATCTAGTCCAACTGCTCTGCTCAAGCAGGGGGACCTAGAGCATGCTGCACAAGATTGTATCCAGATGGCTTTTGAATATCTCCAGAAAAGCTGATATTATGATCTTTCCCCTTTCCCCTTCTTTTTGCTCTTCAGCATATGCTTTCTTCTCTCCTCTTTCCCTTCTTCTTCTGTCATTGTGTCTTTGACAGTCTGTGTCAGTGACTCAATAAGGGATACATATCTCTCTCTGCCATTCCAGTGCTATGAGATGCTGGTCAAGGCTTTCATTCCTTCATCATGGCATAGAAAGTGATTCCTAAGGACAAGTCTTGTGAGATGAGACTCAACTTGGGAGTAGCCTATGCTAAGCTGTTTGCTCTGTAAGCCCATCAGGGAGTCAGCTTGTAATAGCTCAAGGCAGGTGTTCTCTTCTCTGTCTCTCTGATGCCAGGACAGGTGGACTCTGGGAATTATCTTGTTTGTTAATAAATATATAATAGAATTGCACACACTTGGTTACATTTGGCAAAAATCTAGTCCTTCTGTCAGTCTTCATTAAGTCCCTGTCATTCACAATGTTGCGATAACTAGGGACTGAATTAGTGAGTTCTTGGTTCAGTACTTCTGCAAAACAGGTCAGGAAATTTGGACCAAATTCTGATAATGACTAAATCTAGTTGAGTATCTACACTCACACTGTTTGATTTTAACTTACCCCTTTACAGATCATTCTTTTGCAGTGCCATTAAGATGCTAATTTCTAAGTCATTTTGTTCAAATTATTTCAGAATTAGATAGTGCACTCATCCTGGACCGCAGTTATTTCTCAGTCTTCTAAGGCTCGTTTGTTAAAAATAAAAATACAAAATTCTGTGCACTCTCCAAAAACATTTTTTTCCTTTAGGAAGTAAAAGGAAGCAAACCAGAGCCTTACTATTTTTTAAAATTAAACTGGAATATGAACTTCAAATTTTCGGCTTCCAAACGACTGTTAAATTGCTTAGCACAGTTCTAATAACCTCCCTCTGATGGCTCCTTTTTAGATGCCTTTGGATGTTAAATCTAATTAGAATCACTGTAGAACTGTTTGGCATATGTCTCGTAAAATTCTTTACCCCCTGCCCTCCTTCATACTTAATACCTCCTAATTAACTCTGAGAAGAAAATGAAAAGGAATTGACACACATATCGGCTTTCACCCAGACAAACATAGAAGGGGTCTCCACAGAGCACCATTAACAACCACACATACTTAGAATGAATCAGATGGTTATTAGAGAGAGAGAGAGAGATAGAGGAGGGGAAAAGGAGAGAGAGAGAATACATTTTTTAATGTAATTGAACACAGGTCTTCAGTATATAAAAGAGGCTTTTCTACTTTGAAATCACATAGATAGGTTTGTCTAAGTCATATTTCCTAACTAAAGATGTGGTTTTTAATCTTGAAAATATTGTCTTGGTATATTCAGATTGGTATAACAGATTTTAATCAGCTTAAATAAAGCACATTTTTCACAGGCTGCAGGAATGAACAAGAAACAATGAGCAAAAGAGCTAAAATGAGATGCTAACTACATAAATAACTGTGAACTTCTAAGATTTGTGCAAGATGAAATTTTCTAAGCTTATATTTTTGAACTAGTTCAAAATTAATATTTTTTTGGCTTTGCTGAGAAAATTTTGAATATGCTTTCTGAAGTTCTGGGGTCAATTTATATATAAGCTTGTAAGCCTCTAGGAGCCTTGACTATATTTTATTTTTATCATGGCTTGCATCTGGTTAGCAACTAAAGCAGTTGAACAGTTTCTAATCCCTAGAGGATGTACACATTCTCTTCCTGTTTGCTGAGATATAGCTCAGTTGTTTATATAGCATCATACAGAAATTATTTCTGTACTTTGCATTTTATTTTTAAGTTCATTATTACATTTTTTCAAGAGAAACTTGAGTTACTAGATTTATTTTTTATTTGGATTAAAGGAAAATTGCCTTGTGAGATAAAAATCAAATCAATTTTTAAAAGCAATGGTTCTAATAGGTTATGTACATTCTCATACAGTCTTGCCTACTTTTTAAAAATTACTGACAGGTGTTATTCATTGCACCAAAATATTGCTTAATTCTATTTTATAGCAATACTTCTACTTTTTACTTCTAATACATGGGATATGTGAGATCTCATCTTTTATAGATCACATAAATTGTCATCTGTTCAGTTTCTATATTCTATCATTTTACAGAAATTCTAGAGACATATGAATTCCTGAAAAAAAAATGAAAGACTAGATGGTTGAAGGGAAAGAGCGAAGCCAGAAATGCAGGAATTAAGAAAAGAAAAAGGGAGGAAAATAAAAGGAGAGGCAGGGAGGAAGGAAAGAACAAATGAATAAAGGAACTAAGAATGGTTCTGCAGAGCTCTCTATCTCTTCTTTGTGATCATCATGTTGATTTCAGCTGACAATCACTGTGAAAAATCTGTGTTTCTATCAACTTTATCCTTTTTAAAAATATTTTTAAAAATATTCCTTTAATGTAAATGTAATGATATCCTCTTTAGACAAATTTGTACCAGCAGTGAATCCAGTTCAAAAGTAAATCAAACAAACCCAAAAATGAAACGAAAAATTAGTTACCAGTATAAGAGGATGAGGCTAGACTTTTTTTTCCTAAACCAAATATTTTTCTCTACTATATTCAACATTTGCAACGACTCTTTCTCCTCAAAATTTTGTTTATATTTCATTCATTCATCTACTTGCTTGGTTTTCATTCATCCGTCTCTTGATACTGATTATTTATAATGAGGTTTAGATCAAGATTGTCACTTGATAATAAACTTCTTTATAAATCTAAAACCCTAAGTAATTTTTGAAGAAGACTGAATTGATACGAATGGCTAGCTGTTATATCAAGAGAAATGGCACAGAGATCATGGCTGTCTAACTCAATACAAATTTTTACAGCAGTTCAGTGCTTTTCTAGCAATCGTAAAAATGATAAGTTTGTCCTACTTTCGCTATTATTCTAGGGCAATATTCACATAAGAAGGAGTGGTACCAGCTACAGGATAGGTAGGGAGAGCAGGAAAAAGCGGATCCTTGCATTTTTCAAGGTATTCTTATTCTTTATGCTCCTTTCAGAGCCGATACACTCCTTTGGGCTACCACGTTTTTGTTGATTTATTTCCTCATCAGTATCTTATTAACAGTTACCAAATTTATCCTACAAAAATTTCTACTGTTTTCAACAGGTCTTTGTTGAAATATTCTGAAGCTGAGAAAAAGGAGGCTTTATTAAGCATCATTTTATGAAACATCATTATTTAGCTTTTTTTTCTCTCCACTCCTTAAAAACATTACTAGGAACATTATTCTGCTCCCTGAAAAAAAAAAAAAAAAACCCAAAAAATCTGGATTTCTTTCTGTGTAAAACAATTTTTGAGATCACTGCCCAAGTCTCTGAAGGGAAAGAAATCAGTACCTCAGTATCTCATGATGCCTTGGGGGAAATTTAATCCTCATATAGGCAAGTGTAGGGTGTTCCTGTAAGAATTTTACATGCTTAATATAATATAAAAATATTCGATATAATCTGTTTTAAGCTGAAATTCTTGCTTCATAGAAAAAGGAAAGCTTCTACTGCAAAGCTTCTACTATACCACTCTGAATGGATCTAATGTTTTAAAATCTTGTGTATGTTTCTGTACTTAAAAGATAAATAAGCAGATGATGAAAGCTAGAAACAGGAAAATCCAAAAACAAGCGACAAAAACATAGAGAGTAATGAAAAAATACAGAAGAAAAAATGATGTTTTGAGGAAAATGCTTAAAAATACTATTATTATATTAAAACTATTGATCCCTACATAAGCACTAAGTTAAATTTTATTAAAACACACTATACTTATGCAGTTATGTTAAAAGCTAGCCCAAACCACGATATCTAAGTAATACATACCAGAAGTTTCTATAATCATGCAATAAATACACAATAAGAAACATTATTTAATAACATATAAATCTCAATTCTTCATGATATCTATTCCACTTAGGGAGTGACGTAGTTCCTTTAGAGCTTACAGTGATGATTCTTAGACTTTAATTATAGTGAAGTGCAAGTGGGACATACTGATCTAATAAATCCCAAAGGGAATTTCTCTCAGGTGAGTTCCTGTGGAATGAGAATTTCAGCTTAAAATTGAGATCCCATTGAGGAATCTTTGCCTTCTAAAGCTTTTTTACAGGGTGCAGATGTCTTTTCTTATAGAGAAAATTGTTAATGTCTAAGCATCAAACACTTTCTTTTCTAGTTTTGGGTTACAGAAAGCTATTTTTGAACTATTTTGTACACATTCATTGTTCATTAGAAAATCAGCCTCGAGCTAAGCTTATTTTATGTAAACCTCCGCGTGGAATTCAATTTATACATTCTGCTAATTCTGCAAAGCTAATTAACTTGCTTCTGCTTTTTCAGTTTTTTTGAATTTAATGTTTATGTTTGGTAAGCAGATAGATAAAGAGATAAACAAGTGACTGTATTTATGACTGCTCATTATTCCCTTTAATATCCATGTTGAATAGCGCGACTTCTGATTACAGTTAAAATGCTTTTATGCCATCTTAGCTGTAATTGACTGAAAAAGTCTATTTTTGATTCTATCTGTAAAGTAATTGATGATTACAAACCATTTATTGAGAATACACTTAGCCAGCCAGACGATTTTTTGAATATTTAGAAATTATTTAAGAATAGACTTGTTCCCTTGTGGGAAAGTTCCTGTAAGTTCTTCCACATTCCTTTCTATTTTCTATAATAGAAAATATATTTTCTATTTCTATATTTCTACCAGAAATATATTTTCCATTTCTTCTTTCTCTTTTCTATTTTCTTTATTTGCCTTTCACCTTTACCCTATCATGTTTTCTTTCCTTTTCTTTCATTTTTTTGTCTCTCCCATCAAGTTCCTATTTGCTTTTCATTATGATTTAAGGTCAGAATAGAATATCTCCTTCCTGATATAGATTTTCATCTATGTAATCTATGTAATAATGATTTCAAATTCTTATTCCAGTTAAAGGATATGTTAAACTAGCTAAAACTTGGTGCATTAAAATGCACTAATATACTAATGGGACACTAAATAAACAACTCACAATAAGTTATGAAGAAGCTAAAAGTCAGTCGAAGAACTTAAAAAACATAAAACAAAAGACAAAACATAAAACAAAATAAAACAAAAAAATACTGCAAGTTCTACTTGTACCCAGACAAAGAGCTCAATCTATTTAATCATCTAATGCATTAATTTATTTAACTGCATCTGGTTCAGAGAAAACAAAATTCAAAAGAAATAGAAACATGACATCTATCACTTCTGTGCCAATAATCAGCAAAGTCTACCCTACAGCAAACTGGCTTCTTTGCAGGCATAAGTTGCATTCATAATGCCAACACCTGCCATTTTGCACTTGTATTTGAATGCAGATGAAAAAAAACACTTCAGGTTTGCATATGTAACTACTTGATTCTGTTCAATTAGAATATCTTGATGCAAAGTTTTCAAGTTGTTTCCCACTCACATATATTTTATCCACAACCTTCGGTGTTCTTCTCAACTCTGCCTTTTCAAAGTCTTGAAATAGAATTTAAAATTAGCAAAAATCATATTTTCTCAGGCTTTATCTTTAAATCCAATCAAATATTTTCACACTAGTTATATTTTCACCTAGATGTTCAGTATAAATAACTTCAGTGAAGTATGATTGGTATATATACTTCCAAAAGATTTACACAATTGAAATTAATAACAAGATGAGGAAACCAGTTATTTTGCTCTTCAGTGATGTTACTTGGATTTCAGGAGGCACAACATGGAAAATAAGTGACAGATAAAGTACTCTTTTCTGAATTCTGTCACTAAGAATGTCTCTATTTTAAGATTCTTAATTCTCTTTACTTCCTGATTTAATAATAGTTAATGGGTAATTTCCTGTTTTTTGTTTTTTGTTTTTTTAAGGCTGAATCTTGGCTACTCAAGAGGAAGAAGTGCCAATGAAATAAGATCTAGATAAGTGAACAGTGAGAGGAACTGAAAACTGGTTGAACTGCTGGGCTCAAAGAGCTGTGACCATCAGCATGTAGTCCAGCTGGAGACCTGCAACTTGTGGAGAATCCCAAGGGGCAATACTGCAGTGTGATAAATGCAAATCAACATTTTATTTAATAATCTGACTGAAGGCACAGAGTGTCCCTCAGTAAGCTTGTAGATCATACAAAACTGGGAGAGTTACTGATAGATCTGAAAAATGCAGTTGCAATATTCCTCTTGATAAGGCAACATTTTAAAATACCGCTTTGAAATAGAACCATCTATTTAGAAATAGACTTCTGTGAAAATGTTCAGGAGGTTTCACTTCAGTGGAAAAAAATGTAATAGTTCCTTGAAATTTATTATACATATCACAAAGATTTTACAATACCACAACAATCTTTTGTCAATATGACACTGAAAAATATTACTATTATTATTATTATTATTTCATGATGAGCATGAAGAAATGTATAGTAGATTTGTAGAAATTTTTGCACAATAAGGCTTCTCACACTTCAAGTAGAACAGTTGGATGAGTAGTACCATATAAATGTTCACTGCTACTGGAAAACTGCTAGCAGAATTTTGCTAACTTTAAAATAACAAATTCCTTTATGAAACATAATTTTTCAAACTTTTTTCATACTTATGTTAAAATATTTATGTAGGTATTTTATTTTATTTGGAGTTTTAGTAATCAAAAGGAAAATTGATGTGCTATAAATGTTTTCATGAGATCTCCTAATGAGGTGCAAAAGGTAGTTGGTAGTCTGGAGCTAGAAAGTGTCACGTTCTCTTTGCTTCCGTTAACAATAGCATCAAATATCTTGAACTCAGGAGGACTTTAAAAGGAAGTAAATCTTATTCAAAAGAACTCAGTTAGAACTTATGTAGAAATGCCTTTACATAATATTGGCATTTTATATTGAAGATTGAAGAACTCTAAATATTCAAATTGAAACTGTGCTTACCGGTTTTGAAGTAAAGCAAAGATGGTACATAAAATTGCCATTAATTTAAATGTCAGGAAAATTTGCTTAAGCAAAGATGAGGAGATTGTTAACAGAGTTCAGCAGCAGGGGAGAAGGAATTCAATCAGTTCTGTCTTCTCCTTATAGATAGAGGGCAAGAAAAAAGATTTATCTACTGGATTACATAGATATGCTGGGCAGTAACATGAAAACCATATGAAGAGTCTCTCTAGATTACATATTCTGACATGCAGCTTGGGAAATTTATGTATGGCATTCTCATGTCTGTGCTAAGAGTTTTGCTTCACCTCAGATAGCTCGGACAGCTAAAATAACCACAGAATATGGGGAAAAATATCTAAGACATTTCTATTTCTAAAAAAAGATTCTTATTATTTATATTTATTGTAATACCTACTTATGGTCAGAGCTTTCTTTTACAGTCAAGCATTAGGGAGCCCATGAGGTAATTAACTTGCAACATCACTGGAAATGACTACAATCTCTGTGAATTAAAATAGAAGCAATTAAAAGAATTTCTCAAAACGAACTATGATGAAAATTGCAGTGTATGCATATCAAAATGTAAATGTAATAATGAATGTAAAAATGAATAAACATTATGATATGTCAGTAAATCTCTCAAATCTTAAAACTTTCTTTTCTGCTAATTTGAACTACATTCTGATTGTTTCTTTTCTATCAGCTTAGTAGGACATATAACTAGTTAACTTAGTAGGACATATGACTACTTGACAACTAGTTGATAATAGGGGTTGTTACCAGGCTGCATGATACAAAATCAGCAAATAGATTCTACTTCAGAGAGATGCTAAGAAACTATCTGTTCAGATGTAGCCATGGTATTGTGTTTGACTTTCATTTCTTAATATTAATAATAACAATGAAAATTAAATTAATTGGCAAAATCATTAAAGCTTGCAGGTCATCTCAATATACACTCGATTCATGTTTCCCTTTAAATATTGACTAAAGACTTCCGAAACTTCAATTTACAGTAAAATTTGTAGTATTTTCACTGAGAAAAAAGCACCTCTTCATTAAATAGATATGATTTTCAAATCTATAATATATATATGCATTATATATATATACATACACATAGAGATAAGAAAAGATACACTTAAACATATGTATATATGTATGTTTCTGTAGCACTCTTTCCAGAGAGTCAGATTAGTCACAGCTCTCTGTTCTGTCCTAGAAAATGGAACTCACAAACAAAATTTAGCTATTTATACTTGTTATTTTCAATAGAGAGTGGCAAATTACACTATATGAATAAGAAATGAAATTTAATCAAAAGAGACCAAAATCTGCCCTCCTTCTAAGTGTAAACCCCACTAAAGTCTGAGGGCTTGCATGATTGAAAGCGAGGGTTAAATTTGGCCTTCAAAGAAATGTGATTAATACTACTAATAGCAACATTTTAGTTAAATATAATGCTGTCAAAATCAGGAAATGACTGATTTGCTAACAGAAGAATACAGGTGCTAACAGCATTGAATGTTATTAAAACATGTAATAGCTACATTTCAAATGTCTACCTAGAGGTTTAAACATTCAGAAAATAGGAGATCTAGTCAGTAAGACATATTTAAATCTCTAAAATTTTTAAAATACTTTATGTATTATAAGCACTTTCATGCTGATGATGAAAGTTAAGTTTGGTCAGGACATTCAGGACAACTGACATTTCATTTTTCTCTTTTTCAAGGCAAAACCTAGACCATGCAATAAATCGCTGCACTAGAAAAGCTCTAGGTAAGTCCAAGCAAATGCAGATCACTATAGGCTATGTACTCCGTGGAAAAAGTACATGGAAACATGAATATCACACAGAATTAATTATATTGGATGAAGTATCACATAAATACAATAAAATAATTATTATTCTGGCTGTGTAAAATATGATCTTTACCATTCCTTATACCTTATGCAAAAATTTTAGACGATTTGACTGTGACATCTCTGCCTGTTGAATTAAAAGATATCTCATTATCAGGATTTGCTTCCACTTTCAGAATGAGGATTCTTGAGATGTTACAGGCTAGGTAGCTCAAAACTGAGGTAACACAAGACACTAGTTAATTTGAAAATTTCAGGTCTATATTTAGTATGAAATTCTGTGGATTAAACCTTAAGAGAAGATTTTACGTGTCCATCATACCTATGTAATTGCTCATTTTCTCAGTGATATTTTTAGTCTCATCTGTGAAAATCCGAGATGAACTTTTGTCAAAAACTAAATTTTCATTTTCAGGAAAAGTTATCTTTTTTTCCTTATTCTTTGGTTACTATGATTTTAAAGACTCAAAACATTACAATTCTAGCTCAGGAAATAATGTCACACTGTGAAATGCAGCTAAAGTACAACTTTTATGTTATTTGGTAACATCCTAATAATTCAAACATCTGAAAGATGTTCAAGCAAACTTAATTGATGCTGTAAACACACATCACATTATAGATGAAAGAGTGAGTCATATTAAAGACAAATGTGGCACAAATTGTGTTCAGCAAATTTATGGTAATATCTTGAAATTCTGCAGATGGAAAGAGACACTGAAGAAGTCTGGCTTAGATCATAGGATCAGTTTAAGTGTGGTCTCTATAATGCTGATGCCATACAGGGCTTCCTTTATTTTTTCCTTGATTTTCTACATTATTAAAGTTTTACATCATTCCCTCTAAGTAGTAATAATAATAGATTCGCTTAAGATAAGCCACATTTATTATGGTAGCTTGGACTATTATGTCATCAGAGAAGTGCCTAAGAGTCTATTCCATAGCATTGATGGCAGATTTCAGAATTACCCTATTAGTACTGCATCAAACCTACACGTAAAGATGAAAGGATCTTGCAGTCACATTTAACAACGTAGATGGATAATAAAAAAAAAATAAATAAAATTATACTTTACAACAAGATATTTTAGTAAATAAAAACAAATGTTTTGCAAAATACACTTCAAAATACATTCAGATTTGTGCATGTTAATGGAAAACAGTTATTTTAACAGAAAATATAAACTGAAAGTATCATTATTTCCATGATGAAATGACAGCACTGGCCTTTTATCTCAAGAAAAGAACACTGCAGTTTAGTCTGAATGTGTAACTGAACAGAAGAGTTAATATATGGCAAAAAAAATCCCCAAAACAAAACTAACTACAGTCAGAGTGAATGTATCCATTTATATGGAATTCACCTTTTTAGGTGGTGGACTGGAGAGCAAAGAATTCCATTCAATACTCACCTGGAAGGACTTGTAGCTTTATTGACCTATGTAGAAAGTTGAGTTAGACATACTGACAGTACTGTTGTGTGCTCAGGGAGTTGTTGCAACCTGCGCCTTCCTCTATAGACCAGACTTATTCTTGATGCAGAAATTTTACCAGCAACTCATAGAGCTTACTGTATTAGTAGCCTGCTGTCATGGAACGAGTGGTGGTGAAGGTGAGCTGTGAGTGACAAAATACACATTAAGTCATATGAAAGAAATAATAATAGGATTTATTAATATGGACAATGATTTCATGAGATCCTGTGGCAAGGTCACTTATTATTTACTGCATGGAGGCTCAAGATAATACACAGTTATCCTGGGATACCCTCCCATTGGGTCACGAGGTTCAGATTGGACCCACTTGCTCTCCAGGCTCCTTCTGAGAAGATTCTGGGTGCAGCTGGATCCAATCCTAGTCCCAGACCTGGTCAATGGTTTATGACTAAGAATTTCTGTGCACAGTTACAAAGTAAAGCTAAAGAAAGAGAGCACACTATATTCTCTCACCACAAATCTGTTGTAGAAAGGCATCTCTCAACCTCGAGGAGTAACCTTGAGAGGCATTCCTGCTCAAGGGGAGATCCTGATGTGCAGCCCGCTGCCATGCCAGGAGCGCTCAAGGGGCGCTCGGGCTGTCCACATATTTATAGGATAAGATGATTGACTTATAGTCATTCTTTCATTTCAGAGGACCATTAGCTAGTGTACGAGCCTTACTTCCCCTCGGGATACAGCCTTCAGGACTGTTATGTTGAGTCTAAGTGGGTGAAAAAATCAGAATGGTGGTGCCTACCAGGATTAGATAAATCGCTGGTGGCTAGCAACTGAACAGGGTGGCATGTAAGGTACAGGTCAGGTTGAACTGGGAAAGGAGCATATCCGTCACACCTGTGGAAGTCTTTGGCTATTACTCCACAGGCATAGAAAATCCAAAACAGTAGCAGCAGGACTTCACAATAAGAAACAAAGAAATTCTTCTAAGCCCTACATACCAGCTGCAATGCTATGCATTATTGCAACCCAATATCTGTTTTAGTTTTGTTTTTAACAAGCTAAAATATTCATGTTTTCTGCTAAAGCTTTTTCTTCCATAGATATATTTTACATTCAAAAATAATAATCTCATACATCTGAGGCAGAATTTCCTTGAACTGGGCAAGAATGAAGAGCAGAGTAAGTGATACAACAACAGCAACAACAAAAATCACTGTATTTAGATTAGTTACATTTAATTATTAGCCTAAAGGTCATTAATGCATTATCACTAATGTAATGTTCCTCACGTGTAAAATATTTTATTATTTTTTAAAGAGATCATTCTCAAGATCAACTGGTAGCATTTATTTATTTGTATTTCATTTTAATGTATGCTACTTTTTTCTCTAAATATTTAACTGTACACAGTATATAAAAACCAAATAGATATTATATTGTACTGGCTCAAAGCAATATCTTTTATTCTTTTATCTAATTTTCCTAAAATTATATACTTACCTAGGGAAAAATATACTTACAGCAGAATCTAAAGAATATATAAAAGAAAATGTGGAGTTTTCTTATCTACTCTTACATTTGCTCGGGTTTTCTATCCCCTTTTTATCATAGTTTTCTGCATTACATTTTTTCTCTTTTTTTTTCTTTTCTTTGCAGAAAAACATCTTTTTGTTTTATCTACAGTTTTTTCATAAATGATCTTCTCTTATCCTTTCTCATTTGAACTTGAATTCTAATACTCCTGTAATCAATCTTTGTTAGCTCTCTCTTTGACATCTTTTGAGTTGATTCTCTTTTCTGTTGCCAGTCTTGCGTTGTTCAAATATATATAGTACGTATGTATATCTCCTGTTCTTTCCATTACAGAAGGAATGAGTGATATCTAGGAGTACTTTGGGACCTTCATTCACCAGCCCAATAAAATGATCTACAGAGAGGAACAGATTGGATGGGAGCATTAGAACATTATATTTTGAGACAAAACCCTGGGACCAAGCTAGTGATTGGTATTTAAGTAGGGATTTTTTTTAATAACTAAGATTTCTATGGTGTCTATAAATACCTCAAAGGAGCGAGTGAGGAGGATGGGGCCGACCTCTTCTTAGTGGTGGCCGCTGATAGAACTAAAGGAAACGGCAACAAACTGAAATACCAAAAGTTCCACAAGAAGTTAAGAAAACATTTCCTAACAGTGAGGGTGACAGAGCACTGGAACAGGCTGCCCAGAGAGCTTGTGCTGTCTCCTTCTTTAGAGATCTTGAAAACCTGCTTGGATGCAGCCCTGTGCCACATGCTTTAGGTGGCCCTGCGTGTGCAAGGGGGTTGAACTAGATGACCTCTGGAGGTCCCTTCCAGCCTTAAGCTTTCTATGATTCTACGATTCTATTGTTTGCTCTGAATGGGTAAATGGAAGGTAGAGATACTCTGGCTTACAATGTCCTATTATTTGTGTCACAGAAATATGCATGCGTATTTCATGGACTTGAGCACTTCATATTTTAAATGAAGAATATAGTCAAGAAAAGTTGAGTAAAACTCAGCTGAAATTTCAAACTGCTTTACAAGACAGAAAAAAATATTGATACTATAAAGTATAGATATATATAAAGTACAAAATTTAGCTTCCGTATCTTCTTCATATAAATAGATTAATAAAAACTAAATACTAAATAATGCTAAAATAACTATATATTCCACTTTCTGGCCCTTCTTATCACTTAGGTTTTAAATCCATGATCAAACTTCACTTCCATATTCTCCACATTATCATGAGCCAGCCTAATGGAAACCAACCGATCATCCAAAAAAAATAGACAAACTTGAATGGAATATCTGCCCTCTGAAATAAATAAATAAATATTTTCTTACTTTGAATTCCTTTCTCTTATTTCATTTCTCTCCATTCTTGTTATGTGTCTATCTGTAAGGAAGCCAGAACAGGAATAATTAATCGTATTCAATAAAAATTAATGCCTGAAAGCAGTGCTATGATTTGATAATATGCAGCTTATTAGGCTGGGAAGAAAGATGCAAAAAAAAAAATAAGTAAAGTTCTTATACATTAGGAAAGCTATCATCATTTGATAGATTTTTAATGAAGATGTCAACACCAGGGTATTTTAAATAAATTTAAAAAATGTCATTATATATTTTTAAAATCAGGAAAAATATATTATTACTATCTACCACTCCATTTGAAAGAAGGTAAACATATCCATTCAAATGAGGTATATGGTAGGAGACAATATACCTTCAGCTATGCAACCATAGCTTTTGCACAACTGTAGCTGTTTTGCAAATATTAAATCTTCTTTCCTTTTCCTAGATTGTCACTGTATATCATAATATCTTTTGAAGTTATGTTTACACTGAAAATAAAGAAGCATGGCGAAGACTTCCTAGGAATAATTAACCCAAGCAGGAAAATCTGAGCAGCTCTACAGTAAGACAACATTGTATGATTAAGCAGGTGCAATCATGTTGATAGAGTAATTCTGGTGTAAATATACACTAGTTTTGTGTTAGTTTGCTTAGAGCAAGAGTATCAAACGAATCCATTCAGAGGCTAGTTTAGAGATTAACCTCTTTTCTGTCTCTCTGTATTCACAGTACAGGTACAACTGGAGCCCTGAAATGATCCATGTTTCCCTTTACCTTAACAAAATAGTGCCAATTCTTATTAATTCAGAAGCACCAAACAGCGAACAAACATAAGAATGCTCCCACATTGCACTGCAACCACATTTAGATCAGTAAAAACAGATGCATACACTTCAATGGACATTCAAAAGACAGTGTCAATGTTCTCTAGGAAAATATTTGATTTGCTCTTTTGGGATTACTGTTGTGGGAGAATTGCTTGAGAAGGGGAAAATTAGAGAAAAACTAGAGCCTAACAGAAGTTATGGCATTACAGAGGCTTGCTTGAGGTGAGAGGCAGTTACTACCTCTAGGAATGTTGGTTTGTATGGAATCTACTTCTCTACAATTCCCTGGGCAACACAGTCTGCCCTCCTAGCACACACTAATAACAGTAAACGAAGAGTGGAGCAGAATGGAGACACCATGACCAAACTTTGTTGGCTTCTCTGCAGAGATGGTAACCCAATGATGTCTGCAGCTGATGAGTTAATGGAGGTTCGAGTGGAGTTAAGACACTGTGGCCAAACTCTGTTTTCTCCCTGTAGCAGTGGCAACCTGGCCGTATCACATGACTGATAAGCCACATAGTATGATGTATATCACTGGGTCAAAAATGATGGCAGATCAGTCCCTTCCAATGGACTTTGCTCAAACTTCTCCTCATTGTAATCTCATTATAACACCAATGCACAACTCCTTCCCAAAACTTACCTTCTTCCAAGCAATGATTACTCCTCACTGAACATATTCTCTAGATTTTTGATTAACCCAAGAGACTTTTAAACCAATCTATAACAAACGTATGTATGACAAGAGTCTCTGAAGCTCCACCTAAACGTAAAAGAAACTATATAAAAGGTAAACTGATGAGGGAAATAAGAAAAAGAAGGAAAAGGAAGAAGGGAGAAGGAAGAGAGAGGAGAGGGATCAGTAATTTCCAGCTGAACCCTTTTCCTCCTCTTAGGTCAGGAAGAGACTCCTCAAGGTTGAAAATTATCTCCCATCTTGTGGGGTGAGTGATTGCACATTTGTACACTATGCGCTAGCTGAAAACCTCACACTGTAGTAGAGAATCTCCTATACTGACATCCTAAACCTGGCTTGTAAATGTTGCATTTGAATAAATTGTGCTATTTGTGAACTCGACTACTTGTTTTGAAGGTGATTGGACCAAACGGTTGACAGACTATTTGTGAATCTGGTACTGCCAGAGTCAGACCTATAGTTACCACAGTGTTTGGTATCCCTATTAAGAAATGAGTCTAACCACTCTAAGTCCCTCTAACCTTTAAGGATTGGCTGGAATGAACAGGGATTCATCTCTTACCAAATTTGCCCGCCCTCCCCCATCAAACTGCAAAACCTGCAAAAGATTGTTCTTTGTAATTCTTTCCTACAGGACTCTAAGGTCCCAATGTACAGTTTTGCATCCTTATAATGTGTCCTCTACTTCCTTTCACAGAATATATTGATACCTCACAAAATACTTTAGAAAACTTGATGACCTATTTGTTTTTGAGAATTTTCCCTTGTTGCAGATGTTTTTGCTTCTTAAGAACATCTGCATGAACACAGAATCTTTTTTCTTTGAAGCTAATCTGCTCCTACTGTTACCTCCCACCTGAGAATTATAATCCTGTTCTTGTAACAACAATTGCAGATTTTTTTTTAATAGAGAATCCCTGCTTCATATAGAGAATAAGGCTTGGTTAAATCTCTAAGGAACAAACACATGTTGTTTCTGCAAGCAGTCTGTCTGATTGAAGCAGGGATGGAAGAGCTAAGGATTCATAGATTTGATATATATATCTATATATATATATATTTATATATATATTTATGTAAAGTCAGAATTGATTCTAATTAGAATCTAATTAGAATCTAAGGAATCAAGCTGAACAAGTCTATCAGGAAAACTCAGTAGAATGTGTCAATATATTAAATTCTCAATGAAAGATAGTTTGGAAATCTTTGTGATTCCTTCTTCTAAATGAAGGACTAGTTCTCCTAATTATAAGGTAAGCAAAACAAACAAGCAAACAAAACAAAAAAAACACTCCCATATTACACAAAATAGAATATTAACATGAATTTCACCAAAAATTTCCATTGGAATATGAAGCGTACGAGCTCATTGAAATGAAATGAATATTGAAAAGACAAGGCCAAGCAACTAATCAGTATTAAGACAATATACATCTGACTACATGCCATATATAGGCATATATGCATAGATATTTAAGGTCTAAGTGAAATATGTAAACACATACAAACAGAAGCCAAGTAGATATTTCAGATTCAGTTAAATTTGTTTTTAAGATCTTTGTTAACAGGAACAAAAGTTAATTTAAAATCAACCTGTTGATACATTAGTTTCCATCCATTCTGATGTCTAGTCTTGTTGTATTGATATTACTATTTGCTTATCTATACAAACTTCTTATTAGTGATAAAACATGTATGACATTAGAAGAGACACCAAATCTCAGAGATATAGTGCTATAGATTAAAAATAAAATATATTTAGCATGCTATTGATCTGTCAGATTATTCAAGAGCTGGAGGCAATTTTCCTTAGTTTGTCAAGAAAACAATTATTTTAATTCATGTATTTTTGGGGGAATTTCATTTGCTGTGCCTGTTTGATCAAACATGAATTCAAAGGTCATTTGCAAGTATATAAACAATCCCAAAAACCAGAGGATTTATTCAAAGCTGTCTTTACATGCACTGTTTCTATAATAGAAGTATATTCTTTGAATAATTCCTTTCCTTTGAGATATGTTGTGAAGTAAAACAGTTTACGTCTTTTGTAGAATGGAAAGGCTTATTGCTCTAGAATGTTTGGTTAAATTATAATATTAGCAGAAACTGTCTTAATATTCACACTAAGAGAATATTTATATGTATTTTATGGATATAAAAAGAATTTGAGGATTTATCTTTCTATTATTTATAAACTTTTGGCTTTCTAATTAAAGAGTTGCATAATAGTACTAGTTTTTAATTACTTTTTAAATTACAGATTTGTCTATATTTACATCTTCAAAGCTTCCATATTGCATATGATAAAAGAGAGAGAAAGAATATACTAAGGTTTGACTTCCTAAGTGTCTTAGCAGTGACTCATTTTGCCCTGAAGTAGGTCAGATAGGCAGTGCTAGGAATAATGCCTATTTTTCCAATATAGATGCTAAAGGAACTATAAAACAATTACTTCATATGCAGACACCAATATTTTAGATGTTTAAAGCAAAAATATATAAATCCATAAGAACAAAAAAGTATGTACAGTACATACAGTGTACAGTACAGAATTTTCCATAAAAGGAGGCATTTTAAATGTTGTCTGATATATTACCTTTTCAACTCCATGCGTTTTACTTTCCTACAAATGAAACACACACATTTTTTTGTCCATTTCTTTGTTTGTATGAAAGCCAGAAGTCTAGTGTAATAACAAGGCTTCATGCAAAAAAAGTGATGAAGTCAATCAATGCATAATAACATGTAATAATTTGGAAGCTGGCTCAAGGTTTGACTTCTCATTTTAAATTAAGGTAAAATATTAACTTAAATTATGAATTAGAAAATATTTGTAGACTTAAGCAATCATTAGCAAACACAAAATGTTTTGAAAAATGGGTGAAAACTTTAGGCATCCTTAGTGCAAAGTATTTTATTAAGGGTAATCATTATTATGCAGCCAGGCACTTTCAGGTTGCTCTATCCAGAGTATATTCTTTGACCTAGGACATGACTGTTAATTCTGCAAGTCAACGTTAGGGAAGATGGTGCACTTACAACTTGATTGAGATGTATAAGCATAGCTGCCTGTGCATGACTCTGAAAACTTAATCAGTTTCAGTAAATCTCTAGCATTCAATTAAGGGTCACTATGTGCTATTTCTGTTGACCTTTTTATTGGAGAAAGTTATTACAGTAGGTACATTTGTGTAGTTCATCGTATTGTGTTACAGGAGGTTTAAACTCTTTTTGTGCAAATATAAAACAGAAATGAGTAAATTATTATGATGACTCAGACCCTAAACTGCATGTCTTTATAAATTAAATTGTAACTATGTAGCAGTAAAAGAAATACAATAGGTGATATCATTACTCAAATCAGGTATAAGTTCACTTCCCTGTTTCAGTAGCATGTCATTTTCCTACAAATAATACCAAATAATATTATAGTAAGTTGAACTTTTATTTCAGGCCATTTTGCTGGATCTTTTGATGATCCTAAAGACTAGTCATCAGCAGAGAGGTATGGACTCATGAATCCAGGACTCACACTGCTAGACTACTAGTAGACATAATCACCATGAGTATTCTGTGCTGTATGGAGGGTTGAATACATCTGTGCAAGTTAGTGTGGTATTTATAGATGTAAAGGCACGTTTTCCAGTCACCAATCACCCACTACCAGAAACAAAAGTATTATATTATCTGACACTAGTAAACATCACAGTCAATGTGGCCAGAATGAGCAGAATGGAACTGCCTGAAGAAAGCGTAAAGAAATCATGGCAGTATAACACTGCTAACTAAAACTATTCTGTAAACACTACATTTTACTACTATGAAAATTAAAGGGAGCCAGAGTAGATTAACTAGAATGAAAACTGTGACTGCATTTGACACTTACAAAGAGATGTGGGAGTAAATCTCAGCTAGCAGAATATACATAGTTCTGAATTTCTTTCAGAGAAGGTTTAAATAATGATGTAGCCCAAAATGAAACAGCAATGAGGACAGGGAAAAAAGCAAAAGTAGCATCATTCTAAAAGCTGCTGGAAGGAACAGGATATTTTCACATGTGAAATGCAATTGGACTCTTCCTTAGCACATGGCTTGTACAAGGTAACTTTCATTCTACCTTTCTGGCATAACTTTGTCATGCTTCATCAGACGTGCTATGATCTGTATTACTGTTATTGCTATATTTGTGGCCAAAAAGGCCAATGGGATCCTGGGGTGTATTGAGAAGAGCGTCTCCAGCAGGCCAAGAGAGGTGATCGTCCCCCTCTACTCAGCCCTGGTGAGGCCACACCTGGAGTACTGTGTCCAGTTCTG
>JAUBOD010000001.1:11961382-11993147 GCA_032353885.1 Nothura maculosa
ATGGCTTCAAACTGAAGCATCAGAAGTTCCACAGGAAATTAAGGAAGCATTTCCTCACTGTGAGGGTGACAGAGCACGGGAACAGGCTGCCCAGAGGGCTTGTGGAGTCTCCTTTGGAGATCTTTAAAACCCACTTGGATGCAGCCCTGTGCCATGTGCTCTAGGTGAACCTGCGTTTGCAGGGGGGTTGGACAAGATGACCTCTGAGGTCCCTTCCAACCTTAAGCATTCTATGATTCTATGATATTTTAAGTAATAAAGTAGCCTTTTACTATGTAATAAATATATATAATTATATGTTAATATATAGTGTTTTTATATAATTATATATATAAATTTACATAAAATCATATAAATATAGATAATTATAAAATTATATATTACATATGTAATCTAATAATATATTACATATATATTATTAGATTATATACATATACATATATTATTATTAGATTATATACATAATACATATATATTATTATCTCAGCCTTTGTATAAGACATATTTGTGCTGTTTTAAAAGAAACAGAAAATTCAGCAGCATCTGATTTTAAGAAAATTTCTGAAAATAGATGTAATTCTTAACATGGAGATAAAATATGACTTCCTAATACTTCCATAAAATCTTTAATGATTTATACCATCATACATTGGATTAGGAGAAAAAATAGATAAATTTGCGGCTCAAAATTTTTCACATTCATTCCACAAAATAGTGCTTGTAGGATATAAAATTGCCCATTGTTTAGTTCCTCAGTGCTGATCTTTACTATAATAACATTTATGTCAGGAATGTGATTTTAAACAATTTCATACAAATATTACACCATGAATTCTACACATAAAGATATAAGGATTCCAGTAGACTAATCTTTGCTTTCTCATCAAAAAATATCATGCATACAAAATATAGAGCTTCCATATTTTTTCAAATAATATGCAGTTCCAATTTTAAGTACACACCTTATACATAAAATACATCATTAATTTAATTGATCATTGTGGAAATGAACTGTGAGAAAAATCATTATTATTTCAAAATTATAATATAAATAATTCTCTTTTTACTTGTTAGGATTAGCATTTTAGATGCATTATGTGACTATAGAGCTCAGAAAGTTATCTTTTTTCCTGTATTTAATTTCTTCAGATTTATATGCCTATGTATGAATTAGTTTGAATATTCTGATAAATATCCCCAGGATATTTCAGAAAACAAAGCAAAAAACAAGCTGACTATTAATGTTTATAAAGAAAGGATATTTTTACCTGTGTCACAAGTTTCAAAAAAAGGTCTTTCCAAGTCCTTACAAACAAAATAATCCCTTTAAAACATAGCAGTAACAATTGATTAAGAGTTTGAGGAAATAAATCATGTTCACGTTTTCAAAATGTAGATATCTGGTCACTAGGTGAGGTGTAGATATCTAGGTGAGTACCATCCTCACTCAGAGAAATACAAATCTCATATATTTGTGAAATTCAGTCTTAATAACTAAATATCAACTCCTACCTAACTGCAGAGATTCTAGCTCCAGGAATACACGTGCATGTGTTTTAGAGGATATTCATCCCCAGTTACAAAGGGTGATGTCTGAATCTCATTCTTCAAAATTACACAGAGAGCTACTTGCTTTGATTTACAGGTAGGTTTTTCTAGTAGCCTTTAGGTCAGAAATCATGCTGAAACAGCTGATAGCTGAAGAAGGCTGATTCAGTATAGAAAATTAAAAGAACACCTGAAGCTTCTCAGCTGTTTATAAACTGCTAGATAGACTAGATGGCTGCAAGAGAACTGTTTCATTTGAATAGTCAAAATACTTCTGTGGAACTGGTGTTGTGAGAGAAACATAGGAAGCACCACTTTCTTTCTGGACGGTGTAGAGCTTTGTAGTAGCATAGGAATGCCTCTAGAAAAACACTTCTGTGCTATGGACATTGCTGCACTTGAATTTTCAATTCTGGCACACTTCCCATTTTGAAAGCTAAGAATATAAAAGCCAAGCCCTAATTCTTCCTTTCAGTGCCTCAATATCTATTTTTAAATCCTCTGTCCACTCTGTCTGCTGTCAGACTACAGGCTAAACTACAAATGACTACCACATCATTTAGGAAATTCAGCTAACTGTTAGTAGTTATTTTTTTGATGGAATACTTCCTCCAAATAAAAAGTTTTTATTTCTATTTTGATTGTAACAGTTTAGCTGCTTCCTGAATGGAGAAAAAAAAAATAAGGGAAAGTGAAAAGATCTAATCAAAGCACTCCGTCATAAGAGTAAATGCTCCCTAGTACAGAGACTTGGAAAAAATGAGACATGAAAACAGAAAGATAGAGGTGATTTGAAAGGACAGATCGAAAAATAGTCTTCAGTATAGTATTTTGATCCTCAAAACTCTCTCAGATTCTACCTATCTTTGGAAGCATTAGGAATTTCTCAAATACTGATATGTGCTGTTAACTATCTAAAGATATTTTGGGTCCAAGAAACAGAAACAGGAATATCCAAGATTTATGACTACTACCTAAACCTGAAAATTCCATGAAAATTTTCTCTGAAAATATAAAACTTCACAATAATTTTGGCTCAGTTTCTGATGCAATCATGTAATTCAAAACACTTTATTTGACTCCATTTCATAGTTTTGAGCTGAAATTTGAGCTGAAACTCAGTTTTTGGCTTATGCTTACTACTAAAAGTTGCTAGCTCATAATTTAGGCCTGTCAGATGGGTAATCTTTTCATGAATGTGACTGAGCCGACTGTTCTGGGTACTTCAGAATAGTCACAGTTCCAAGGTTATTTATATAGCCGTGTATAACCAAAGATCTGTGAAGAAAATAAAATTGATATGAGTGATTGGTTCAAATGTGACTACATCATAATACAAATAATATGCACCTTGCAATAGTCTCAGTTATACTTTGTGGGTTAATAAGATAGTTCATACATCATTGTTTTTATTTGCCTCCACTTTGATATGAGATAAATTGACTTCTTTATTCAGGTGCACAGCACTGTGACATATAAAGCTAATTTTTGGCATTTCTGTAAAGAATAATGAAAATTAATATTTGGCAAATTCTGTATTCATGTTTATGTAGGGTGAAATGTGTGAAATACTACACTCACCTTTCACTTCAAATGCTGCAAATATTACTGGAGACAGATATTTTCACACATTAATTAGCAATTAAAAACCTTCTAAATAAAGTCAACTCATAAAGGCATGACTTATTAAAATGCAAACTATTATTCCAGATGACTTTTAAATAAGAAATGAACAGAAAAGCTAAAGACTGACTACTAACCATGCAAGAACATCTTCAGAAACAATTTGTTGAATATTAATGAACTGAAAATGTCATTTCTGGTCCAATTACTAGAAGCAATTAGGTTTTTTTTTTAATTATGGAGGAAGTGAAATTTTAATAAGGTCAATTTTACAATTATAGTTTTGAAAAAAAAATTGTATTGTCATCATCTTATACAATAAATGGAATTACCTCCAAAGCATCTGTTGGATTTAATGTAAATAAAGGGAAAAGACCACTTCGTTGATTCAGTAGGAAGTAAAATTTTAATGAGATAAGGTTTGTGCTGAAATGTGAAAAGCAGATTTTAGTTACCTAAGTATCAGTTACAGTAACAAAATTGTGGAATAAACTAGATAGATATAACAAAAACTGTATATGGAAGGAATAAGAGCAAAGAGGAAACTATTGTTTATTTTGAAATATTTACTGTGTAACTTTCAAGTTTTCTGAGATCAAAAAAATTAATTCCTTCGACTTGAACAGAGATAATATTTTTCACCATATGTGTTATAACTACAGTATATGTCAGTCCTTTACTATGAAGACAGAATTCAATCAGGACTTTTTTACATCTGGAAAATCTAAAGCTCATGTCAATTTTACACCTTGCAGTTTAGTGTATATATTTCAGAAAGAGTCTTCTTACTAAGAGTTCTTTGTTACAAATTTAAAGTTAGTTAGAAATCAATATATATAAATACCTCAAGGGAGGGAGTAAGGAGTTTGAGGTCAGTCTCTTTTCAGTGGTGGCCACTGATAAGACTAGAAGAAATGGCTGCAAAATGAAGTACCAAAAGTTCCATAGGAACTTAAGGAAAAAATTTTTGACCATGAAGGTGACAGAGCACCAGAACAGGCTGCCAAAAGAGGTTGTGGAGTCTTCAAAGATCTTTGGAGATCTTTGGATTCAAAACTTTCTTGGATGCAATCCTGCTCCACATGATCTAGCTGACCCTGTGTGTGCAGGGGACCTTGACTAATTGATCTCTAAAGGTCCCTTCCAACTTTAAGTATTCTGTGATTCTATGATTTTCTCCTTTAACACAGAATATGAATTTTATTTAACAGATTTCCCCTTGAATCCTGCAATATGATCTATTCCAGACAGCTCTGCTGTTACAAGCTGAGTTTTCATAACTTAATAGCATAGCTGCACTCATATGCCACAAAGTACAAATGAACTATTATATTTACATTTTTTTTCTTATATATAAACATTCATTCTGCAGATGGAATCAATGTTAGTGGATATGTCAGTGAAGAACCATGACATACAAATACAAATTGTTAAGTGATAATTTTATTCTGATACAAGTCTTTATATTGAAATCAATGTAATCATTAATATTATATATATATAAGTGCTTAGTATTTATATAATAAAATGATAAATATAAATAAATACAAATAAATATAAATACAAATAAAATAGTTTCTGCATGTTGGGCTCTGAAGGTTTTTTCTTTAAAGGCAGGAAAAAAAAAATCTGTAATAGCATTTACCTAGAAATATCCCTTCCCTCCTCTCTTCTCCTGCCCTCCTCTCTCTTCCCTTTGCCTTCCCTTCCCCTTTCTCTATACGATTCAAATACTATCCAAAAGTATGTTTTACTTACAAAGAATGCAGTACTGGTATATTGGTCAAAAAAATCTTTCTGATGAAAAATAGAAAAAGAGAAATGTTTGCAGTTGTTTCATGCATTTCTTCAAATTATTTAAAAATTTCGTAACAGGAAATCATTACCAAAACAAAAAGAGATTATCATCATGGGACCATTTCATTGGTTAAAATACATTATTTTGTTCTGTATCTCAAGCATATTTTTTAATTTTTTTTGTATTTCCAATAGCAGATATTGCTGTTACATATTCCTGTGCTCTTCTCTAGGCTCCAGTAACTTAGGCTCCAGTAACTCTTATACGTTTTCATACATCATTATGCTTTTTAGGCTTGTAAATCATTTTTATTAATTTTCTTTGGGACTTACTCTAATCTTTTATATCTTAATATAAAATTATTCAGAAGAGTGCCTTAGCTGGAAAATTCAGTTATAAATTAGATCATTTTATTTATCTGTATTCTTGTTTATGCATTCTTTTCCTATGGCTATTTTGCAGTAATAATTATTGATTAGTGTTCTATTTATTTCAGCAATTTCTGACGTTTTCAGAATAATGAGGAGGCCAGTCACAGCCTCTGCATTTTCTCTAACCTTTCCTTCCTTAGTAGCATCTTCAAAAAGTAATAACTTCTGTATCTATGTAATAACCTCTATCATACAGATCATTAATTAAAATATTAAGTTGGACTTGGTACTAAACTAATCCTTAAGAAAATATATTTGACATATCTCCGGACAAAGGTAATTTTGAATAGAATTTTTACAATTAAATGTGCACACCCATTTCTATGCTATTACCAATATTGTATGTCATTTATATATGTATGTAAATGCCAAATAAGAAAATAAGAAAGTATCAAAAGTCTAACTATCTGGTAGTATATATGAAATATCAAAAATATATATTTTTATGATATTTAACATTGTTTTGATATTTTCATGGTTCTAGAGATAGATCAATGTTTCTTTTTCATAAATAAATAGATTAAGAAACAAGTCTAAGAATTAGTAGCAGATAATCCTAGGATTATGCTAAACATCTGACTTGCAAAGATACCATGTTAATTAAAGATATGTAAACAGTAAATTAACCAAAATCATTTTCTACTCTGTGTGTGTGTGTGCACATCTGATATCAGTATTCAATTTATTCAGTGTGTTGACTTCCTCAGTAAAATGAGGACAAGGTGTTTTCTGAATTATTTCTTTTATATCCTCTAATCATGAAAAATGAACAAAATAGCAACAGCAGCATGATGCCACAGCTTGAAACTTGCTGTGCTTTAGTAGTTTAGGGCAAGGGGCATTTAAGCAACATAATTTTCTAGCTTTTTAGCTGGTATCCGTCTAGCTGGTATCCGCTTCTCATGTGACAATGACAAAGAGCTAGTCAAATATATTACCTATTTATCTGTGATTATGAGTTTAGACGTGGTACAATCTTGTTCCAATATAGACTTGTTTCAAAATTGCCTGGCTTACTCTGAACTTGTAATTTGCCTCTCTGGAAAATTTTGCAGCTTCTCGTGGTAATCATGTAACGTCCAGGTGACTACTATCTACTTTGTTTTATTTTTTGCTTGATTTGATGTAGTTAGTTTAATATTGAGTTATATGCATAGGAACAGAGATATATACAGATACCTATACAAAAAGCAGTAATAGGTTTATGATAATAACAAATAGGTTGTCTATGTAAAATAAATTTCCTTGGAATAAAATGTAACAATGTAAATTATTACTGAGGTGGGATGACCTCAAAGGTGTGGAAAATATTAATACTAGTCAATGCTGTTATCTCCAGAACTATAAACATCTCACCAACTACTGAACAATTATTAGCCATGCAAAGAGGACAGGCTTGAAAGTGGGAGAAAACCAGTTTGGGGAAAAAATAAAGACCAAATAATAAGTATCCAACCTATATAAATCATAGATAATTCCAAGCAGTGAAGAAAAAGCAAGGTTTCAAGCACATCATCTAACATATGAAAGCAGATTCAAAAGACAAGAGGATGAAAACATCATCATCATACTCCCAGTAAAGTGCTGGGGATGCAGATGTCCTCTATATATCCCTTCACATTCACACTGTAGCCACTGCCCTTAGGACCCAGAGGGAGAGTGGAAAAATATATACAGCACTAGAGAAAGGGACACATAAGAGGCAGTTTGGGTGCATATATTATTTTAACTGCATGAAATTTGAACTATAACAATTAATAACTGGGCTAATAATATTTATTTTTGTCCAGACTATTAGGTTTTAATTAAATTAATAGTTTAGTTAAATTAATGTGGTTTTGCATGTATAAGGGGTTCTTTTTGCTTGTACAGAGAGGGCTCTTCAAAGTCTAGTGAACAAATTGAGCATGAGAAAGGAGCACAACCATACTGCTTATGAGGATGCTTTTACACAAGGAGAGTCAGTAGGTTGAGATTTATGAATGTTGTCACCTGTCAGGTGTCTGAGGTTTTGTGTCTATTCTTGTTATAATCTGTTTTAATCTGTTATAGTTTGTTATATTTGCAGTTATAATCTGATGGAAAAGAGATGTTGGAGAGAGACCACCTGGAAAGACTAAGAAGATGATGAGTGAACTGAATCACTTGCAGCAGAGGAAATTACTAAACTAATTGTCACATTCACAGTGGTGAGCCTTTGGACCAGGCTGCCAAGACAGTCTATGGAATTAACCTTGGAATTATCTCAAAATTGATGAGAGAAGGCCGTGAGCAACAAGATCAAATTGTGAAATTATCCTGGCTTTGAGCATGAGGTTGGACTAGTCAGCCTTCATATGTACCTTCCAACTGATTCAGTGACAAATTTCATTTCAGTCAAGTTTGATTCTCCAGCAACATCTACAGAATATATGTTTTAGATAATTTTGTAAAACTATTATCCATATATATAATACTAGAGCTGGGAATCATCATGAGCCATTTTAATCCAAATAGTGAGATGAAAAAGGAGAAAAAAAAACAGAGACAAAGGGGTTATAAAGACAGGTTAGCTCAGACTAAATTACAGCTTTGCTAATGGCAATGCTATCACATCTCTGCAGCCTGCATTATAATTATCTTAATTTAAAAAAATGGCATGAAACTTGAGGATGATAGCAGTCTTCACTTTCTCATAATAAGGAGTAAAAGCATTCCTAAAGTATTCATTTTTTTTCAGAAATCCAGTGCTTTTACATTCTTTTCTTCGGTATATTTAATTTTCATCTGCAAGCATGTTCTGAACAACTAAATTAATAAACTATGGACATACTTTCTTTTATTTCTGTGCCTATGAAAAGTATACACATATCCCACAAATATTCCAACTTTTCAATCATTTTTGGATTTTTTTAATGCTAATATGGCTGTTTATGATTGATTGATATTTGATTTTATTATTGCAATATGAAACAAGAACATCAGTAAATAGTTGATGAATAGTTGATTTATAGCATCACTATGCTACAAATCATTATTTTGAGGAATATGTAATAAAAATTGATGAAACAGTAGACTTCCTCATTCAAAAGTCCAGGACTTTGCTATTTAAGTGATGAGAGAAAGATAAAAGCAAGTGAGCAAATGAGTGTTCATTTTTGATGTTTTTGTATTGAACAAACATTAAAGTAACTACTAAAATTCATTGTTACATTGTTACAATAATATTTTTACTGTTTAGGGAAGTATGACATTTGCCTATGTATTTAAAGTAAGGGTTTAAAAGTCCTTTTATGAACTACCACGAGATCTGCGATAACTCCCATGTGTTCTTCTACATCTTTTATGATTTATAATTGATTATAAATATAAATAATAATATTTAAAATATTATAATTCAGAAATCAATAAAAATAAGTCCTTTATAATTAAAATATTAAAATAATTATTTCACAATATAATTTATAATAATGTAGATATATATAATAAATATATATTATTTACTATAATATTTAGCAGATGATTACCAGAATCAATGTATGAGTTCATACTGGATTAATTTCTCTAAAGAATGTGCACTCATCAGTAGAAATAGTCATTGAAAATATACATTTTGTCCTCTGGCTATAATGGAAAGGGTCAAAAGATGACCAGTCTGAAAACAGAAAAGACCTATAGATAGGAATGTTAGTTTTCATATTTGTTTTAGAAACTATTTTCGACAAAAAAATCTGAATATGTCACTTCTTTAGGTTGTTTTCTTTATTTTCCTATGCAGCTAATGTTTGCTAGCATGCTTTTATGTAGATTTTAACAATGTTAAGCTTTTTTATATTGTTTTATAAAAAAAAAAGTTTTAAATGTTAGGAGTGTTTTCTTAGATCGGGAATAAGTATTTGTACCTTAAGATTTATATAAAAACCACAAATCAAAGAGAATATTTAGAGGTAAAAACTACACGTGATGGAAACATTTAACATGTTTTGATAATGATAGGCTTATTTTCCATTAAAAATATATCTCAAAGTCTTGTCAAATAATTTCTTCTTTTCAAGATTGCAATAAACAAAAACAATAAAAATGCATTTCATAAAACATTTTAATTTAAATGTGAAAATTTCAGCAGCTTATTAATGACAATAAGTATATTAATATATATTTGCTAGATATACAATTATATATAAAATAATTAAAATACAGTGAGTAATTATACTAGATACAACATTTGTAATGCTATATAAGTGCAGTTAGAAGGACAGATAGCAAGAAAACTATTGTTTTGCAAATATCATAGCACATTCAATTTTCCAATCATAGGAAAAAAAATCACATTACAAAATAATATCTAAAATATGATGGTTTTGCATTGTTTCATAATCAACATTTAACTAACAAGCCAAGAACATAGTTAGTAGTATAAATAATGATCCTAAAACAAATAACAAATGCAAATAATCAAAGTATAGAATATAATTTAAGCAGTGATGTGCAAGGACTTACTATTTTCCCATCTTTTTTTTTCCTAGCTTCATCCTTATCCAAAGACCAGAGAATCCTATGAGAAATGCTAAAGAACAAAATGTTGTAAGCTGAACAAAATAAGATACTGCATAACACTGACACACAGGAGCTCTTCACTAGGTTGTCCTGACTGCCCTTCATCCAATTTGGAAAGGAAGGTAGGTGCAATGTTATATTCATCACTCTCACAGAGACCTTCAACTCCTGAGTATCTCAAATGACACTAGACATGTGTTAAAGCAACTGAACCACACCCCAGACTTCAATTTATTTTGCTGGAAGCTAAGGTACAGTGAGGTTCAATCTACTAAACTTAGATATATATGACCATTTAAGATCCACTTGGGTATCCTACCTGTCTTCTAATTGCTTTTCTAGAAAGCCATTTGACTTGTGTCTGCATTCTTTAGCCTTTTTCTTTAGGGTTCTTTAGGCTTTATGTGTATTTGTATTGACCTACTGTGCTGATTTTGGGTCTACATCTCCTACTTGGGGCGTGTAGCACACTTCAAGACTTGAAAAAAAATGCACTATAAAATGTTAAAATTTTAGCATAACTCTTGATGCCAAAGTAGCTGTCAAAAGCCACTTTTGTGGTGCTTTGGTGAAAAAAAATACAATAAACAAATAGAAAAGTGCCCTTGTCATATTTCTGTTCTATGTTATATCAGGATGCTAAATATGAGAAATGAAAAGTCTTTTCTGGAAAGAATAGGAAAAAAAATTATGATGTGCTTAGCCCAATCCTTTGGGGAAATTTTGTACTGTTTGCAAATGTCACATTGTCTTTATTATAATGAACCAAATAATTTATAAATACGAGAAGCACTGAAGTTTATAGCCAAACCTTCTTAATGGACTTTTCTGAGTTGGGATTCCTTTATCTTTGGGGATTTGTTGATTTTCCTTAAGCTATGCAGTATAACCTAATTAATAGTAATTAATACTGTTAAATTCTAGCGATAACTCTCCATTATTACTTAGGGTCAAGATATGTAAAGTACAGACAGTGATCGTGTTAATGAAATTGTTTCAGGCTGTACTTATAATTAAACTTAAAGTGGTGTCTGAAAGCATTTACAATGATTAAAATAATATTTGACCTAGAGTTTTAGCTTACAAAGATCTTAAAATTAAACCTTATTTCCTTGAGATTTGGTGATAAATTGCATGCATATTCATAGCTTTCTATCTAAATATATTCATGTTAAATAGCCCACTGACGTATACAGTATAATCTTCTTTATCAAAGCACCTATTTGCAATACAAGCAGCAGCTGCTTATAGTACAAATGAAAGAGATAAAGAATATTATATGTTATAAGATTATCTCTCTCACACACACATATAAAAAATGTATACCATAATAATAACACACTAGAATTAATTTTAAAATTCTACACACAAAATTACAGTTTTAAGCATGACCTTAGGGAAAAAAGAAGCAAGACCAAGTACATGACCTGGAGAAGGAATTTTGGTTCGCTAAACTAATAACCATCACTTGTTAAAACATTTAAAGTGTTAAAATAATGAATATATTCCTATTTGTCCTGTATCCCAAAAGGAATGACGTTCCTGAGGCACAAGTTGCCCCCAAAAGTGCCAGGGACTGGATAGAGGAAATAGAGAAATAAAACTGATATCAGCTTTAAAAATATCTCAAATCTCTCTAGTCTCTATGCCCTCTTATGGCTTCTTACATCCCTATGTCATTTAGATGTATGAATAAAAGAACAGAGATTATTACCATTGTTAATTCAATATCTGTTGCTCAGAATTCTCCTCTAAGATTATCTTCAGCTCCTATCTAAAAGGAATGATTAGCACTCACATTCACTTTTTCTTTTTTTAAACACATTTCATTCTTGAGAAAATTTTGTACAGTGGAGAGTCCCACAAAGTATTTTTCCCTGTCAAATTAGCAGAACATACACTGCAGCAAAGGTGGGAAGGAAAGTGTAAGTCATGTACACATTTGCAAGTTCATCTTTAATGACATTATTTTTAATTGCTATACAGCGCTTATATGGGGCAACATTTAATGAAATGCACCAATAGGATTCAGCAACAAAGAAGTAAATGAATAAACCACAATCCAATGCAAGGAATGTGCTCAGGAAACACTAAAAAAAAACAGTCAATAAAAAAAGTTGATAAAAAGATCATGGAGAAAAAAAAGGAAGAAATAGCACATGGGATCCTGCTCTCTTATAACAAAACAATAACAAACCAAAGTCATAAAGACACAATTGGACAAGATTATTAATCGTTTATGTAGGGGGAACAGAAAAGAAAGGCCATAGTAGTTTCCTCCTTCCCTCCTTCCCTTCCTTCCCTTCCTTCCCTTCCCTCCCTCCTTCCTTTCCTCCCTCCTTCCTATAGTAGCCAATAACTTCACTATTAAGTCATCACATTATTGTAAATCTACACTCTTAGATGAACATATTCTTCCAAGAACTTTATATCTAGTGTGAAAGCTGACTTTAAGTAACAAAGAAAAAGCATTGACTCCATTTTTTGAATAGTAGTAATCACTAAAGAGTGATATAAAACTCCATTAACTGTTCAGGGAGCCTATCTTAGGCTAGACCCCTAATTTAGACAGCAAAAATAATCGAGATGAGTCCTCTAAAATGCTATCTAAATAATCTTTCAGAAAACTTTAAATATTTTCTGCTCTTTTAAAGCTTTCTTTTAAAAAATATTTTTTCTTATTTGCAAGTGTGAAACCCCAGGAGTAAATGCAGTTCTACCTTTAACTTAGAAATTGTGCTCTGCTGATAAAGCTGAAGATGCAAATACAGGAAAAAAAAACTATAGCACACTGAAGAAAAACTTTTCAGCTATATGAATATAAAATTGGGAGTTATTTTTCTATATTTATATCTTTTTATATCCTTGTGGGTTTTGCCCTTTCTATACCTCACTTTTGACCTCATGCACCTTCAAATGGTTATCTATTACTATTCAGTCTATTCTCTTTACCTATGATGGATGAATATCCCTTTTTTTTCCTGAAAGAAAACTGCTGAAGCAGAGTTGCCATGAACACGCTAACAAATGATAAAGGTTTTCAGCATTAAGTAAATCTTTTAACGGAGAATGGTTTCATGTCTACTACACTCACTCTTCAGTGAGTGCCTAACTAGCATGACTACTGTTTTAAGTTAACATCTAAAAATCATCATAATAAATTGGGTAAATTCTGCTCTACTATCAAAAGAAAGTGTAAAAATATAGGTTTATTCATTTGGGTAAAGGATAGATTTTTTTATATATTTTATTTTATTTTTTTCTCTAGGCTATACATATAAATATATTGATATAGTTATTGTTCCTCATCATTCAACTAGGCATCATACTGAAATGATGCCTAGTTGCCATTCTCATGCAGCAGAAGCCAGTTATAATAGAAACACTGAGTTAAAAGGCCATCTCTGGCCCTGACCTGTGCCTAAATAACCTCCACACACTTCTGCCTGAGGACTCATTATCCTTAAAGCATAGCTGATAAAAAGTTTTCAGTTTAGAAATTTTATAAAGCAGGCAATATCAATCTATCTTTTTTTTTCTCTCTCCACATTAAACTACATCATCATAGACAATGCTGAAATGATGAAAATCAAAAGAATAATTAATCATAACAATCTCTGCCCTATTACTGATAAAATTGCATTTGCCTAAAAATATTTGGTGTTTGATAAATTTCATCAGGGTAAACTGGTCAAAATACCAACCAATTACAGTCCTCAACATATTTTCAGTATAGAAAGAGAAGGTAAATATTTGGAATGCTGACCATTTCACAGATACATTTAAGGTTAATGTAAAATCATATATAGAAAATAAATTTCATAATGAAGTAAGTCATAAAAGAGAAACCAGTATACAATGTATTGTATAATACACAGCAACATTAACCTAGACAAGGTCTAGCATCCTAGTTATTCATTTTACTAACTTATTCAATGCATGATCTTGTGTTACTTCAGTGATTAATTCTGAATTAAAATTAACCTATAAGTAACTGTCACTGAATCCAGACAGAAAGATCCCAATAATCATGTCTAGGCTGCACTAACACCATATTAAGATTTGACCATCTGAGCATAGCCAGTGACAAAGTGATCTAAGAAAAAAAAACATTTAATTTAAAACCAATTTGCTTGTTAACTTAATTACCCACAAATTTGACTCACAGAGCAGGTCAATGTAAAGAGATTGCCAGAGAGATGACTATTTTTCTCCTGGCTAATGCCTCTAAAATGAAAGTGTAGTGGTGACTCCAGTGATCTCCATAGTAGCTTTCCCAGCAGGTTTGCTGATGTCAGTTCCCATGAAGAATAGACAAGTTTTAGGATTAATCATTTGGAGGGTAAAAATTGTTTTCTTTCAATTTTCAGCACTCATATTGAAGCCAACAACTTGCAGTTTTCAGGCATGTTGTCATACATAATCCACATCAATTTAATAAAGATATCATTTGTCTATATGCAATTTCCCCTCTCTGCACGTTCTCAATGGAAGACATATCAGTCTCTTCCCAAAGCTGAATCTACTTATCTCAAGAAATCTCTTAATTCTCTCAATCATTCTCATGATGGCAATTAGCTCTAGCGTAGAACTTCTGCACAAAACTTTCAATGAATATCTTGCCAACTTAGTTAGGAGATCCTAAGAAACATTAAGCTCAATCTGAAGTAGACTTTTAGAGAATAGATAAGTCACCCAGGCATTGATGTTTATTACAATGTGAAATGTGCTAGAGTGTGACTTCTGACTTTTGTAGAAAGGACTGAGTTTCTGACATGTCCTTATCCATAGCAACAGAGACAAATAAGCTTTTAGAAGATTTTTCCTTTTTCCATTTGAAATATATTGGACCAATACTTCAGTGTTTGTGACCATTAAAACACAAAGGAGATGAAAATATTAAGAACACAAAGGAGATGAAAATATTAAGAAATGACGCTAACAGTATTATCTTCTTATCTATGATGAAAATGATGATAAGTTATACAAGGAAGTTGAGAAATCTCTCTATTCTCCTGCATTAAACTCATGAACAATTCTGTGGGTAAAATATGGAAGAATATTTTCCCTTTTCTTTCCTCTTTTTTGTTTTGTTGTTGTTAAACAGACTATATTTCCCCCCACTTTCATATAGCTTATTCTGTTATCTCAAACTTTGTCAAATAGGCTGATTCATATTACATTATATTTCTTAGGATTTACATTATGTTTGCTGATATTCACAAATGCCTGTTAATCTACTTTTTCAAAATATTCATGGACAAGGGCAGATAAGACTAAGGTAAAAAAGTATGAATGGTTGACATTCACAAGCATTTGATTTTCTTCATAAATCCTTATTGCATTTCATCATCCAACAAGGAGAATATTACTGGCTTTATTTATATAGAATATTTGTGTATTATCTGAGTAGATTAATTGATTTTGACTACCTATTTCTTTTCCTTGGGTTAAATACAGGTGATAGAGGTGAATTTCAAAATTTTAAGCTTTTTGCATAGAGTATGTATATGCTACTGTTCACATACTCATATTAGTTATCATATTTATATACTCATATATATACTCATATATTTTTATATATGACTACATATTCATATGTTTACATTTTATTAGTTATTTTTATATTATTAGTTATAATATTTGTATATTATATTTTATATTGTTATTATATTTCTACTAGTTACTAGTGAGTAAGAAAAGCCTAAAATATTTTTTTTAATAATGAAAACTGTGGTAGCTATGTTTAGAAATTTTGTTAGACAGACATGGCTGCTTGCTCTCGCCTCATGGAATATTGATTTGTAAATCCACAGCACTAATGAAGACTGAATATTGTGAAAGAATACACTTCAACAGCTAGAAAAATAGTGCAAGTTCTAGTCATGAATCCTGAAAGATGTGAAAGTCAGAAAAAGTGAGCTAGACTATAGTAAGGCTAGACTACACTAAGCATGCTAGAAAAGACAACGAAGGAAATTACATTGCAGAATACCCAAAAATACCTCGGAATGGAACAGCTTTGATCTGCCAAATTCTATGCTTGTACCGAAAGAGAAAACTGCCTTTTTTGGTCCACCAGAACCTGTCCTGCAGGTCCTTTCTGAAACATTTTTATTCATCCATTTTTGGACATTTTTTTTTCCAGAGCAAAGAGAAAGATTTTTCATTTGACTCTGTTAGACTTTGGGAGGCTTCTGTCAGCCTGTTCCTTGCTGTATTATTGATCTGTTATATGATCCCATGTAAATGATTTTACTTTTTCATAATCCTTACCTTAATCTCTTTTTACCATATAATCTCTTCTTGGCATCCAAGTAAACCATCTCATGAGAGGGATCTTTTATTTATTTATTTATTTATTTAGTATATGTTGGTACAGTACTAAGCAGAATGAACTATTTTGAAGTAAAGGACATTTCCATGTCCGTGTCTGCAGGCACATGATCACCAGCCGCTCATTTGGCTACGCCTGTGTCAACTTCCAGCAGCCCACCAACGCTGAATGAGACTTGCATACCATGAACTTTGATGTCATTAAAGGCAAACCAGTCCGCATCATGTGGTCTCAGAGTGATGCATCTCTACGCAAAAGTGGTGTAGGAAACATCTTCATCAAAAACTTGGACAAGTCAATTGATAACAAAGCTTTGTATGACACATTTTCTGCTTTTGGAAACATTCTGTCTTATAAGGTGATATATGATGAAAATGGATCCAAGGGTTATGGATTCGTACATTTTTAGACACATGAAGCTGCAGAAAGAGCTATTGAACAATGAATGGTATGCTGCTTAATGACCGCCAAGTGTTTGTTGGAAGGTTTAAATCCCGCAAGGAATACAAGGCAGAGCTTGGAGCCAGAGCAAAAGAATGCACCAATGTTTACATTTACATCACAATGTTTACAAGAATTTTGGAGAAGACATGGATAATGGAAGCCTTAAGGAACTCTTTGGCAAGTTTGGTCCTGCCTTAAGTGTGAAAGTTATGACTGATGAGAGTGGAAAATCCAAAGGCTTTGGCTTTGTTAATTTTGAAACACATGAAGATATCCAGAAAGCTGTAGATGAGATGAATGGAAAATAACTTAATGGGAAACAAATCTACGTTAGCCAGGCTCAGAAAAATGTGGAAAGACAGATGGAGCTCAAGCGCAAGTTTGAACAAATGAAACAGGACAGGATCACCAGATGCCAGGGTATAAGCCTTTACATGAAAAATCTTGATGATGGAATTGATGATGAATGTCTTCAAAAAGAATTCTCCTCATTTGGCATGATTACTAGTGCAAAGGTCATGATGGAAGGTGGCCGCAACAAAGGATTTGATTTTATATGCTTTTCTTCACCAGAGGAAGCCACCAAAGCTGTCACAGAGATGAATGGTAGAATTGTGGCTACTAAACCATAAAGAAAGAAAAAAGAAAAAAAAAAAAAAAGATATGGAGCAGCTGGAGAGAGTCCAGCACAGGTCTATGAGGATGATCAGGCCTGGAACATCTGCCCTATGAGGAAAGGCTGAGAGAGCTGGGTTGTTCAGCCTGGAGAAGAGAAGACTGAGGGGAGACCTGATCAGACCTCAAGGGAGGCATCGAGGAGGAGGGGGCCGTCCTCTTTTCAGAGGTAGCCAGTGATAGGACTAGAGGAAATGGCCACAAACTGAGGCACAAAACATGCTGCCCCAGAGAGGTTGTGGAGTTTCCTTTGGAGATCTTTAAAACCCACTTGGATGCAGCCCTGTGCCACATGGTCTAGGTGACCCTGCTTGTGCAGAGGAGTAGGACTAGATGACCTCTGGAGGTCCCTTCCAACCTTAAGCATTCTATGATTATATAAAGGATAATTGTTTCTATAATTTAAGATATATTTTATTAATTATTTTATTAATCTTTTAATGCAAAGACACTTTTAAGAATTTCACACCTGAATAGGTGTGAAATAGGATAGCTCAGGAACAAGGCAAGCTTAGGCAGAGGAAAGATAAAATTGCAATTTGTCCTTAGAGTAACAAAGATTTTCTATTAGAGGTAAGCCTTTGGAGATGAATGGATGGATGGATAGGGACAGAGACAGTTTTAGATATGGATGATAGATACAGATATAGATATACTTATTTTTTTCTTTGTTTTGTTTTTATGAAGAGGAACAGATTTCTCAGTGGAAAAAAGCTCTCATAGGGGGTCAATGTTATTGGTTTACTGCTTTATTTCACATGTCCAAGGTGAGTATCTGACCAGGACAATGCAAGGACACTGAAGGGAAAATTGGGAAGCCACTGTCAATGAGGGGCATCTCTTGACAAAAAAAAAAAAATGTATTATAAACTACGGTATGACTTTGAAAATATTTTGAATTGACAGAGCCTCTATGTATATTCACAGGAATAATGTTGATTCTTTATTTCTATTCTTGTTCAGCATTTAGGGCATCACAGCTGATTCCAGTCTTATAATGTGAAATAAAACGGAGTCACAGAATCACAGAATCTACAAGGTTGGAAGGCACCTCTAGAGATCATCCGGTCCAATCATCCGCTCCAGCAGGCACACCTAGGTGGCACAGGGCGGCATCCAGGCGGATTTTGAAGACCTCCAGAGAAGGAGACTCCACAACCTCCCTGGGCAGCCTGTTCCACTGCTCTGTCACCCTCACAGTAAAGAAGTTCCCCCTCACCTGCAGGTGGAACTTCCTGTGTTTCACCTTGCACCAATTACCCCTTGTCCTATCACTTGCCACCACTGAAAAAAGCTTGGCCCCCTCTTCCCTACAATCCCCCTTCATGTATTTATATATGTTAATAAGATCTCCTCTCAGCCTTCTCTTCTCCAAGCTGAACAGGCCCAACTCATGCAGTCCCTACTCATACGAGAGGTGCTCCAGTCCGTTAATCATCTTTGTTGCCCTCTGTTGGACCCTCTCTAGAAGCTCCACGTCCTTCTTATACTGGAGAGCCTAGTGCTGCACACAGTACTCTAGGTCCAAGACACATCTCAAGGGTAAGCACATTTTGAATTTGAATCTCCTAAGTTAATGGACTGGAAAAATATTATATTTCAATACTGAAATAATGTTCATATTTTTATGATTTCATTTTGATAGAAATATTTGTAGCAACAATGTCTTAAGCTTAATGTTTTCATCATATTCAAGAGATAATTTAACTAGTGAATAATAAGGAAATCACATGAAATTCATAAACTATATATTTACCGCAAACATATCTATATTTTTATCTATTCTACTATGCATAAAAGAAAGCTTTTGATTTTATTAAAAGAAAATTTGACTAGGGAAGTAGAACAGTATGTAGCCATATTCTGAATAACTATACTGTTATTTCTACCTAAAATCAAAAGATGGCTGTATTTGTTGATGAACCATGCAAATATATAAAAGAAAATGAGCCATTACAAATATGTTAATTAAAAAAATTGTTCCTCATCTACGAATAGTTATTTAAGTATTTCTCATGCATTTCCTTAACCTTGTTTTGCTTTTACACTCCAAAGAGTATACTACTTTGTTCTACTACTTAAAAATTGATACAGATGTCTTAATAATATAAAATGTATTAATCTTTTATTACTGGCCTAGATTATATCTTTCATTCATCCATAGAAGAGATAGATAATTCATTCATTTTTCACTGAAAAAATCTTTAATAAGTTTCAAATCTAGCAATATCCATATAATTATATTTTTAAAGCTATTAAAAATGATACATTTAGATATAATGGGCTGATATCAATGAAAATAATGAGCTTGCATTTCCTCAAATAGGTTGAATATACCACATGAAGCCCAGAATATTCTTTCTCATAATCTTTAAGAAGTTACAAAAGAAGGAATGAACTATCAAAAAAAGGTATATTGATTTTACTTTATCAAATATTCAGTTTATGCTTTTGTGACTGTTCTTTTACATTTATGTACAAGATGAATGCTTTCAATACCTTATTATTAAAGACATGTAAGTTACAGTAATTTTGGAACTCATTTTCAGCAGAAAACCCTGACTGCCCAACATATGCATATTGGAACTTATGTATAAACATTTGCATGGCAATGGTTGTGTTTTAACCAAATCTGTCTATTCATTAGGTTACTAGTTATTAGTTAACACAGGACAACACAACACCAAAAGGTACTTTTATATTTCCTGATGATTTATTATGTAGCTGAAGACAGCTGTGTTTTAGGAATCTCAGAGACATAATTCCCTCCCCTCATTGTATATTTTATGATTAGCTCCAGCTCAAGAGTTTCTTTCCAGTATGGACATTTTCAATCTAGGATTCAGAATGTGCCCACATGCCCAAGATATAGATACACAAACAGATGAGGAAAAATATAAATAAAAAATAAAATAAAAATTGAAGTTAAAAGTTAAAAGGTGGGATCTTATGAAATGATTGGCTCTTGAAGGATACCTATCAGAGGCAAAATATATTTAATTTACATTTCTCCTTCCCTGCATATTATTTCTTATGCCTGAGCTCCCTAATCCTTGGTGATTAAGAATATGCTAGTCAGTCTTATCTAGGAAAACAACATTTGTACCAATTAGGTATTCTAGAATAGAACTCTATTTAGTGTGTACTCAAACATAACAAGTATGTTGCTTTGTTTTTCTGTTGTGCAAATGTAGCATAAACCCTCCTAAATCAGAGTAACATTCTCCAAGTTAGTTGTGCACTCTCTTTTCCATTTATGCTTTCTCTCAAATGAGAAAAGACTTGTTGATAAATGCCAAAATACCAGCTCCTTACCTGATGACATTTTTTCAAAATAGAGTTGTTGAATAGTTTACCATCAGAGTTCACATAGTGCACAAACTCATAAATTGAAACTCACTTCAGTATCTCACTTCTGCAAATTGCTCAGCCTGCCTTGCATAAAATTACTGAATGATCTCAATGATCTTATCTAAGTGTGATTGTCAATTAAATTTAAACAAAACAGATAATTGATCTCAGACCTAATTTGAAGAGCAAAGAATACATGAATAAAGCATTTTCAGTAAGTATTTTTGAATTTATATACCTTTACCTTGCCCAAGGTTTAAGAGTGGAGGGTGTAAAATCACATGTTCTGGGGATGATGCTTACATGTCAAAGCAAATTTCTTATTGCTAAGTTATAAACCTTGAAAAATAGGATTTATAATATAAGCATGGCTAAAACCTTGAATGTAACTGAACAAATGATTACAACTATAATTATGCTCTGTGAAAAACACAATAACATATCCTGAAGTCATAATTTGGTAATTTATTTTATTGCAATTGTCTTTTAGTATTTGTTTAAATGAACCATCACAATTTTATAAATAACATGAGCTTCCCACTAAAAAATAGATTGGCTTGTCTTTGAGTAGTACTGGATTGTTTAGTCTATCCTCATTCCACTCTTCTAATATAATTGTAGTCATCTGCAACAGTTGTATGATACAGAAGCAAGCACTAAGGACTGAATGTAGACTTCAGCTCCTTCAAAATGGAGCACTAGACATTCCCATGTCTGGCCTAGATAACTAATTTTGGGAAGCTTATGGGTTTTAGATGCCTCTTGTGCTTCTCAGACACATTAACAAATTTCAAATTGTAAGATCAGAAGCATTAGACCATTTATTCTTACCTGGCTATAGCTTAGGCAACAGAATTTCTTTTAGCTACTTTTTTTAATTAAAACTTATTTCTCTTTAATTTTAAGAAAAGAAGTTTTGAAAACTCCCTCACCCCACTATTTTTTTCCCTATATAATACAGTTGATTCTGAACCTGCATATTTGCATTTAAATTCACAAACGCCTTTTTCACAAGATGGAGCAAAAGTAAATCAAGGTAAATAGCTTTCTTACAGTTAGTACTCCCACAAAATGCTCCACTTATACTACAATTAAACATTGCTTTCTTTTTAACAGCATTTTTAGTTGATATATTTCCATTTCATTCACCTCTGACTACAAGTTTTTACCTGTGAAACACACCTTAATTTGTTCTAACACTACTCTTTGCAAAATTACATCATATATCAGGTTAAAAAAAGATAATGCAGACTAAAAAAGATGTACAAATAATAGTCCACCAAAGAAAAAAAGGTTTTTTTTAAATAAAATTCTTCTGTAAAAAAAAGGAAGCTTTAATAAAAGACTTAAAATACTTAAAATACCAATAGATAAAAATGTATGTGCACATACATTACTAATTTTCTTACTATTTGAAGCCTACAAGTTCTTTTTAAAAATGTAATTTAAAATTTCATTCACTTAGGCACTGGCTGTCACATATTCTACACAATCATTTCAAAAGACATTGTGCACTATTTAGCATATCTAGGGATTGGTCTGAAAATATCTGAATTGTAATTCTTACTTTTCACCATGCTTTTAAAGGAATATGTTATCCAGTCACAGTATTTTTTTCAAATTACCAGCATAATAAGGATGCCAGCTTCTTTTAAATATATTCCCAAATCCATCAGGAACACAGATTTATTAAGCTTTTAAAGCTCTGATGCAAAGAGCTAAAATGAATATGTAGTGCCTAATGAATCTGAAGTAATCTTCAAATATTTTCCATTGCTATCTAATTTAAAATTACAGTGTGGGCTCAAATTTTATCTTCTGACCATAATGAACTTTTATTCAGAATAACCTAACTGAATGGTGCTTTAGTTGTTTCTCCTTGAGTTGATTTAAAGAGTGGGAATGTCATCCTGAGTTAGCAAACTGAGAATATATATATGGCTCGGCCAAACACAGAGTGCAAAAACGAGCAGCTGACAAAAGAATTTTCAAGAGAGAATTTAGGTTTGAGTGGTCTTAACCCACAAGTTCCTTCCTTGTGACTGGGGATGTCCAGTCACAATAAATTCATGACAGTGAGTTTATATAGGGATCACGAAAGCGGATCACATCGGCATTGTGATTGAAATGTATATGATATCTTCCATGTTTTCCTACATGAAACTTCCTTTTTTTCTGAAGACTTTACATTGGATTCTGTGACAAGTATTCCCTAAGCTGACTTAGTGCTGTAACCTGCCTACTGAAGAGTGTTATTTCACCAGTTCTTTTTCTGTTTTCCATGCCTGGAAAAAAAAAATATATATATATATATTGCCTTCAGATACAGTTTTCTATATTATCTTAGAGAAAGATAGAATGAGAGCTGATCAGATGATCAGTACAGCAAATCACATTTTTTTCAGATAAGTACCATTTTGATCATTTCTTCCACCTTATTTACGAAACGACATTACATGACAAAGCAATGACAAAAATACATTGAAATAAACTCACTTTCAGTAACTGTTGCTCAATAACTGTTGTTCAATAAAATGAAGTAAAGTGAGATTCATCTAATCAAGTCTAATCTAATCTGTGATCTGTCTAAAAAAAAAAAAAAGACAAGAAGCTGAAAAGAAGTGATTCTATGTCAGTTATCTAAAGAAGGGAAATTCACTCCCTTGAGGTGTTTATTTTTCATTGCTCATTGGAAATGAGTTTAGGAAGTTTATAGCTAAGGAAAAGAAGAAAAGAGTTTATAGCATATATTTGAATGACTTAATTGTGATGAATTTAGGTGTATCCACTCTTAAGAAAAAAAATATTTGAATGAAAACATTATAGTACAGTAGAATATACAGCAAAAAGATAGTTTAGATTTGATTTTCTGGTCCTTTCATTAACTTGTTGTTACAGGAAATCTTTTTTTTTTTGAGCAAACTATAGATTTTAAAAGGCTTGCTATTGAAGTCTATAGAGAGATCTACACACTGATTCAGTAATATTCTACTAGTATACTACAAAGTTTGCATCTTTGAACTTCGTCCTTAAGATGCTTTAAAAAGTCCTGAAGTTTTAATTGTCAACAATATAAATTACTCAAATGAGTTTCAGATGCTTTTGGATTTTTGAAGTCAAAAGAAATAATGAGTGGAGAAACAGCTAGTAATCTCACTATTGTTTTCTCATAGTTTTCTTGGGAATTTCTTCAAGTCCTTTTTTTCCAGGAGTAGGTGTCAACAACATAGATGACTGAGGCCTTCAGATCTTATTTTTAAGTTGTCTAAGTCTAAGACAAGAACAGATAGAAAATGTTTTTCTTTTCCATATAAAACTTGCACAGAAGATGGCTGAATTTCTTTCATATCATCTCAGTTTTCCTGGATTGATACTTCAGAACTTCTAATACATCAAGAAATTAGGATTTATTATCTTCCTTTATAGACAAACACTTCTCGAAAGACTCCACACTATTGCATCAAATAATTTTCCTTTCTCTTGATATATGCCTTTTCTCAAAAAGTTCATCATTGTGTAGTATTATATTTTACTTCTTCCCATAAAATAATCTATTCTGTTGCCCCTACACACACACACACACACACACACACATATATAAAAGCTATATTGTACAAATAATAGAAATTTAATGATATTTAATGATTATGGAAACATTTAGAAAGGAGGAAACTGTATTGAACATATTTTATTTGTGAAGTTTTACTGAGTTTCAACAAATATTTGAATAGGATAGTAAAGAAAACAAAATGATAATATTTTCTTACCTGAGAAACAAGGACAAGGGAAACAAATAATGCATTCATTATGTAGCAGACCTTTTGAAATATATAAATGAATATTTAGAAAAAAAATTACAATCCAAACACAAAGGGAAAAAAAAACAGCTTAAAATTAGGCTAAAAAAAAAAAAAAAAAAAGAAAACAAAAGCATATAGATAAGGGTTCTACTCCGAAGAGCCAAGATAAAAACAAACAAACGTCACAGGACCAATAAGGCTAGAAGAAAAATGGAACTTAAGTCTAGGTTGACCTTTTGGGACCTGAAATGAGAAAGTGGAAAGTCCTTATGCTCTCCTGGATTACATCTGTCATTATCCCAGAAGTGCTTCATGTAGAATCACTTCTAATGTGTAACACATTTGAATGTGTGCATCTTTGGAATTATTTTAGGTCTATAATTATCATGATTAATAGATTAGCCTGGTAAGAATATTGATAGGCAACCAGATAGGCAACCAGAACCAAAGTAAACAAACAAAAACATCAAGCACCTTTTTAAAATCTATTCCTTTGGACAGCATATATTAGTGTGATTTGAAAAGGGAAAGATAGTACTCTATGAAATAGTTGTTAAAAAACTATTAGTCTTTGTGGCTCACTTCATATACTTCTGTATCTTAATTACGTTAATAATTTTCTTTTGTAAAAGTCCTTTTTTCTTTTCTGCATTCTTCCCTCACTGGAATTCTAGTGAATCATTTCATGCTTCTGTGACCTTCATACCTCTCTATATAACTTGTGTATTCATTGTACTTTACTAGAAAGTAGCTGTCAGCTCAGTTAGATCAAAACATCTTCAAAGTCACTTACTCAGATATTGCTAGCATGTTGCCTCTACAGAAATACATGTGTACATCAATATTATATTCCATTACAGAACAAAACTTACTTATGTAAATTCTCATTACTGAATAATTTCTAGCTCATTAATTGTAAATATTTTCTGGAGTATTTTATTTGGAATATTTCAAGCACAATGAGATCTCCTAATATAGTATATTAGTACTATTAGTATTATTCAATATAATATATTGAAGTTATACGAGTTTATATGTATACATGAATATCAAAACAAAGGTAAAATGTAGAATATTCTTTGATGAAAATGAAGGTCTATAGGTCATAACAGCATGCAGGAAATGATAAAAATTGAAGGTCACAGCAAGCCTTGGATTCCCCTGTTCTACTGAAATCTATTGGGAATACACTAGGAAATTGCTGCTGTGTACTCAGCCTTCCTGTAAGACAAAGCAAGAGGGAAAACAGTACTGAGAGCAGGTAAATGTACTATTTGAGACCTGGCAGCTAGAGCAGTCCTGCCATTTTCCAACAGAATTGCAATTATTACAGATATTTCTGCATATTAATTTCCTCTTTCCTTTTAAAGCTTCAATCCTTTAGTCTTCTGTTGGAGGTAGATAAGGCTTTCTTTATTTTTCCTCTCATTTTATTACATGCCCCTCCATAAACAGTTATAGCTCAACTGCATCTCTGTTTGCCTGAATGTATGCAACTCTTCAACTCTTTGTTCTCAAAAATAACAAACATCTACAAGTCTTATGTTTATTTTAAAAACGAAACACACACACACAAAAAAAATGAATTCCTCTAAGTAATATGGAAATATCAGCCAAAACAATTCAATATATTTGTTAGTAAAACTTCAGTTTTTTCTTTGTATATTTGTTTGCTTTCCAGAATTTCATGAAGCTTCAGTAAAAAAAGAAGTGAGGATGTTGCCAGGAGATATAGCATGCCAAATTTTGAGCACACTATCTTATTCTAAAGGAAACAATGATATAAAGGGTTATGAGTGCATCTGATAATAGTTTCTGTATTATTTGTGAGTGAGCAAAGTATCTAATTCTACAGGCTTCACTGTTATGTAGAAATACTGCATGTGATAAATGATTTACTTATGAGGCAAAATAAGATCTTTTTTCCTCATCTATAATAATTAAGTTTTTTTCTTTGTATTCACCATTTTCATTCTGAGATTTTATACTTTTAAGTAAAAAGTTTTCTGTATATGTAAGAAAATGAAATCGTTTTTATCTCAGTAGTGATTAAAACTTACACATTTCTTTATATAGCGTGCATACTCTTAAATGAATGATATTGATTATACTGCAGGTGAATATTAGTTTATTCAGTTACCACTCCTAGATTTTATTTTAAATAAATTCTAGTTCACTTACATAAATCCAAAATGAAGAACACTGGAAATTCACTAAAAAAATAGTAAATGGTGTAGTAAAGGTAACTTTTTTTAAAAAAAATAGATTACCTTATTTTTTCAAATAACCTTGATACCACCATACACCATATTTAATTATAAACTGTGAAGAATGTCTTTTAGAAACAAATTTCCATAATATATATATATTATTCATTTTGTTTTATACATAAAAGAGTACATTCCAAATATTATGATTTCATATTTTATTTCATTTCATCTTGGAACCCTTCTTGAAAAAAATAGCATTCTTGACAAATTTTGTTTAAACAAATGGTGGTATTTCCAGTAAAATCATAAATATAAGAGGTTAAAGGGTGTTAATTTAATAAATAAATAAAGTATGTTATTATAATAAATACTTCCACTAAGAAGTAGAAATATTTTATATTACTGCATCTTCAATGTAGTAGATTTGACTGCATAATATTCTGATATTCCTTGTGGAAAGTGGAGAGGAAAGCTTCATAGCCTAAGTTTTAAGATATGATTTTGTTTTGAACATAATATGAATTTATTCCTGTTGGCTGTATATTACAATAACATTTTTTAAAATGGGAAAGTTGCAAAGATCTTACCAATTTTTAGTTCCAATTTTTCACTAATCTCCATAGGATATTATTACAAGCCCTTTTAATTATTATATACAATAGGGACAGCGTTATGAATCTATATGAAAAAATATATATGTTGCCAATTTTTACTGAACAATTATATAAAACATTTAAAGAAGACTTACAAAAAAGTCTGTACACCCAATAGATTATTAAAATTGCTAACTTAGTTTTCCATTAACATTTTCTATTTTGGCATCTTAAAAGAGTGGAAGTCGATTTCAGCAGAACAACCTGTGGGGAAATTAGTTCATTTTGCTAAAGTATCTTAATAATTACAGTGACATCAAGGTTAATTGCTTAATCTGTATTGCCATAGTGCAGTCCTGTAGAAATCCCAACACAATCTGTTCTATAGTTAGTGCCAGAATATCCATATATATTGCAAGCTTGTCCTAAATAATAATAAAAACCTTTCTGATATAATTAAAAAAATAATATTTATCAGTATATATAAAAGCTACTTGATGAAAAAGACAGGAGATTTTTTAAAAAGTTAATATGTCTGTGAGGAGATAAAAATATCTGAGGTGGAAAATAACCTCAAGCATTTTTTTTTGCCTATTCTTTTTCACTTGCAAAATGTGAATTCTAGCCAAGTGCACTAGACTTGTATCAAGTCTCATTTTCATAACACAGTACATCATGATATAGGGCATTTTAACCAAAAAATCTCACTCTTTTCTAGTACTGAGTATTTTTTACAAATTGAGGTTTATTTACAAAATATTGCAATCAAGTTATAGAAAATCAGATAGAAAATATAGAAATCTTCACTATCTATACATTCAAATTGAACACATGCACACTTAATTTTCACTTTTCAATAAGTTACTATTCAGATATTTTATGTTTCTGGGAAATAGAAACAGATGATTAATGTAGTAATTGAAAAGGGACTCGTGGAGCCCTTAGACTCCTTGACTGGAGCTTCTAGTACTCTGGGTCCAGGAGAGAGCAATCAAGATGATTAAGGGATTGGAACATCTCTCATATGAGGAGAGACTGCGTTAGTTGGGCCTGTTTAGCTTGGAGAAGATTGAGAGATCTGATTAACACGTATAAGTGCATGAAGGGAGAATGTAGGGAGGAAGGGTCCAAGCTCTTCTCAGTGATGGCCAGTGACAGAACATGGGGTAATGGGTATAAATTGAAATGCAGGAAGTTCCATTTCTATGTGAGGAGGAACTTCTTTCCCGTGAGAGTGACAGAGCAGTGGAACAGGCTGCCCAGGGAGGTTGTGGAGTCTCCTTCTCTGGAGGTCTTCAAAACCCGCCTAGATGCCACCCTGTGCCACATGCAGTAGGTGTCCCTGCTTGAGTAGGATGGTTGGGCTAGGTGATCTCTAGAGGTCCCTTCAAACCTTAAACATTCTGTCATTCTCTGAAAGTTAAAGCTGATCTCAAAGATGTGTCTCTGAAGGTATGGTAATTAAACAAAACAGGATCTATCACCTTTTATTGTATATTTTATATAGCAGATATGAGATATACAGGTAAGAGTTAAAAGTATCACCAGTTTAAGATAACTGTTCCACTGATGATATTGAACCTATCATCAAAATGTCCTTTTCACTTTTAACAAAGACAGATTATGGTCAAGATCATTTTACATGTTAAGATTTTTACCTTGTAGGATCTGAGAAGACAAATAATCCTAATGTTATAGAGGGGAGGAATACATACCTATTGTTCTCAAGGACACATTCTTTAAAGTATGATCATTAAATAACCAAATAGATAAAAAAACATATACTTTAAAGTAGATCATATTTACATTTATAAATATATTTTTCATCTACCTTGTCAGCTTTTGCTCATCTGTCTATAAATCTGAGTAACTTTAAAGGTGAGTATCTTTACACCATATAAATTCTAGACACAAAATAGTCTAGATATGGAAATGCTTTATTTTAGTAAACAATCCACTTGGTAAATTTTAAGTCAGTTTCTTAAAGCATTAACTCAGACTATCATGAATTCCAAAACAGAGTGAGTAAACCGTTAATTTTCCTGCATTTTACTTGTTATTGCCGCTTATTCAATGTTTAACTATCTCCAAGGAAACAGGATTCTACTTGCATGAAGCAGTAGTTTTCATTTAAATGGTTTCTCATCTAAACACCACTCTAATTTTAAGTACTTATGGCAAGGGTTACGCATTTTAAAAAGCACATACGATTACAGTTAGAACTTATTGCAAAATTTCATACGAATCTCTTTCACCTAAACAATTCTGTTCTTTGAATTCTCTCTAAAAAGGCAGTTGATGAACTGATAAGTTTATTTTGTCAATCAAACTACAATTAAGAACCTGCAGGATTATAAAAGAAGAGAGCTGAAGGTAGCACTGCAGTGAGTCTATGCCTGTATATATTGCCTTCTTTTACTTTTCTGTATGAGTCAAAACAGTAACCTGCAAAAAAAGAAAGTCTTAGTAATAAAAGCTTCTTAGAAGACATAAAAGATTTTAATGTGTTTGTAGCTGAGTATTATTATTTGTTTCCCTCCTTGTCACCAAGGAAGTGATTTGTCACTGCCTAGGAAAGTTTATAGCTTGTATGATATTACCTCGGCTGAAACTGGGCAACAAGTAGCAACTGTGTGATGACTACTATGCTTTAGTTTAATTTCTTATTGCATTCTATTTAATATTTCTTTATTATAAAAATGCATATCTATGTTTTGTGCTCCTGTGAAAAATTCTCCAGTTTTCTCTCAAAAAGTATATACAATGGGAATTGGAATGAGAACTATGTTGTTATTAACAGACGACTTTTAAATCCCTACAGACAAGTGTTAGTTCAGCACTTCTGACTTTTGATAGGAATTGACAGTCACAGATAGCTAAGTTGTTTTGTACTGTTCAGTACTGTGTGACTTCATATTTCAGCAAGTTGAAAGGAGAGAGAATATTTCTATATATTTATGAAACATTACTGAATGTTATGTGAGTACAGGCTGATTATCTTTATCTATAATACAAATCTGGTTTCTTATTTAACTACTTCTAGGCGGATTCAATCATTTAATGTACAACATTTAAGAACGTGTTTACAAAGTACCTTCTGTCATTTTCACTATGGAAGTTATTTGCTGTTCAGCCTTTAAAGGTCACATAGTCTTGGCTTCCCTGACTTAATCGATATGAACTACATGTCTCTGCATCAGAATAAACAGCTACTGCAGGCTCTTTCCAGGTGAACTGCTGTGCTGTTCCTGATCTCTCCTTGCATCTGGGTAAGGTCTTTTCCCACATTCATAATCAGTGCATTGGATGACCAGAATGACTCTAATGACAAGCAAGACACTGGAACAATGCTAATGCAGTAGTATATGACTGATTGGACAACCTCAGCAAAAATTGATCTTTCTGTCACCCTTTCAAGTCCAACTAATGTGTTTTTTTTTTCAAAATGTCTTAGGTCTAGTTTATAGAGTTGTCCTCAGATATTTCATTCCAGTCTCAAAGGGAGTAAGGGATGAGATGATGGAGAAGGTCACTGACTATTGAACTGAAATTAATTAAAAGGCCAGTAAGACTTCAAAATATTGTTATTATCATACAATATGTGGCTTGATTCATTAGGCCGATATGGAGGATGAACTTATTAAATGCTAAAGATGTTTATTGTATTACAAGAGCAAGACTTTTATCAATACAGACTCTATCACCTCTACAGTCTTGCAGTTATAACAATTTGTTCCTATTTGCAAGCAAAAGTGTGCTAATTAGAGGCAAAATATCCTTGGAATGTTTAAAAATGAACATTTAAAAATTTGTACTTCATCATTATTCTGCAAGCTAACTTATGAAAATGACAAAATATATCCCCAGAAATCATACTCACATTTAAACAAATTAAAATTAAGTAGAGATACTATAGGAAAAATATATACATATACATTGATAGCTGTTTATGATCTTGCATGGTATTTATCCTTGCAGTAGCTCTGAAATATAGATTTGCCCAAACACTCTAAAATTGACAGGTCCAAGGAGAAACACATTTCTTTCTTTTCTTTTTTTTTTTATTGCTTTCAGAATTCTTAAACATTTTTCTTAATAAATCAGGCATATGTTAAAAAAAAAGTTATTATAAGCAATACTCACTTAGTTAACTTTGTCAATTTTGGTCACCATTGAAGTTGATCAGCTTTAGCTTGACTGGTCAAAGGAATACAAATTTAACAAGGACATAAAGAAAACTCTCTGTGAAATATAATAAAAATAGAAAATAAAAGATTTAAGTTAAATTGTAAGGATCTCTGACATACTACGATACTAGTACATTAGAGAAAATAAGAGAATTTATATCATAGAATCATAGAATGTGTAAGGTTGGAAGGGACCTTAGAGGTCATCTAGTCCAACCCCCCTGCACACGCA
>JAUBOD010000001.1:12003956-12030008 GCA_032353885.1 Nothura maculosa
AGCCCAGACTGCCCCCAACCCTCACATTACCCACTAGACCATCTCTGTTTGTTAGGATCAGGTCTAGCAGCGCCCCTGCCCTTGTTGGATCATCAACCACCTGTGTTAAGAAGTTATCTGTAATGTTCTGCAGGAACCTCCTGGCTATATGATTGTCCCAGCAGATATCAGGGTGGTTGAAGTCCCCCAGGAGGACCAGAGCTTGTGATCTGGAGGCTTCCTGGAGCTGCCCATAGAAGGCTTCGTCCATGTCCTCGTCCTGATCAGGAGGCCTGTAGTAAACTCCCACCACTGTGTCGCCCTCATTGGCTTGCCCCTTTATCCTAACCCATAGGCTCTCTACTAGCATTCCATCCTCTCCTATGCTGAGCTCTATGCATTCCAGTTGCTCTCTCACATAAAGAGCAACTCCACCACCTTGCCTTCCTGGCTTGTCCCTCCTGAAAAGCCTGTAGCCCTCCATGGGGCTACAATCCAATCACGGGAGCTGTCCCACCATGTCTCAGTGATCGCAATGAAATCATGGCCCTGTAACCGCACGTGCAACTCCAATTCCTCTTGTTTATTCCCCATGCTGCGTGCGTTCAGGCAGAGGCATTTGAGTGGGGCTCCCAATGTGTTTTTCCCCCTTGTCAGGACAGCTGCAGCCTGACTGTGCGGGCTTTCAGAAGTTTCCATATTCTGCCCTTTGGCCTCTTTAGTCCTAAAGGGCCCTTCACAGGCCACAGCACCAGACCACTGTGGATGATGTCATGGGCCATCAGCCATCATCTGCCGCCCCACCGATACCCTCCTCCTCCCTTGAATCTAGTTGAAAGCCTTCTTGATGAGCCCAGCCAGCTCCCGACCCAGTGCCCTCTGCCCCCTTTGAGAAAGATGGACTCCATTGGGTGCCATCATGCCCGGTGCCCCATAAGGCTTCCTGTTATCAAAGGAGCCAAAGTTATCGTGATGACACCAGCCACGGAGCCACGCATTGATGGATTGTACTTTAAGATTTCTTTCTGTATTGCCATCAGCGCTGGAAAGAATTGAACAGAAGATGATCTGTGCACCAGTGCCCCTGATTGTCCTCCCCAGCAACCTGAAGTCTCTTTTGATGGCCTGGAGGCTATGCCTTGTCGCTTCCTCCGCACCCACATGGAGGACCATCAATAGGTAATAGTCCGTGGGTTGGACCAATCTGGGAAGTCGTCTAGTGACATCCCTAATCCAGGCCCCAGGAAGACAGCAGACCTCTCTCAAGAAAGGGCCTAGCAATGGGTCCCTCTGTTCCCTGAATCTGGGAATCGTCGACAACAATGACCCTCCTATTCTGCTTCCTATCCCTGGTCAAACTGTGCAGCTGGCCTTTCCGACTACGGTACCTTTTTTGGAGGGGAGGGACCCACTCCCTCACCCTCCACTGACTGCCCTACCTCTCCCCTGACTCTCCACTGACTGCCCTCACCCTCCACAGACTGCTCTACCTCTTTCAGGGCATCATACCTGTTTGCCAGGGTCACCCTGTAGGGTAAGATGGGAGAAGGTTTCACCTTGCCACCATGACCCTGGACTTTTTTCCACCCATTTCTCTGCTCTTTACCACCTTCATGCCTTGGGGTGGGACCTGTACCCGACCTGTTGCTAGCCTGGTGCCTGCCTCCATTTCACTCCTTCTGACCTAGAAATTCCCCTTAACTTTTCCACCTAGTCTTTTAGCAGAGCTACCATGTGGAGCAGGTCCTCCACCTGCTCACACCTCACACTGGTGCCCTCCCCCGGGCCATCCATAGCAAGCGTCAGGCTGCAGCACTCCTTGCAGCCCGGCACCTGGACGGCTGCCTGCTTGAACAGCCGCTCAGTCTGGGTTCCAATCTCTCTTTCAGCGGGTGCTAACGCAGCCCTGCGGCGAGTCATTACCATGGTGGGTGTGCCCTGCCTGCGTGAACTGCCGCGCCGCGTTCCTGGCCGCTCGCGCTCCCTGGGGGCGGCTCTTGTAGGCGGGGGCGAGGGCCGCCGTACCCTGCCGACTCCGCCCCCGCTGCGCCTACGCCGCCTGGGGTTGGGGGTACCTCGCTCGCCCTGCTCGGGTGCGCTGCACTACGCGGCTTGGGGCCGCCGGTATAGCTCCCCTTGGGTAGGTCTTACGGCGCGAGCCTCCGCTCCAAAGCCGTCACCTACGACGATGAGCTAGAAGGTGGAATCATGAGCTAGAAGGTGGAATTTCTTTGAGGCTTTAGATATAGCCTTTAAATTCTATTCTATTTCCACTGTGTTCATGCTGTAATTGTCCATTGAAGGTACTAGTTCTGGGGCAAAATGTATTTCCTGGCCAGATTAGCTCTGAAGTACTTTTCATAAAAGTTGAAGGAAAAAAAATTGAAAAAAAAATCCTATATTACTAATAATTTTACATCTGAATACTTTCCTTTGGGAGGAAAAAAAAGTAACTTTAATATAAAAAAATAAAATGGTCTTATTCCAGTGTTTTCTTTGTTTTGCTCTTCTTCTTTGTGTAACCACATTCAAGTTTATAAATCTAGACATTTATTTATTTAGCTGGGATATCATGGGTAAATAAAAACTCCATTTTATGTATATATTTAATTTTATTCTAGTTAATCACAACAAAATTCTTTTTGTTTTTGTCCATAAGATGATTCCTCTGTAAATACCTCTTGAGTATCTTTGTGCTCTTTTTGATTAAATCTTTCATTTGGCTTATCTAGCACTTTATATCACTTTTGCTTTCCCAGATATCATTAGTATCCTGTAATAATTTTCTTCTATCATAGCTTTTACTCAACTTCTCAGTTTAACCAAAGGCCAGTTAGGTTATGAAAATATTAAGATTTTAAGCAGATCCAGCTTGTTCAGATTATATGAATTTATCCATATTTTAGCATTTTTGTAGTTTTTAAGTCAATTTATATTATCTAAATTTATGTTTATCCTATAATGTAACAAATTTCCATTGAAATTGCAGAATAAAAATCCACCCTAGTCTGTCTTAGAAAGGATTTGAAGCAATATGTAATTGACTCCTTCATCAAAAAATACTACTCTGAAACTTACATACAAGAACACGAAAAAAAGTGTCTGAACTGATCTGTGGGAGTATATTTTCATCAGAATAGTAAGGACTTCCGTGCGGGCTTACAGTTGTCTCTGCTGTCTGCAATGACTGTTGATGAGCTTTCACTTCACATAAGTATTGACTACAGTGACTGTAAATATTTTTAACAAAATTCCATACTTAATCATAATACTGAAGTAATAAATAATTATTTAAAAAAAAAAGTTGCAAATGGAATGGAATGGGCATTGGTAGTACAAATTCAACTGGTCATGCTTTAGAGAAAGAGATTTCTGATATTGACATCCCCTGCTAGGAGAGCACAAGTTTTACATTAGAAGAAGATGACAGTACTGAATAAATGCAACATCAAGAGATTGAGAATACACAGCAAATAGACACTAATTGGGAGATCATTTGGAAAGCGAACCAGCTGGATGCAGTTGGTTTGAGGGCACAGTGACAAATCTATCCAACAGCAGAGAAAACTCACAGGAGATTTGATGGACTTCAAGGAATACCTGTTAGCAAATAATTTGACAATTGATAGCTTAACTGGAAAGTGCAACTCTATCGAATTTTCTTTGTCCTCCTCTTTCTATCTCCTCTTCCTAAACTAGGCCTTACTGACCCTCTCTCAAGCTTTAAATATTACTTTACAGTCTTTCAGGATAATATATAGCTGTTATTCAGTAAATTGCAATAATGCCTGCTAATAGTTAACTTTTGAAATGAGTTTTGGCCAGTTTGTTTCCAAATGTGTAATGGGAATTGTATTGATATTCTTTCTTGGAATTCCAAGAAGATTCCAATGCTAACTTACCAGAAGCTATACTGATGATAAGTAGGCAAATAAGAAAATAATTATATTCAATGATTCTCATTTTATCTAGTGTAAATAGGTTTACAGTATACAATGTTTTCTCTCTCTCCTATCTCTAACTGACACTTTCTACCTCTGTTTTAACTTACTAGATCCCTGTGATAAGGTTTTTCAGTGAGTAGGGCTAAAAAAATTTATGAGATTCTGTTGGGGTATATTTAAGGTATTTGCTTGCTTGTTTTTTTGACAATGATCAGACTTGTACATCTAAAATTAGATCTCTGCTGTTTTTCTGCCTAATCAAAGAGAGAACTTTTGGAAGGAAAATCTAACTGTTTTATGTATACCTTTTTTCTGTATTTTTATCATGAAATATAACTATGTAACTTAAACTACATGACTTTTTTTTTTTTTTTTTTAATTTATGCTCTGATCTAGAAAGAACACTTTCTTGATCCTTGGTCATAGAAGTTTGTTTTTCCTACTCCTGGTAATCAGAACATCTCATTACTGCTCATTAGTGCTCCAGGAGGCCATTTTAGCAATGCAAACATTCATCCATTAGAGTCAGATGTTTTCTTGAATTTCTAGTAAGTCTTATAAAATTATCATTTTCAGTGCCTGTAGAATTTAGCAGTACCAACAGGTAGATGAATTTGCAATTGTTTGATGTGGACTCATATTTTTCCTCCTTAAAGAAAACACCATTTTTGTTCCTTAATGGTTCACTTAATGTTTGTCCTATACAGCTTTTCATCAAATGTGTGCTGCAGGGGTTGTGAGCATCTTAGGTGATACACATTATTATTAATGACATTTGCTACTCATCTATGAGAACTGTCTTTATTTATGCCACCAGGCATCTATTAGCATGACTGGAGGACAGCAAGTTAAACAGGTCATCACAATCAACACCTGCAAAAATAACTCATTTATCATGTCCATGTCAAATTTGCCAGAAACACAACCTTTCTGGAAGCAAGAAAGAACCACAAGAAAGGTTAATGGATTTAGAATGCTATTGAAGTCTTAACAAATAAGCAGTTGCAACAATGAACTTATTAAATATTTGCCATACTTTGTGTTCTCTGCTTGTACAGAGTAATTGAATAATCTATTTGCCTTTTAGTATAGCTTCATGACATCTTATGGTTCAAACTATGTTCAACATGAATAAATGTTCTTGATAAATGCTGAATAGAAATATGCATTGGTGTGGAACCATTGAATTGAAAAGCTCATTTAGGACCTGATCCTGTGAAACACAGAATGAGCCCCGTAAGTGGTTATTCTCTCAACTTGAATTAAGAGTTTCTGTTTATCACCAAAAATACTCATCATCTTGCAGAATCAAATATTAATAAACATTAATTCTGGTTAAAAAAAAAAAGCATATCTGCAAGATTTCTAAATTTTCCATCTTCAAAATTGAGTTTGGAAACATATGAGAAAAATAACAGGATATTCTGAAGGAAACTCTTATCTATCAAAACTATACTGTTCAATTTCACTGCCACTCTAGTTAGATATTCAAGATGCTACTGTAATTTGTTGCTGCTTCATTGACTGTTTTATTGTCTTAATTTTAATTAATGATGGAAATGAAAAGTAACTATAATACAGAATAATAAAAAAGCAGGATATTAGATGCATCAATCATGCATATTTTATTTCACTGGTATAACCAATTTTGTAATTTGCATACAGAAGCCTCAAATTAAATGAGCATAGTTGTGAAGAGAAGCTTCATTTTTGAAAGCTCATCTCATCAATAAATTAAAACTCAAAAACAGAAGCACAGTGTAACTCTGTCATGGTATTACTGAAAACTGCATACACTGAAAACTAACTCATGCTACATTACCTTTGTAAGGTCTCTGGGATTTTATGTATGGCACTAACAATTTAATTGGTACATTTTTACAGAAAAAGAAACATGATAATTAATGAAACATTGCATTTACCAAAGGCTCATTAACGTGCATTTTTATAGTTTCTATTCAGTTTATTGCTATTCAAATTTTAGTCACTGGATGAATGGATGGATGGACACACATACAAAAAGAACTTCTGCATTTCACAGGAAATAGAAGTACCAAATAAACAAGGGAACGTTCTTCTAATTATTCCATCTCAATTAGAAAGAACAACAACAAAAGGCATGAATAACACAATACACTTTTCATAGGAGATACATATAGGTAGTTTGCAAAGGAAAGGAAAGGAAAGTATTTTCTAATATTCTAAGTTAATGACATCTACATAGTAAACAAACAAACAAACAAACAAAAACTTATGTGCTACACATTAAATCTGAAGACAAATATATATCCAGATGAAAACTTCATACACTGAAAACAAATTAAATTCTAGCGCTATGTCAGGTACACTTGATAGCTTCCCAGGCAAAAATGATGCATTTATGGTTAGTTGAGAAATTCTTTTACAAAATAAACAAACAAACAAAGGCATATAATTAATATTACTTCTGAATGATAATTTCAGATCAAAATCAAAGATTATGAAGATTCTGGATATTTATTCTGAGGTTATGTTTTCATCCTGACTTCAGAAATCTGTATGAATTTTATTCTGTTAATTTGACTGTATTTCCTTTGATGTGAGGTATTTGCTCCCTTTTAACATATTTCTTTTTCAACAATATATCTTTAGCTTCTTTCTCATTTTGTTGTGTGTTTCTGGAGTGTGCTGCTTTGTACACACTTTTATTGCAGATGTACAAACTGTTCCTGGTATTTTCTGCACACTTGAAGTCAGTTTTTCCTGTGAAGCAATGTTTGTCTGTTTACTTGTTCATTTCTTTGAAGCTCTTTCTTCAGAATCCTACAGGATGCATCTTTACTGAAAGACAAATAAGAAATAACAGTAGCAGCTTCTCAAGAGCAGTCTTCCGAGCTGAATTATGTTCTTTTTTTCCTTTATTTTATTGATGAGATCTTGTATGGCTCTTTAGTTAACAGTTTTACTGTTGTTTGAGACGACACTTATTCACTGATTTAATATCACAAAGATTGTCTTCATCCTTTCTCTAAGGAAATGGCTGCAAGCTTACGTATAGAAGGAAATGATGCATCACTACTCTCCTGCTCCCAGAGCTCCAGAGTTTTTAATGGCTGGTGGAAATTGTAAAGGGAACCAGCTCAGAGTGGCATTCTTCTCTAGTGATCTGTAGAGTCAGAAAAGAAGAGCTTGGCTAGGAAAAAAAGGGTCACATGGAAGTCTTTCTATGGCAGCTCCCCATGACTTATGCCAGGGAAACCAGCAGACTGCATAAACCCTTTACCTAGGTTCCCTAAGGAAGTCTGTAGCAAAATATGTAAGGCAAGCTGCAAGAGGAGATGATGCTGTCTTTAGGAAAAAGAAAGCCTCTCACTTACTCAAGTATGAGAGATTATTTTTCTTGAGCCACTACTATGAATGCTATTAAGAAACAGAAGCAAAAAGACAGAATTTCACTCTATACTGTTAGATACAGAAGTGATGACACCTCTTTAATATGTGAGGGTTATCTCATATATAGGATTAAAAAGTTCTAACTGAACTATATTTTGTTTATCCACATCAGGACTGCTTCTATTGCAGTTTCTTATGCTCACGTATAGTATCACCTTCCAAGGATGCACGCAACACTCCATTTCTTCAAAATATCTCACTTCAACTAATTTCCACCATAACAGCTAATAACTGCTAATAATTACTATGATAATAGTAAATGTGCATGATATAACCTTTTAGGCAGATTTTAAATTACTTTAGCAGTTAAAGACAGCAGAGAAAGAGAGGCAATAATTTTTCAATAGTTGAATTATTCTGAAAGGGATACAAAATGGTCATAGCCTCTCCAGTGAATCCCCAAAATGGCTAAGGAGGTAATATTGCTAAAGTTCATCTTACTGTCACCTTGTGTGCCATCACAGCTTTCTGTCCAGCTTAACTGCCTGGCCTGTCTAGTTGTGATAAGCTCTTTAAGACAGGGGCTGCTATTTCCTGTTACTGCCTTTTTCCAGTGAAGAAGGGCCTACATCACTGATTACAAATACAATGTATTGAAAATCCATCAGGAAATTTAAGCACCATCAGTGTTCCAAAACCTTGTTATAGCTACGTGAAGAAGACTGCACATTTTCACTAAAACAGTTAAGTGAATAAGAGACTTTGTTAATAGCATTATGCAACAATTTAAGTCTCTCTTTTTTTTGTATTTCCTCATCTCTTTCTAATAGAGCTGGACTATATGAAAATTCTAATGATGTGCCATGCACTTTTACTTATTTTAAGTTTACAGCTTTGTGTCCTCTTTCCTGACATCACCATGTAATCTGCAACTTTAACTAGAATGCTGAAGATAATGTCACAATCTTTCTGAACAAATATGCTGTAAACAAAATAAATTTGTTTCCTAGCAATAGGATCCATGTGAAATTTTTCTGAAGAACTTCATCCCCCAGTCAAGCTTCTTTCAATGTAGTGAACTGCCTGAGAGAAAACAACAACAAAGAAACAACAAATAACAGTGAGAAAGGGCAATAGACTAGACTGAATTTAACTGAGAGGTCATGTGATTATATCACTTGAGGGAACCTACTTCCTAATTACAGCTTAGAGAATGCTTACAAGAATGGCAGTAAATGATGCACAAATTTTTTTAATTTTTTTTTCTGATGAGAATAATAACAATAGTTAATTATAAAGAAATGAGAAAGCATAAGCTAATGAGAAATAAGATACTTATTTTCCTCTGTAAGCCTCCTACTTCAGACCTTTTGTTCCTTTAACTGACCCATTTAACTGCTTACACAAGCAGTTAAACTTTTTTTTTTTTAACTATGACATTACTTAAATTTTTATTTAAGATATGAATTTGGAGGTTTTGTTTTCCCCTCCTCCCTCTTTGCCTCTCTAGCATCTAGGTGAGGAAAAAGTATGCCAAAGACAGTGTAGACATGGAACACAGGAACTAAACAGAATCATGCAGAAGCACTCTAGCATACTGCAAAAATACAGGAAACAATCTGGGATGATGTTTTGTACCTGATACTATGCGGCTCATAAACAGCTGCTAATAAGTGTCCACCTGCATTTGTACCCAGACTGTATGATTTGAGTAAAATGTCATTTTCAGATGCTGGAGTAAGCCTGAGATACAAATTTTGTAATTCTTTACTGCCTTTGATTAATATTCATATAATTTTAATGGACAATACAGTAGTACAACTGACTATTTTTGAAATCTCACTGAGTTTAAACCTTCATCTATACTGTCTCATCTGTGATTGGACATGTGTTCTGACACGCCTAGACAGCATTTTTGTTACTCAAATTGTATACCATGGAGACTATGACCTACAATTCAAAACTTTTAAGGTGATCTTCATGTTTCTGTCTTGTAAATCCACAGAAAGAATGTAATAAAAATATAATATATGCAGAAAAAAATAGCAAATATGGGACACACAAAAAAGATCAGGCCAAAATCCAACATATATATTCATTTTTCTCATTAGGAACACACTTGAAAAAAGTAATTTTTACTTTTCTAATAGTTTTTTTTTTTTTACAAGTTCTGATATGCTGTACAAGCCACCAATACTTTGTCTCAGGTGCACTGACAGAGCACATCATTCGCAGTGTTTGCTAGCATCATGTCAGTTCATTTCAATGCTGTCAAAGTCAATTATCTACTGCAAAGATGCTTGGTGCAACTGTCATTGACCAGAAGTAACTAAATTGAACAATATGAGCATCTGACACAAGATTACAAAGCCTTGAAGCCAGCTCACAGACTGTAAGACTTTCAAGCTTAACTGAAAAATATCTGTGTAAATAGTATTAACCTGAACATATGTGAAAATCACAAAGGAACTGCATGACTCTGATTCAAAACTTTTAAGGTGATCTTCATGTTTCTGTCTTGTAAATCTACAGAAAGAATGTAATAAAAATATAATATATGCAGAAAAAAATAGCAATATGGGACACACAAAAAAGATCAGGCCAAAAATCCAACATATATATTCATTTTTCAAGTCAATACAAACTTTAACTCCACAAATAGCAGTGAATATGTTAATTTTCAGAGATATTTCATAACTGATTAGTACTTATCATTTGAACATTTTTGCATATACTTTAAAATAGTCAAGGGAAGTATCCAATCTGATCCTAGATAAATATTAAGGCAAATGAAATAGTATCAGGGTAGTAATTGACTCATTTTTTATATATAATAATTTTATTTGTATCTTTGTATAATGTTCACAGGGCAAAATAAGGACAGGTTGAAATGAAGAGTCCTTTCTAGTACTCATGTTTAATTAATATGAGAACAACCTAAAACTTAAATATTCAGATTTAATTTCTTAACAGTCAACTTGATCAGATTCCAAATTTCTTTCCGAGATCTGTGCTTTAAAATATGTGGGGAAGGAGGAGATAATGGCGGGTAAAAGTGGCAGTAAAGTCTAGGATACTCCTTACTTGTTTATACTCTTAGTGAACTGTATATACTGCAATATGTGTAATACCTAACTTTTAACTTTGTTTCTTTAAGTATAGAGTACAGTCTGGATTAGGCTACTAATGTCCCTAAGAGATGTCAGGGAGGCACTGAATCATGAGAAGAGACTGAACAGGCAGCACAAGGAGAAAGGCAAGGGAAGACCCAGATAAGGGGAAGAGCAGAGCATACAGCATGAGCTTTGGTCTGACTGGTTTAGGTTCATTTTCTGGAGAAGTGCTTTCCTGAACAACTCATGATTTGAACATGAACAACTCATCTCTGCCTGAGCAGAAGGGTTGGACTAAATGATCTCTAGAGGTCCCTTCAACCATTCTGTGATTCTGTGATTTGTATAATTTGCGAAAAGCATGGCACCTGCATCCTTCCTGCACCAATACTTCCACTAAATACTTTTTTCCGAAGTGCTTCAATCTCTTCTGGGTGGATCCTCTTCATTCTCATTTTTATCACTAAGATGGTTGAATGTTCGCATGTGGCACAATTAAGATTTTTCTCTGCCAGAGAGAAACATATACTTCTAGATCAAGAGCCTGCCACTCCTCTGTTTTGAAACTATTCCATTTTTCATGCAGTAATCAAAGATTGTTGGACCCAAGACACAAAGAAAAGGACGGAATATGCATGTGTGCATGTGTGTGACTTTCTAGCTTACTAATCAAAGCTGTCATGTCATTTAGAAAAAGAGAAGACATTTGTATTTTAGTTTCTGCTCCAGTAGCTTTTTTTTCTGTTGCTGTTGTTTGATTCTTTTTTTATTATTTTATTACTTTTATTGGTATTTTTATTGTGAAATCACACAATATGCTTTAGAGCAGGGCTTTTCATCAATTTGTTTCAAGCAATGAAAAGAAATGTTTATATACTTTGCCTCTTCATGCAATTTGAAGCGGAGGATTGGGGAGGCAGATATAGTAAGCAATGAATTCCCTTCGTTCCAGCAGATCATCAGAGGTTAGAGGGCCTAGGGGCTGATTGGACTTATCTCTTAATAGAGATACCAAATACAATCATAATTATATGCACGACTGGCAGCACCAGATTCATGTACAGTCTGTCAACTGCAATTATGATTGTCTTTAAAACGAGTAGCTGAGTTTGTGAATAGCATGATTTATTCAGAGGTCAGTACAGGAAATTCTCTACTACAGTGTGGGGTTCTTATCTAGTTTCTAATGCACAAACACACAATCATCACTCACTTCAGAAGACGGGAAAGGGCTCTCGGTCTTCAGGAGTCTCCTCAGATGGCATCCTCACCCCAAGGGAGGAAAGGGGGATCAGCCTGCTCTTCGATCCCATCCAGTGACAAAATTATGATGGAGTCCTGCCTCTAACCGCTTCCCTCCTTAGTTCATCATTTATATATATATAAATAAATATATATATTTATATTTGCATTTAGGTGGATCTTGAGTGACTCTAGTCAGATTTACTTTTATTATTGATTGCTTTAAAAAATTCAGCTGTTAACCACCAGTGATGTTATCTAATCCTGGTAGTTGCCTCCCTATTTTTTCCCCCCACTCAGACATTAACCAGCAATAATAGTTCTGAGTAGTTAGTTCTGACTGCATCCTGATGAGGAGATAGATCAGCCAAAAGCCATTTCGTCAGAAATGAAAGAATGACTATAAGTCAATTATCCCATAAATGTGGAGACAGCCCAACACCCCATTAAGTTCTCCTTGCATGGCAGCGGGTTGCACACCAGGATCTCCCCCTGAGCAGGTACACCTCTCAAAGTTGCTTCTCGGAGTTAAGAGATGTTTGCCACAACAGATTTGTGGTGAGTATAGTGCGCTCTCTTTCTTTAACTTTACTTTGTAACTATATACAAACTCCCCCAGTCAAAAACTGTTGACCAGGTCTGGGACTAGGATTGGATCCATCTGCACCCAGAGTCCTTTCAGAAGGATGTTGGAAAGCAAGAGAGTCCAATCTGAAACTTGTGGCTCAATGGGAGACTGTCCTTGATAATTCTCCGTGCATCTTGAAACTCCATGCAGTAAATAATAAGCAGCCTTGCCTTAGAATCCTGTGAAACCATTGTCTATATCAATAAAATCTAGTACTTTTTCTTTCATGCTAATGAAGTGCATTGTGTGACTCTTCCCCACCTCCAACTCATTCAGTGACATTCCTGCTTTCATTTAAAGGTGTAGTCAATTGAAAATTTAGAAAGCATGTTCAGTGAGGTGTGATCGTACGATAGAAGTGGGCAATTGAGGGATGTGGTGTGTTTTGGTATTATGAGATTGGAATGACAATCCAATCAGCAGCAAAGCCCATCAGAAAGGACGGATCTGCTACCATTTTTGGTCCACCATCAGACATCTTATTGTCTTATGCAGCTAATCAATGAAGCTTACCAGATCACTTTCTCTGCAAGAAGTACAACAGAGTTCGGCCTTGGTATCTTCGCTATTCTTCATTCAGTTATCTGCTGTACAGCAGCATCAGGTTACCACCACCACAGAGAATACAACGGAGTTTGACCATGGTGTCTCCATTCTGCTCCACTCTTTATTTGCTTTTATTAGTGTGCTAGGAGGGCAGATTTTATTGCTTAGGGAATCGTAAAGGATTCCATACAGAACAACCATCCTGGAAGTGAGAACTGTCTCTCATCCAAGGCAAGGCTCTGTAATCACATAACTTCTGATAGATGCTATTTTTTTTCTGTAATTTCCCCTTTTGGGGGAATTTTTCATGCTTTTTAGTGCTTAATAAGGTAAAGAGCTCAGCTAAAGTAGATGATGTAGTATAGCATAGGGCATAGAGCATAGGGAATGGCGTTTGGAAGATCTCACAGGAAGCTACGGGCATAGTTAATTACCTTAATGATAACCCCATGCCAACTAATTGGGCAGTAGGTGAATCTTCCTACCGTACTGGGAGTATATATGCAAATCAAATAACACAATAAATGCCATTTTTGCTGCATCCTCATATTGGGGTCTATGCTCTATGGCCCTGGGGCAGGTAGAACCCCAGGTCACTCCAGCTAACGAACGAGGCTTGCCGACTCCCGTCGGCAACACCCATTCTTGAGCAATTTTAGTATATCTCTTACTGGTTTAATTGTGAGAACAGAATATATGCAGAACACAAATACAAAAAACAAGTCTGAATGAGTACCTAAAACTCAGAAGAATTTCTGAATCACGAAGCAAGTCAGGCACATTCACTTCCAACTTACCTTTTCTACCTTAGTCTGACCTTTTATGGAGTGTGCTCTGTTTTCTAGAGTAATGTTACAAATGTTTTATAACTTACCCAGAATAGGATATATTTAAGTAGAAGAATGATTTCAAAACAACTTTAAAAAAATCATAAATCTGAGTTCTGTTTAGACCACTTTGATTAGGTATTTTGGACAATATAGGACATACAGGACATTCAGACAATCTGCAGCCAAAGCTGCAGATACTGACAGAAAACCATGAGAATTAGTTGCTGGTCAATAAACTCTGTGAATGATGCATTGAATTCCTGTTTGACATACCAGAAAAGAAGAACAAGTTGTCTATGGTGTTGTAACTTACTTAAAATAAATAAATAAATAGAAAGGTTTATTCGGGACTTGGAGTATGAAATACCAGATTTGAAAATGGCAGTTTTCAATGTCAGTGACCAAAGTTAGAATAAATTGGAATGTAAATGTCTGTCATCTTTCGTACTTCTAGCCCTTGATGTATTTAAAATCAAAACCCAAAAATCTTTCAGCTCCGATGTGACAACCGTTAAAATGATGAAGAACTATACCTTGTTCACTTATTTTTATATAGCACATATCTGTGGCAGCTACTAGTGAAAAGTTGTAAATCTATCTTGTGAAAGCTGATAAATAACTAAAATTCATCAGTTTGCTGAGCTGACATGCTTTCTGCGCTGGTGTCCATGGAAGACAAAGGAGCAGAAAAAAATAAAGATCGACATGCATTATTTAGTTAAGTGTGGAGGGCACAAAAGATGTTTTCCTTAAAAATAAATAAATAAATAAACTTCTTAATAATTATTTTTTCTTCTTAATTAAAATGAAGAAAGTTATCCAGTAAATTCTTTTTAAAATCTAATAACAAGTCTAGAAAATATTGAGGCACTTTTTTCTAGACATTATCAAAAAGTTATTATTTGGATGTAAGAAATGAGTTATTTCTTTATATGGAGGAAAATGAGCAGTTACAGAATTGCAGGTTTTTATTCTGAATTATTTGCAAAATTCACATAGTTTTTGAAGAAAGAATAAATTCTTCAATGAAAGAAAACCTTATACATATCACATATAGTTTAAAAACATCATATAGCACCTTTGCCAAGGGCCCAATAGTTTAACAGTTCTTCTTTTTTCTTTTGTTTTTCCTCCAGAAAGAGGAAAGAGCTTCCAGAAAAAAAAATATAAATTGTACGAACATTATCTTGGAAAAATATTTACATAGGGTGATGATTACATTAAGTATTTTTGCTCTGGAAGTTTGTGATGCTGCTATACTCCAATATCAGCACTAAGATAACTAGATGATTGTTAACTGTTTTAGAGACTACAGAAACTTTTGTCTTGTAAACAATTCCAAGAGACTGCATTGGAATTTGGCATTTAATCCTGAATAATTAAAATTGAAAACAAAACTAAAAGAATTATTTGAATTCAAATACAAAAAAACCCGATTTGACAGGCTAGCGTGCATTCAGTTAAGTCTAGTAGTAAGAGCGTATAATTAACACCTCAATGTAACAGATCCTTTTTCTGTAAATATACAGTGTACTTATATATACTTAAATATACTTAAATATGTACTTAAATATACTTAAAGTCCTTACACCAGTTATGTCAAAATTATTGAAATAAAGCAAACTGTAGGCAAAGAATGCAAGAAGGAAAACTGATACATAGAAAGGTGAAATCATTCACCCATGAATCAGTAGGAAAATTGAGAGCAGAATGCCAAAATCTCTCTTCTATGGTTCTGCAGCTGCCCATTTGTAAATTAGAGGCTTAATATCACCATTAGCAACCTCTTGTTAAAAAAAAAAGTCACAAGGTAATACACAGCCTGGAAGACATACATCAGTATAATGCTTACCTATCCCAAATTAATGTAAAACCATGTAATAGGTAAATATCCTGATGCCAACAGTCAAAGTTGAGTTATACTCCTGCAGATTTTCACATCCCTCCAACCCCCATGTGATACCTATAAATGACTTCTTCAAATCCATTCTTCTGAGACAAAGGTAATGGATACTGAAAAGATACCGATTCACTGAAGGGAAAATATGTTTCATAAAAATACAAACAACAGGAAGAGTAGAAAAAGAGAGCAGCCTGGTGAGCAGTGGGATGAAATAAAAAGAAAGAAGAAAACTTAGATGAAATAATGAAATTTCTTTCAAGAAAGAAATACATCTAAAAGAATTTTTATTTCCAGTAAGTGTAATATATAAAATTTGTAATTTTAATAATAAAGAAAAAAAAAAGAAACAAAAAAGTCAATAGAAATTGAATGTTTGCTACAACTGCTTCCACTGAAAATGAGTATCTAGTCACATTGTGAAGAATCACATTTACTGTTACTTTAACTTATTTGGGAACATATTTCTCAAACACAACTTTAGCCTGACCTTCGATGGGGTCTTGATATTTAAAAACATGGTAGCTAAGTAAAAGGACAACTTTTTTACTCACTTTAAGAGCTTAAAGTTGGCTTGGGCCATGTATGATGATAATGAAGGAATAATTCGTGGTATATCATCTCCTTATCATCTAGAACCTTGATTATCTATCTTATGTGCCATACCTTCAAAATACAACACATCTGGACTGTTGTGCATTAAGAAACCTAAAAAGCTGCATAAAGTTTGTGTTCTCTAGGTTCTATATTTTACAAAGTCTCTAGCATTTGAAATTACTATTTTTGAAGAATAAAGAGTCTGGACTCATTACGAGTAAATATGGCCCAAAATTCATGGGAGACCTTCAGATCTTTAGAGTGACAGCTGGACAGAAGGGTGGGTACTGAAAAGGTATATCCAAATGCTCTGTTCATCACTGGCAGATAAATTGTGCCTAACCTCTCCATTTTGTCCTGAGGACCAGAGAGAAAAAAGGTGAGAAAATCTCTTTAAGACAGCTTTACAGCAAACTCAACGTTGAACAGACGCTTTTGTCTTTTTGTGGCTAACAATTTCATTTATTGATGTCCCAATCGACTGTTGGGGGAGGTTTCAATACCTCCCCCAAGAGGAAGATTAAGACACAAACGAGGTCAAATGCCGTACAATCTTATAAGCTCTAGGAAGGATATCTTTGTTATGTGCTTTTTATGGTTATCATACTCTGTCCAACTTAAGACGCCATCTTCCTTTGCAATGACAGATTCCTAAGTTCACTAAAGGAGCTAGGAACAAGAGAAATCATTGATATGTGCTCACTCATTTGTCTAAGACATACAAACGTTTTGATATAGTCCCAGTAAAACTAACTGAGGTGTATATATATATATATCTTTATTTATATATTTATATTTATATCTTTATATATTTATATATATATCTTTAGAAGTTCAGGATTTGCACTGCTGAAGAGCATAGAATGGTTTAGGCATTAGAAAAAAGATTTTCATAGTAGAGTGTTTTTTTAAAAAGCAGCTCACAGCTCACAGAAAGAGGAAAAGTTAGTAATTTCCATAAGTGCAATATGAGAATTAAATCAGAAGGAGTGATAAATATACATTCTTCCAGAGTTTTTCTTGTTCTAAATAATGGTTCCATAAGGAGTTATTCTAAAACGGTGAAAAACTGCATGTTCAAATCAGTTATTTTGCCACAGTCATTTATGGAACAATAAAAGTACTTAACTGCAGCTGTAACAGAAGTTTTTAAATCACTTTTTTCCAAGAAATAAATTTGTAAAAATGAATTATGGATTTTATGAATTTACAAATTTTAAAATGAAATTATACTTAATGCCATTAAATTTCAGGGATTTTTTTCAGATTTAGCCTCATAGACTGAACATTCAGGAATCTGAAAGTAAGATTGAGTTCTCTTCATTTCTAGAGAAGCTGTAGAAATGTCCAAAGTGGACATTCTTCATTGGAAAGATTCTTCTCATCATCTCTCTCCACTTAATAAAATGTTAGTGCTAAAAGATTTTTGTAACAGCAATGACATAGGGGAAAAAAATCCTAAATATGCTTTTCTTAACTGTAATGCTCTTTAGAAATAAGTGAAATCATTTCAAATGTGAGGCTTTTTTTCTAAAGATCTAACTTATCTTCTTGTCTTTCAGCTATGTTTCATGACCAGAGTGGTTCTCTCAAGCTCAGGGGATAATGATTTAAATTCTGTTAAAAAAAATGGTAACCAAATATCTGATATCTCAAAACATCATGCCAGCCTGTTGAATTCTTATTCTTGAATTCTTATTTATTATGATGAAGTGTTTTAAATGCTGTATTTCCTGCAACAGGTGAATATCCCAGATGAATTTATTCACTTATATTCTTTTATTTACATTATTTCAGTAAATAATTGAAAGTAAAATATTTCATTAAACACAGTGTGATACTTATTCACCTATTCAGATAATAGCTTTCCTTAAATATATTTATATGTATATATATATAGTATATATATATGAGATTTTGGGTTATAATTTTAGGGGGATTTTTTGTTTGTTTTTTTTTGTTTTTTTTTTCCCCACTCCATCCCTGCTTTCTTCTAATTTTGCACAATACTGTGCAATAGGCTAATTGATGCTGCAAGCTATTACTTTGTACAAATACTTCTTATACTACACTTATAGTCTACTAGCCCTCTGAAGCATACCCTTCAGGTTCATTTTGAGAGCCATGTAATGAGGGTATTTACACAAAATAAATCATAAGGTCTTCAACTCCACTTGCTCCCAATCACAGAAAAAAAATACAAGCTTAAAAATAATGATTTATATTCAGTATAATGTCTTCTGTCATAATTAGTCTGGATAAATAATTTATATTCTGTCATGGATATTGAGCTTAAAGAATATTAAAGGAACATTGGTGCAATCTAAGCAGAAACCACTGTTTTCATATATTTTGTTGCAATGTAAAAATATATATTAAAAAAAGATTAAGGTATAGAAATACTCACTTTTGTAAAAAAATAGCAAGATGCACTTATTGACTCAAAACAAAATAACTAGCTTCCATCTGAGAATCTTTGAAAATGAAATAAAACAATGGAAATTAGGAATAAAAAATAGGTTAATATTTAAAGCCTAAATACTTAAGTCTGAAATAATTACATTTTACAAATCATCTTACAAATTTATATATTTTCAAATGTTTCTACCAAGCAAAACACATAAAAGTAAATGAATCAGTTCATCTGATGTAACCCTATGTGCTTAATCCTTAGCCCAATCATAACAAGGTATTTGGGTGAAAAACTCTGTCTTTTGCTCTGTAGTTTTTTCCAACTCAGAATTTGACATTTGATTATTGATTAAAGACTAGTGCCTACATCTTTAAATTCCTGGGTGAATTAAGGTTTCTAAATGTCTCAGTGAACAATTTATCTTGTGTGACAAAGTGGAACAGCTTCCTTTTCTCTATTCACTGTAATGACCAAAAAACACTGCTATGGGTATTTTACATTTGTGTTAAGAATCTCTCTGTTAAATAAGGATGTTAAAATCTTTTAAATAAGGATGGTCTGTGTCATCCTCAACAATTATACCAGCAAATGTGTTGGTGAAAAAATGTAGGTGAAAAACTATCACTGAGCTATGATTTCACATTTTTTCAAAATCAAAATTATTTAGGAAAATCAACCAAAGTTCAAAAATCCAATGACTAGTGTGTGTTAGAGCTACTGTAGGAAATGACTTATTTATAAATCTTTAAAAGATGCAAAATAATTGATTCTCAAGTACTGAATTGTTCAGGTAAGTAACAAATTGATAACTTTTTTTTTGGGGGGGGAGAGAATGCTTTTTATTACATTCAATTAATTAATCAATTGTCTCTCCTTTGAGTTTTGTATCTGTACAGGTACAGATAAATCTGTATTTGTAATCATGGACCTAATGTTGAAGGACAGGTGGCTGCACAGTTATACATTTCTCGTGAGCTCAGAGGTGCATTTGCTGCCATGAATATTGTTACTATAGGAGGAAAGCAACAGGAATGTTACAGCCGGTTCAATTTTCCCGACAGTTCTCAGGAACTTCTAAATTTCTAACAGTTGTTATACACTACAAATGCTTATATTATGATCCTGTCTTGTTTGATATCTCTTGGTACATCATTGATTCATGAATATTACATCAAATTGAGTATGTATAATTTTCATGTCATGTATTTTGATGTGCACATTTTCAGTCCACATTTTTAGGATTCCTCTCTTTTGATTTTTCTTACTTTAGTTATAGTATCTTTTGTAGATAATTAGTCAAGGTTTAAGTTTGTAAAATTATTTTCACATTTGAGGTTTCTGTCAATTATTCTTAGTTTCCAGTACATGAAGCAAAGTAAATCCTGGAATCCACAAAAATTCTTACTTCCTTCATGAATTTGGTAAGTCCAGGAACAATGAACAATTCTGTCCTACATCTTCTGTTCTTTGTAAATGATTTGGATGAATTGAGTCAAGATTTCTCCAGTTATATGTGTACACACACACATACTTACATGCATATATATAAAATATATATTTGAATTATCTTTCTATTTATTAAAATGGTTTACTGGAAATAATCAAATATGAATATCTCTTATCTTAAATCACTGACTTTTCACTGTATTACATTTTTTTAGTTAATTTACACCTTAGTCATATATAAACTATAATTATTAATGTCTCAGTATCATAATCCAAACACATTTTCTTTTAAGAAAAGATAACTTTCCCTAATGTATGTGACTCTGAAAAATGACAATACCTAGTAGACTTGAAATAGATTATTTGTAATCAATATTATTTCTAAACAATATTTTTTTATTTCTCTTTATCTATGATTATAGCAAGACATCACAACTGTAACATGAACTCTTTAGATAATGCAAAATTCATCTTATTTTCAAATCTCTTTTTTTGGAAGTATACGGAAGTATATATGGAATTAAATGGAAGTATAGAATTCTTTCCATTCCTAAGTATCAGTTTAAAAATTATCTTTAAAATGTGCCCTTGGATTACCTCCAATCAGGAAGTATATTTATTTCCCTTATTCTCTTTTCCTATATCTGTACACTCATAAGAGTATTATTCTTCCACTGTCTTCCCAACCTTGTTAGCACATTCTTTGCAGGCAGTCCATCTGCTCTTTATACTTGCTCAATTTTATTAATTCTTTAGTAAAGTCTTTCTAATATTATACACATTAATCAGTTCTGCTCTAATATCAACAATACCCATATGCTGATTCCTTTTTAAAGAGAATATTAATACTAGCGAACATCTGAAGAGCAAGTGATCTGTCTATATGTAGTAATAGTATGAAAGAAGTAGTAGTGATGCAAGCTCCACTAATATGTTTAAAACTTCGTCTGGAAGCATCACAAAGAGTCCCAGTAGATCACTTCTGCCTAAATATATTGTACTCTCCTATACCCATCAAAGGCTGCCAATGAAGGTTTAATAAATTTTTCTGCAATGGTAAATTTTTCTCCTACCTAGAAGCATGTAGAGTGGATCTCCACTCTACATAAAGTGGATTTATTTCTCATAGGCCACTAAACATTCATCAGACAGTATTGATTGTGAGGTATTACTGAGCTTGCTTGGATTAAGACTCGTAAATTACAGATGAAAGGTTCTGCATCTCAGAATAATTGACTTCAGTGTTCTTCTGTTATATTTTATTCTAAAATTATAATGACAGTATTGCAGAAGAGTCAAGGACTGGTTTCAAAACCACCACGACCTTAAAAAGATGAGTGAAATAATGCATATAATTTTTGATTTTTTCTATTTGGACTTTATTCTTTTTTTTTTTTTTTCTATTTCATGCTATTCACTACTGAAAATCATTGTAAAGCTAGAATATATCCAAAATTTGGATTAAGAAGAAGAATAATATGTTGAGGCAAAAAAACACCACATCTTGTAAATGTATTTTTTACACAGAGTGAAACTAAACCATCCACATATTTCAAAGTATTCTTAATAACTTACTAGACAAGTAAGTGAACAATTGAAATAATGTTGTCTTTATTTTCAGTGTTATTTCACATTAATGTTAACCCGTTTGTGAAAAATTATCTGGAAAATGATGACTGACTTTTTCTTCCACGTAATAAATGCTGTGTAACTGAGTTCTCCATTACATTCCACACATTCCTTAAATTTACTGTGGTAAATTGTATTTCACATACTTTGGCTGAGAAGAAATCTTGAAATTCAATTATACTGGAAGAATGAATTGCTGTTTTCCAAAGAAACAAACCTGCTTCTACTTCATGTATCCTTCATGTATCCCAACAGAGATATTCCTGTTGTCAGTTTATGAATGAAGATAACTAGCTCTTAAAGTATACTACACTTTTAAATATGTTTTATTTGTGATGATAAGGACACAAAAAGCTGACTGGAAAAATTACTGTATTAAAACATCTTTTTCTTTCAATTTTTAATTGAATATGTAATTCAAAGTTGAGAACATCTTTAAATATGTTTTTATATTCTATAATCATCCACATTAGTGTGATGCTAACATGAAATTTCAGAGGAAATTTAGATGCTTGCAAATTATTTAGAGAAGTGTATTCATTTTGGTTTTATTCAATGGATTTAAAATATAACACTGACATGTAATCACAATTCAAGATGAAATCTCCAAAATTATAAATGACTTTGTTTCTATCTGCAGTTTCATACACACAGAAAACTAACTCATGGAAAAAAAAAAAACCTGTAATTATCCATAATCATAATCATTGTTATTATAATTACAATATATCCATAATCATCTAAACAGTGGAAGTAGTTATTAGCATCATCAGTTACAGTTTGAAAATTATAATTTAACTTGCTTACAATTATACAAAGATATCTGCAATAGGTAAAAACATTAATCTATTTAGATTATTACCTAAACCCACATCATGTCAGCAAGTAGACATTTCACATTATACTGGTGTTTCTTAATAAATATCTTTTATCTTATTGTTCTTTCTGTTCTCTCTGTTTATTATTCTTTCTTCGGTCTTCAGTTTCTTTGATTCAGTTAGATTTGGGGCTGTTGTTTGAGTTAAATAGCTCTACTGATAAAAAAAAGTGTTTTGTAATTAAAGTACTTCCAAAAAAAGTATACAATATAATGATATTCCAGTTTGCATTTGTTCTGAAGAGTCATAAATCTCCACGATAATACATTTTAAAGACAAAGATGTTCTGTACAATAATTTTGAGTCTTAAAAGGAATAAAGGATGCAAATAACATTTTGCACTTTAACAAGTTATAGCTAGAACTCTGCCCAATTTAGAGGTAAGAAATTTTGCTCCTGGTTTAAATCATATCCTTCCACAAATGATGGCTTGTAACAGATGCTTAGGGAAAAGATGAAAGAATATTTATGCAGAATTGATCTTCTAGTCTGGCAGTATCCCAAAGTTTGACCTCTAACAGGTTAGGAATTTCTTATGATTGACCAGTCAGAGAACACCTCTGCAAAGAACCTTGGAGTTCTGTTGGGCAATGAGTTCACCATGAAGAAATAATGTGCCCTTATGGTTAAGAAGGACAGTGGCCGATCGTGGGTTACATTAAGAGGAACAATTCTAAACAGATCAAGGAAGATCAAAGAAACTTTCATTCAACTCTGGTGAGGCTATATCTGGAGTACTGTGTTCAGTTCTGGGGAGACATGATCTCCTGGAGCAAGCCCCGCAAAGGCCTTAAGATGACAAAGGATCTGGAACATCTCTTATATGACAAAAGTCTTAGAGAGCTGGGAGTCTTCAGATGAAAAAAAGAAAACTGATGAGGGATATTATCAATATGTGTAAGTATCTGAAGGGAGGATATAGAGAAAATGGCGCCAGACTCTTTACATTGATCCCAGCAGCAGGATGAGAGGCAATGATGAGAGGCACAAGCTGAAGCACATGAATGTTCTGTTTGAACATGAGGAAAAACCTCTTTATCGAAGGGCAACAGAGTAGTGGAACAGGTTGCCCAGAGAAAGTGTGGAATCTCATTTCATAGAGATATTCAAAAGCTATCTGGATACAATCCTGGACAATGTGCTCTTGGTGACTGAACGTGTTCTAGGTGATCAGGGAAACTACAGGCCAGTCAGTCTCACCTTAATTTCTGGAAAGATAATAGAGCAGCTCATCCTGGAGGCCATCTCTAAGCATGTCAAGGAAAAGAAAGCGACCAGGAGTAGTAAGCATGGATTCACCAAGCAGAAGTCATGTCTGATGAACCTAATAGCCTTCTACAATGGGACGACTGGCTAGCTGGATGATGGGAGAGACACGGATGTTGTCTACCTAGGCTTTAGCGAGATTTTTGTCACAGTCTCCCATAACACCCTCATAGAAAAGCTCCGGACTAGCGGTGAGGTCGATTGAGGACTGGCAGGATGGCAGAGCTCAGAGGGTGTTTATAAACAGGGCCGAGTCTAGTTGGAGGCCCATGGCCAGTGGGTGTACCCTAGGAGTCAGTCCTGGTTCCAGTGCTGTTCGGTTTATTGATCAATGACTTGGACAAGGGGGACAGAGTGCACCCTGAGCAAGTTTTCAGATTATAAAAAACTAGATGGAGTGGCCGACACTCTGGAGGGCTGGATGTGCTGCCGTTCAGAGGCACTTAGACAAGCTGGAGAGCTGGGCAGAGAGGAACTTCATGAGCTTCAACATGGTCCTGCCCCTGGGGAGGAATATGCTCATGCACCAGTACAGATTAGAGGTTCACCTGCTGGAAAGCAGCTCCATAGACAGAGGGACCTGGGAGTCCAGATTGACAACGTCAGCCTTGTGCCCTTGAGGCCAAGAAGACCAATGGGATCCTGGCCTGCATCAGAAGGAGTGTTCTGATCAGAATCACCTCAAGAAGGTGATTCTGCCCCTCTACTCAGCTCTGGTAAGATCATATCTGGATTATTGTGTGCAGTTCTGGGGCTTCCTGTATAAGAGGGACGTGGAACTTCTACAGAGAGACAAATGTAGAGCAACATAGATGATAAGGGACTTGAACATATGTTTTATGAGGAAAGACTGAGTGAGCTAGGTCTGTTTAGCCTAGAGAAGATTGAGAGGGGATCTGTTCCAGTGATGGTTTCCCCAAGATCATTGACATACAAGAATCTTGTATTTGAACATAGCAAGGTACATGGTCACAAAAAATATGAAAATGATATCTCTGGTATTTGTCTTTTATTTCACTTAAGTGGTACAGTTTGTGGTATAGTGGCACAGCTTCAGCATAACTCAAAGGATCATTCTTTTCTCTGTTTTTTTTTCTTTCTTTTCTTTTTTTTCCCCACATGTTTAATTGTTTCTTTGAGATTCCTGGTGTATTTATGCAAAACAATAATTCAGAATTTATTATAGTTCTAATCTGTGGATTAATCCATAATTATCTAAAGTAAATCTAATCCAATCTATTTTCTTATAGTTATCTTTTCATAAAGATAACATTCGTAGTATAGGTTACAGTTTACTTAAACATATATTCTATATTCATACAGAATTATTATGACAGTTATAGTTAGATGTTACTTTAAATAAAGTATTTTAAATTTCATCAATGACTCAAGATGCCATAACTTGCAATTACTGGACATTATTTAGCAAAACAATAACCTTATAATGGAAAGCCATTTCACTAGAAGTAAATGTCTTGTGCTATAGCTAGCTGCAGAAGAGAGTAGGAAAAGTTTGCAAGTTGAATTCCCATGTTTCATTCTCTGATCACACAGATTTTTCTGCAGCTTGTCTTCCAACAAGCTGTCATACAGCCAGTAGCATCTTATGCCAGCTTGTAGGCTGGGATGCCTCTCTGCACGGCCACAGATGGGTGATGGATGATTTCTGGCACTGCTATGGATGATTATGTATTAAAAAAGATAATGATAATTAGGAAAGCATTTGGGAGTTTTTCTTTCTTCTACCACTTGCTAGAGAATTGAGGTCAGGTCTTGATCACTAACAGTGTGATTTGTCAGGTGGAGATTTCTCTATTTCTATTTTATAATTCCTCCCTCCCTCCCTCCCTCCCTCCCTTCCTTCCTTCCTTCCTTCGTCTTAATTAAAAATGTTCTTTTATAATATTCCATGTTGTGAAATTCATACTTTCTCCCTTGAAAAAGCTAGAATATTGTTATCTCCTGGAGATCGATGGAATTAAAACTTGGAAGTAAATAAATGTTCTCTCAGCTATCCATATTGCATTGTAATAGTTTCCAAAAAAATACAGTCACTAAGTGAATTACAAATAAGCCTAAGAAGTATATTTTCTTGATGCTAACAAAAATCTAAACAATTTAAATGTGCTAATGCTCAAAAATTTTGAATTTGCTGATCTTAAGTATAATTGTGTGACAGTTTTATCATATCAAGATCTCGAAGGGAAGGGCTCTGGAGCGGACGCCCGTGCCAGAGCTCCTTGTCTAGAGGCGAACCACTGCGGCCAAA
>JAUBOD010000001.1:12030385-12057448 GCA_032353885.1 Nothura maculosa
CCTGCGTGTGCAGGGGGTTTGGACTAGATGACCTCTAAGGTCCCTTCCAACCTTACACATTCTATGATTCTATGATTCTATGATCAAAACAAAACGTTTTGGAAAGGTGCAGTAGTTATTTCAACTATAACAGTTACTGCTAGATTCTGTTTTGTATTTATTTATGTTTATTAAAAATTATCAGTATCTGTAACATCTTTCTATGTTACAGCATCTGCAATATCTGCAACATCTTTAAGACAAGATGTAAGACAGAAGATTGAGAAGATTAATTTGCATTGTAAAAACAATGTACAAGAGAACAGATTCTAAAGTAATCAAGTTAGTTTTTTGAAAACTCTGATGGTAGAATTTGTCTAACTTTTAGTTTTATAAAAATAAGAGCTCAAATCAGAACCTTTACAATTCAATAGGGAAATTCATAACTGTTTCACTTTTAGGTAAATAAACCTTAAAAAGATCCTTTTTTTTTTTCCTTATATGCCCATTGAGTATAACTCTAGTCTAGATTATATTCTCATTTTCTAAATTTAGCAAATAATGTAATATCCCTGCAAATCAAATCTCTGAAAGGGAATAAAATCTCTGGCAATTTTAGTAATGAAAGTTTTATGTCTGTAGGAACCAAAATTTAAATCTGTTGATTGAAATCCTAACCACAATCCTAAAATGCCTTTACCAGAAGACTTCAGGATTTGAGAAAGGCAAATGAGGATTGCTCTCAACAATACTGCATACAAATTTTGTTTAGAAATGTTTTACTTCTTACTTTTAAATACAGTGTGAATCAGAAATTGTAGATTTTTTTGTTTTCTTTCTATAATGAATGATAGATCTAGAGATTCACAAGAAACAATACACTGCTGATTTGACACAGAAATATAGGGCCCTTACCATGAGAAGAACAAGTTAAAAATAAAATCTACTTTGGGTAACAATGGAACTGAGCAGTTGTCTCGCAAGTCTTTCAAATACTATCAAGCAGTTCAATTAGAATTAGAGGTTAGACATCATGTATCAGTTTTCCTTTTATTCCTAGACAAACCAGTGGAAACTTTGCCATTATTGCTTTAGGATCAGTATCCAGCTATGTATAATAAAACTTTTCTTCTACCTTTTTTCCTCTTTTTTTTAACATTCTCTCCCGCAAATATGCAAATGCAAATCTATAGTCAAATCTTATTTTTTCTTCTCCACATCCCTCAATCATTACTATCTAATAGATTACATTTCCAGTCACTTACTTAAAAAACATGAAACTCTGTTATTAAACATGTGTATCTACTGGACCTCCTCTCCACACATACACCCTTGAATTCCCATTGAGTTGAAGGTCTATTTTTGTGACTCAGAATTTAAATGCATCAAGAGACTAATATATGGATTACAAATTTATGTTTTGATTGATGATAGCTGATGAAGAAATGTGTAAATGATTTTAGTTTTGACTTGCTGAAAAACTGCAAGATATTTTTCAATATGTCAAGTGCATATATAGACAAAGAGAAAGTGACTTTAAACTTATATGTGATTTTACAAGTCTTTTCAGTCAATTATTATAGAGAACTGTTAATGTCATGTTGTCCTTTTAGAGGTATTGCTGACTCAAGGACAAAATTGCATCACAAATATACCTTTGTCTGTTTTCATATCTGTAGACAGACTTTGTGAAGCTTCATTCCAACTTCACTACTATTTATTTCGTTTTTCATGTGTATTTGGAATCATCAAGCACCTAATTAAAAAGTTAACATTTAATCTTTCAGATTAGAGCCAGTTCACTTATTTTCCTTGTTCTTTGTATATTCCTTTGTGAGTTTATCATCATCATTATGATCAGGTTACATGTTTTGACATATGTTATGACAAGAGAGTGCACAGTAAAAATGCTAAAAACATGTTGCACATTAACCTTAATGACATTGGGTCTGGTATGATAATGGATGACATCAGATAGACAAAGTGCCAAGCAAACATCATTGAGAAGCCAACAGGATAACATTTTATTTTAACAGCATTTTAATTGATATTTAATTACGTAATGGAGTTGTGCATAGTACCCAGTGGAAGTGTATTGCTCCCTCTTAACGAAGGCTATTCAAATGTGCTATCACAGAGTATCTGTTAAACTATGCTTTTAACCTCCTGCTGTTGATGTTGGTAGAAAAGTGCTACTGTGGAGGAGAATCACAGATATAACAGCACTAAGTTAGCATTCTCCTCTTTGGCTGAAAAGTCAGAAATTAAAATTGAATTTGTTTCAAATGACCCCAGAATTCATTGTGCAAATATTTAATCAAAATAATCATTTTCATTAATACCTGATAGCCAATTTACACAATATGACAATTTTAAGGGCTACATAAAATCACCTTTGTATATACCAAAAATTAATGAATTATACATATTTCCATATAATACATAAATTTCAAATAGAATTACAATCAGCTGTGTAGGAAAGTATCTTGTAATTGTACAGTTGTACAACTTCCTTGCTCTGGAGTAGGTCATTTAGAAGCAGCAGGAGAAAAATACTCTTTGGAGAAAAAAATACATTTACAATAACATATGTACAATAAAACTTGTAGCAATGCAATTGGGATTTTCACAGTTTTAAAAAGGAGGAATGAACTTAATGAAGAACAGGGAGAGAGAAGGTCTGCACTATAACAGAATATTTATAAAATGATGTCTCATGTTCTCCCTGAGAACAATCACTTAACTGATATAAGTACTGGAGTCTGCCGATAAGTCTAGGGTCACTTGTCAGGCAACATCAGTGAACAAAAAGATTTGTATATTTTAAGTCGAGCACAAACCATTTGATATTCTGTTCTGATATGTTTTAGACCACATTGCCAATACATTTCACACATTATTCTCCAAAACTTGTATTTGATTGAAGTATATTGTTCAGATTGGCATTTATTCTTTATTTAAAAAAAAAATGAGTGACAGATCACCCAATTTTCTAGACTGATTGTTCCATAACTCTTAAGCATTTGTATTTTGCTTTTAACCTAAATTTGCTTGGCTTTAGAGTCTAGTCACAAATTCTCTCTATAGTTTTCCCTTAATAGGGACTGCCTCATCAAACATATCATCTGCTTGGTTGTTTATTTAATCTGAATTCCTAATTCTTTGCAGAATCACTGATTTGGCAGGATAGTGCCCTCCTCCTATTCCTAGTCTTCTTGCCTCAGTAAAAGATCACATATTTTGCTGTATCAGCACAGGTTCTGTGTTAATTGGCTAATATCACTGATCAATCAATGTTCCTCTGTGTGACTGCCTTCTTTTCATCAGGACATATCAGCAAATCTAATTTCTGTGCCCCTGGAAAAATCTCACTGTTGCATTTGGAATCAGAAGAAGGTAGGAGGAAATATCAAATACTGGGGTAGCTAAAGGCCTTGCTCTGGTAGTACAGGATTCATGCAGTTTGTTGACTGTAGATCCGATCGCCTTCCTAGAACTAAATTGAGTATACCAACAGTAAGATTAACCATAGGCCTGACTCTGGCAGTATCAGTCATGATCAGTCTGTCAACTGTTGGTCCAATTGCCTTCCACACAAGTATTCAAATTCATAAATGGCATGATTTATTCAAATGCAACATTTACAAAGCAGATTCCAGATGTCAGTACAGGAAATTCTCTATTAGAGCACTGGATTTTTTAATTGGCTCTGATGTCCAAATGTGTAATCATGACTCATTTCAGAAGATGGGAAAGGACTTGCAGTCTGAGCGAGTCCCCTTCGGGCAGTGTCCCAATCCAAGTGGAGGAAAAGGATTCAGCCCATGGACTGATCCAGAAGTTACAATGGAATCTCTCCTCCTACTTCTTTCCTCGTTAGTTCACCTTTTATATTTTTTATTTTTTAATTTAGGTGGAGCCTGAATGACTGTAGTCATAGTTTTGTTATTGATTAGTGGAAAAGATTCTCACTTTCATTTAAAGGTATAGGTAATTGAAAATCAAGAGCACATGCTCAATGAGGAGTTGTCATACTTCAGAGGTGGATAACTTTTGCGATGGAGATGAGTTTTGGCATTATAAGGAGCTTATAATGAGCAAAGCTCAAAAGTTCTTCTGAAAGGAGTGATTTTCCACCTCTGCTGTATCTCCCATTGAGCAGTTACTGTGTGGCTTCTTAAGGCCCAGAATAGGGAGTACAACAGAGTTTGGCTGCAGTCTCTTGACTCTGTTGTGTCGTCCATCACTCTTCTCTGCAGCTGCGAGAAGGGTAGATTGTGATGCCTAGGGAACCATGGAAGAGCAGAGTCCAATCATCCTGGAAGAGGCAACTGTATATCAATGTATAAGAGTATAGCACTGTAAAAGATTCATAACCTGTTTATGACCTGTAGAGGCCTTGAGGATGTAGTGAAGCTGAGAGCTAAGTCGTTATCTGGTTGTTGGGAGGTTGAAGGTGGCTATACAGCTGCGAAAAAAGTGGGGATGAGGAGCAAGTGAGGAATTTGGAAGGAGCTGTGACGGAAAGCATGGCACCAACCCAAAACAGCTGCCCTCTAAGCTAGTTTGGAGGTCGAACTTGATGAAAGGGAGAGGAAGATGATGAAGGCAAGACCCTCATAGGGAGACCAGAGACCCCCACTGGTGGGCATGAGCCCACCAGGGGAAGTTGCATAACGATAAAGGTGGGGCTTTGCCTGCCCTCTGGTACGCCTCCTGACACATACTGGCCGTACATGGCAGGACACGCCAGATATAAAAAATAATCATGGATCTGAGGTGGAGGGAGACTTCTAGCTGAGACCTACATTGTCTCTTTGGGGACTCCTGCAAGCTTTGAGCCTGTTAGCCACCATTAGTCCATCAGTGGGAGGGGGGAATGATTGGACTTGCTATCCTGCTGGCAGGTATCCTTTCATAAGCTACATAGGCACCTCATTTCACAGGCAGTTGCTAAGTAGTCATCCTGCTTTAGTGGGTTGCTAGTGTGAATTGATCTGAATAAACCAAGCAGTTAATTTTGCTCAGAGTGTGTGTGCTTTCATTGCCGAACCCTGAACCATCTTGAACAATAACCCCAAGCAAATTTCTGTAATGCCAAATCTTCTGATAGGTCCTAGTTTTTCTCTAAGTTCCTCCTTTTCAAGAAATTCTTCCATAATTGCCAATAATTAAATATATATTATATCAACCAGCTACATTTGTCCAATGAAGGCTTAGAAAAAATCTCTGCAAAGTAGTCCTAGAAGCACCTCCAAAGAAAGAAATTCTTAGCTTACAAATGCTAACTGTGAGCCATAAGTTAGGCAGTTCTTAAAATCATTGGCATGTATTTTATGGAAGCCACATTCTTATTGTTATCAGAATATTATGCAGATATTAATAGTTTTACTTGAATAAGGTATTAGGTATTTACTTGAATATGGGATTACTTGAATATGGGATTAGGCCATTTCTAGTTGCTGACTTTAATTCTCTAAAATTTTTTATGAAGAAAATAGGCCATATCAGGCAAAAAACTTACATGATCTATATATTAAAATAGGTCTGGTCTTTGCTTTATCAATGTTATGAAGTTCATAAGTGATTACTAATTGTTTATTTTTAAAAAGAAAAATATTGTCATGAATATTGATAAATATCTAAATTCACAGACAAGCTTGGTGCAAGGATGAGTGGTAGACTAGAGTTACAGTTATATTGGTATTATCTGTTTCTGATTAAAAAAATAAAAGGTAGATACTGTACTTTTACAGAACACTATCATTCTTTCTACCATGAAATCTCAACGCATTGTTAGAATCTAAATAAAAGTCTGCTACTGCACTAAATTCATGAAAAACAAATCAATATAATACTGCTTATAATGACTGTGCTTTTTCGTAAGTCAACAAATTTCCTATTAATTAACCAGTGATTAAAGTCAGCTTGTGAAAATTAATCACAGTCTGGAAAAGTCATTTGTCCTTGTGTGCTTCATTAGGACAGTGTTTGCCCTTCAGGCAAGAAAGCAGAAAGTAAATGCCAATAAAGGAGCTGATTAAACTAGAGCTACAGTGAACTGTTTGCCAGAGACTCAAGCTCTTACAAAACATGCCCACTTCTAACTTACAAGCATTCTGCAGTTTGCCCGTTGGGCAGGAGATGAAATAACAAATGAAAACTCCTTGTTGATCCACTAAACATTTCAATATAATCCACAGAATAAACACATACTGCTCAAGACACAATTGAGAATTATGTCCAGAAACATTGGGAAACTGAGAAAGGGTAAAGATAGAATCTCCAAATATGTGCAGTTTATCTATTAAGGTAAATCTTCACATGCATAACAGCATAAAATTTCTTAAAATAAATAGCATTAGTATTAGATTTCTCCCTCTCCTGCTCCACATGCCCCTCACCTGCCCATCCTCCAAAATAAAAGTTATTAAATATGTCTGGCTTTTGGGTGGTATTGGAGATGTTATTGCTTTGAGCAGGCACTAAGGAAGCTAAGATCCCAAGACACTGAATTAGCATTTTCTGGACAGGTAATAAGGAAAAATAATTGAAAGGAAAAAAAAAGGTAATAAAAAAATGGTGTTCAACTATACATAAGGGAGGAGTTTTCTCCTTCCAGAAAAAAAGATTATTGCTCCTTGACCTTCTCTTCTCCATAAAATAACAAAGGAACAAACAAACAAACAATTTTAAAATGTAAGTGGTAGAATTAGTTAAGATTTGTTGTATATAAATTTGCATCTAATGTCCCCTATAGCCTCTAATAGTTTGCTCCTTTGAACGTTTATCTGTTTGGACCAATGGTAGACATTTAAATAGTCTCAGATTCTTTTATATCCCCCTTATAGTTTTCTAGTTCATTCCCATGAACTCAACAGGTCCTCAGCTCCTCAGGTGCTTCCTTTTCTTTCCTCTATGGAATATTACTATTTTTGAGATCTCTGTCTTGCTATCAAATTTGGTTTTAAATAGGTTGGAATATTAAAAAGTTATTAGGGGCAGAACTGATGGATACTGTTGCATAAGCTTCATTCCCCTAGAGAGTAAGGCTAAAAGTAGAAAACAGAATAATGCTTCCTAACTTTCTCATTATTAGCATTGAGATGAACATTGGAGACATCATCTAGCACATTAAGACCACTACCATGTGTAAGAACAAAATTACAATAGCTATTAATTCACTAATCAGCTATGCTCTTTAATGTCTAGCGATGGCAATCTTCATAGAACTTTGATAGGTGTCCTTTTATCTGCTGAAAATAGTTGTTTAACAATCCAAAGGTTTTAATTAGCATCCAGCTGACTGCTAATCAAAATCTTGTAATGTGTACAATAAATCTGTGAGTAAAAGACAGGAATTAATCAGATTAATAATTAGAATATTATTTTGAAAAGTATTCCTAGAAATTGGGAAACAAAATAAACTAGTTTGAAAAAAATACATACATTGAAAGTTTAACCTACACATTATGTCTTCCAAGGAGTCTTGCTCAGTAAGGTCACTGGACAACAGAGCCAATCTTTTAAATCCAACTTGCTCTTGAAGCACTTGTTCTTTGCCCATTGCTTGGGCCTAAGATGATTTAATGTATAATTGGCTTCTTCAGCTATTCATTTCTCCATATTTTCACATGGCATTTGATCCAAAGACTGCCTAATAGTGGCAGAGACCACAAATCATGAATTACTCTACTAAAATATTGGAGAGTTGAGGATGAAAACGTGAATATTGGATGATTTGGGATTATATGCCTAATTCTTTCATTAAATTGCTGTAGCTACTACAGAATCAGTTTTCCATGTTCCATTTTCACTTTTGTGCAGTAGATCAGATAGCAATACATGAGAATGATTGAAAAGCATCACCTATTTTTTTCTTCAATTTCTTAGTGCTTTCTGTAAATGTATTTTATGCTATCCTTTTTTAACATTGGAACCTTCAAATGATTCTATAATCACAAACATACCCTAACCCCAGAATGAGGCTAGGATCTCTGCACAGCTCTAGAATGAATGTAATATCAAATAATTGTAAGGCATTTCAAAAACCGGGGCCAAAAATAATGCAACATGATGGATTTCACATAAACCATGTATTCAGAAAGTGGCTATGGATGCTGACTTACAGTAAGGAAGAGAATAAATGCAAAGACACAGAAGCAAAAAAAAATATGAAAAAAACCTTAAGTTTTTCTCTTATAGTGTTATTTTTTTTAACAGAAAACCCTCCTACGAGCATTTTAATATATTTCAAAATTGACTGAGATTTAGGAAGTTCTATACTTCTGAGAATAAAGATTTCCTTTATGTCTATTTGTAAAACTAATAATTGTAAATTATTTCTTTACTGCTCAAAGGAAAAGAGAAAGCTCACTCTGACTGAATAAATACATGTTTAATTAATATCATTTGTAACCAAAATATATTTTACACTTATATAAAAGTGTGCCTAGGTGGGGAAAAAAAAGGGCAAGAAGAGGACTCAATAACATATTTTTATATCTTTATGTTATAATTTATCAATTCTTTTGAGAATATTTATGTAATTTATATTTTTTCTAATGCTTATTTAATTTATTGAATTCCATTTTTATTGTTTCAATTAATAAATTTTCACTCCAAAGTTCTAAGCCTACAAAAAAAACCTGAAAAATCGCCTTTTCATCTCATCCTCGCAGGTCATGGCTCTGGAGCGGGACCTCGCACGGTGAGACCTTTCCGAGAGGAGCTAGAACGCCAGGCCCAAGCCGCGTACTGCAGCGCAAGCATTCGAGCATGTTGAGCGAGGCACCACCAGCCCCAAGCGCCATAGGTGCAGCGGGGGCAGAGTCTGCAGGGTGAGGAGGCCCGAACCCCCATGTACAAGAACCTCCCCCTGGCAGCGCAGGTGACCAGAACATGGTGCGGCAGTTAGTGCAGGCAGGCAGTGTGGGCAAATGGGCAGCGGCCAGCTCCCCGGCGCACCCACGATGGCAATCAGCCGCCGGAGGACTTTATTAGCACTCCCTAACAAGGAGATAGGCACTGAAACTGAGCAGCTGCTCAAGCATGCAGCCGTCCAGGTGTCAGGCTGCAAGGAGTGTGAGGCTGCAAGGAGTGCCACAGCCTGACCCTTCCAATGGCCGGCCTGGAGGAGGGCACCTGTGTGAAGTGTGAGCAGATGGAGGACCTGCTCCACATGGTAGCTGAGCTAAAAGACAAGGTTGAAAAGTTAAGATGGATCTCCAGGTCAGAGAGGGGGAAACATACAAGCACCAGGGAAGGCTCAGCAACAGTTTGCTACAGCTTCCATCCCCAAGCCAAGATGAGAACAAAGAGAAGAGCAGAGGATTGTTCAGTTGCTCTCCATCATCTTCAAGAGGTCCTAGAGAGCAGGGGAGGCGCCGAACGATTGGAAGAGAGCCAACATCACTCCAGGCTTCAAAAAGGGCAAGAGGGAGGAGCCAGGCAATTACAGGCTGGTCAGCCTCACCTCCATCCCTTGAAAGGTGATGGAGCAGCTCATCCTAGAGAGAATCTCTAGTCATATGAAGCAGAAGAAAGTGATCGGGAGTAGTCTGTGTGGATTAGCCTTCTATGATTCTAGGACTGGCTGGCTGGACGAGGGGAAAGGCATGGATGTTGTCTACCTTGACTTCAACACCGTCTCCCATACTATCTTCATACAGAAGCTCCAGAAGTGTTGTCTGGACAAGTGCACAGTGCAGTGGATCGAGAACTGTTTGCAGACCTCAGAGGGTGGTCATAAATGAGGCCGAGTCCAACTGGAGGCCTGTGGCCAGCGGTGTCCCCCAGGGGTCAGTACTGGGCCCGGTGCTGTTCAGTCTATTCCTCAGTGACTTGCACGAGGGCACAGAGTGCACCCTAAGCAAGTTTGTGGATTATACCAAACTAGGTGGAGTGGCCGACACTCAGGAGGGCTGTGCTAACATTCAGAGGGACTTACACAGATTGGAGAGTTAGGCAGAGAGAAACCTCATGAGGTTCAACAAGGACAAGTGCAGGGTCCTGCACCTGGGGAGGAGCAACCCCAGACACCAGTACAGTTTAGGGGTTGACCTGCTGGGAAGCAGCTCCATGGAGAGGGACCTGGGAGTCCAGATTGACAACGTCAGCCTTGTGCCCTCGTGGCCAAGAAGGCCAATGGGATCCTGGCCTGCATCAGAAGGAGTGTTGCCAGCAGGACGAGGGAGGTGATTCTGCCTTTCTATCCAGCTCTGGTGAGGCTCCACCTGGAATAGTGTGTGCAGTTCTGGGCTCTGCAGCATGAGGAACGTGGAGCTTCTGGAGAGGTTCCAGTGGAGAGCTACAAAGATGATTAAGGATGTGGAACATCTCTTGTATGAGGAGAGACTGTGTGAGCTGGGCTGGTTTTCTTTGGAGAAGAGAAGGCTGAGAGGGGATCTGATTAACATGTATAAATTCATGAATGGGGAATGCAGGGAAGAAGGGGCCAAGCTCTTCTCAGTGGTGGCCAGTGGCAGGACAAGGGGTAATGGGTGCAAGCTGAAACACAGGAAGTTCCATCTGCAAGTGAGGAGGAACTTCTTTCCTGTGAGGGTAACAGAGCCCCGGAACAGGCTGCCCAGGGAGGTTGTGGACTCTGCTTCTCTGGAGGTCTTCAAAACCCGCCTAGTTGCCACCCTGTGCCCCATGCTCTAGGTGTCTCTGCAGGAGCAGGGAGGTTAACCATTCTGTGTCTGTGATTCTGTGTAATTCCTTTATTATGTTGCCAAATTGTACTGAATCCTAAAGAAGTCTTACAGGTATAGAAGTTACCTGCACAGATACTTTCAGTCTTGAGAAACGGAGCATTTTTTGAGGCCCTACTTCTTGAGAAAATTGCTGTCAGACAATAATCAATTCAGAAATATTTCAAAACACAAACCTGATGTTAGCATTAGGAGAACTGAATCTCCAGCTTCTTCTTTCTTCCCTTTGGATTAAATTATGAGGAATGAGAGAAAGAAAAGACCTTGTGAAGTCAAGAGAGATCTCTGCTTCCTTCTTTGCACTCTTACCGTGTCTCTTCTGATTGATGGATTTAATCTCTGCTCAGTTAGTAGGGTTCTGCACTGTCCTTGTAGCTGTCTTTCCCATTTGTCACCTTTTACAAGTATCTTACTAGAATAATGGATTTTTGTGGATGTGGGGTTGAACTGACTTCTATAAAACAAATCTTAATTAATAACAGATCATGGATTGTGGATAATTTAATAATGAAGATGTTCCAAAAATGCAGAGACAAATCTATGGGACCTATAGGGGCCTGTAAAGACAGATGATTCAAATAGATAAAAGACAATGGTAGCTGGGATTCCTCTAGACCGTGATGGAGTGAATAAAGCAATCACTTAAAAACGTGGGTAAACAGAATATCGTTTTACAGAGTAAAAGGACTTCCAAATGCTGGAATCCTTAATCTCTACATTCTCTGTTCATGACCTTGAGTGATTCCTTTTATGTTTGTTTTATTGAAGTACAGAGAATTTATTTTATATTGAGAAAAAGATTCCCCCCTGTTTTCTAAGTTACACATCATTATTTTACAACCAGGAAAATTAAAATAAAATAAAATAAAATAAAACAAAGTTATCCATTGTCTTATCTGTGCATGGACTTGGAGGCTTGTGGCCAGAGGTGTCATCCAGAGTCCCAACCCAGGTCACTCATCTTGGAAAATCATCTTCTATTAAAAGCAGTTACTTTTAATTAATATGATTTTGTTAATATGTATAACAATGTTGCTTAGTCAAAGGTTAATCCAAGAATCTGATTTCCTCTTCCTAAAATACTACAATTTACTTATAAATGCAATAACAGCAGCAATAGGTCAAAGCTCCTGCAATAAAATGACAGTACAATGAGAAATATACAAATTCCTACATCTTTCCATGAAGTTAAATTAAGTTTTTAAGTAAAAACCTGATTTCTGCAATTATAGCAGCAGGGAGAGAAGTGGTTGCTTCAGTTAAGATATGCAAACAATTTTTCTTTTCAATTATTGAAGGGTATTGCTGGAGTAATTGTGCTTTCTGTGGTCAAAGAGGTGTTCTAGAGTGAGATTATTTTTAAATGCCAGGACAGAAATATGTTACTCAAAAATTCTATGTGTCTAATGGAAAAAAAAAATCAAATTCATCCTCAAACATCTGCAAATTCTTCTGATACCACAGAACTCTGGTATTTGCCAGAAGACCAGAATGCTTTGTGCTTTGGCATCAGTTCAGAAGTGATTTCTTTGATTCAAAGGTTTTATTGTTTTGGCTATTTCCAGTGATTCACCTAGCAAGCATCAGTGTGAAAATATTTTAGAAATAGTATTTCTCCCAGAGGAAAAAGCAGAATATAATCTGCCTTTAGTAGCATCTTTCATAATTGCTAACCCTGTCCCCATCTAGGGATGAGCAGCCCAGAGTTGTTTTGATGTCTGTATGAATCTTTTATTGAAGAAATATATTCTACATACAACCTGGGAGAACTAGTCACGTCTGCAGCAGTTCGGTATGAACTATTTAATTTTTTTTTCAGGCTTGTTCTATACTATATCTCTGCTTTGAGTCCTTTGACCAGGACTTCACTTTCAGGGTGAATTGAACCCATAAATTTGACAGCAATGGAAAAAGTATTAAATTCATTAAAATTCAAAGATCACTGCAAATTTCTGTCTTTAATGAATTGATGGATTTGCTTTAATTGTTTTTTCTTGATTTTTATCAGATGCTCTGCACTAGCTGTAATATTCACTCTCCTATGCTGGTAATGGACAAAGAAAGGGAATTAAAAAATAATAATAGTCCCCTTCCTGATTTGTTGAATGAAAACTTCTATATCTTATGAAGTAAGAATTCAGTACGCTTCACTTGAGGACTGCAGGTGGGTTTGTGTTTTTTTTCATTAAATGCTAAGTAATTATTTATGATTTTATGCTCTTACAGTATGGCAAAAATCTTCTCATTCTGCCTTATATGTTAAGCATACAGCAAGATCTAATCAAATAAAATGAGGTATTGGCAAGGTATTATCAATTAAAAAGATAAGGACTAAAAACCAGTGAGTTGAGGATTCCTTCTCTGAAATGTGCAACTTTTAAAAGTACCAACAGAAAGCAGAAAAACAGAAAGCAGAAAAAAGGAAGGGAATTTAAGATTCAAAATGTGAAAGAAAAGAGATTACAATACAGAAATAAAACTTTGAGATATGAGAAAACAAGCTAGTGAAACAAGCAGAATGGATGGGGACAAAAGGGAGAAATGCCAAGGAAAAGAGTGTGCTCACAGGGATTGTAATGAGAAAGAAAATTCAAGTATATTTATAGAATTTCATATAGAGCACTTTGCTGTATATAAAATATCACAGTGTTGAACCCCAGAAAGAGGAAACTAAATTTGAAACTGCCTGTGTATGTTTAATTGATTCTGGATGTACGAGTATAAATGCAATCCATTTTTTCACTCTTATTTTTTATATATAATTTTGCTTATCTGCTTATCTGGGATTTTGGTTTTATTTTCTCCCTGTAGCATACTTTTTGGTGCAAAATTTAAAAGATCAATATTTGGAGTAAACTGGAATAAATTAATTTATTGTACTGTGTATAGAAAATGAGAAAGCATTCTAGGAATGAAAAAGACTCTTAATATCTCACATTGAGCTATAAAGGAGCTGTTAGGGTTTAGATAATCCAAATACAGATGGATTCTGAATAATTAACATGCCAAACTACATGTTTCTCCATGAAGTCAGTTAAAATTTTCATAGACTTAAAACTTGGGTAAATTTGGAACTGGAACTGAAAAGCTAAGGATAAATCTACACTGGTTTAAAAGTGGTTCCGATCAGGGACAAGTGATTTTGAGCAGTTGTCTCAAAGCAATTGCTTTTAAGGCAAATTTCCTAATCATTCAGTTACTACACTTCTTTTTGTGTCACAAAGCACCTCCAGACCACATAACCCAAATTCTTTTGAGAGAATGCCAAAGGAGAAAAAATCATTCCAGAAAAGCACTCCATGAACAATAGGTAGGTACCCACTACATTGAAGATGCAAACTATGGCAATACTACTCTCTAAGTTTTACTGTTTTCCAAATTGTTTCACCAAATGAAATGAAGAAATATCTGTTTGTACTCCTCTTTCTCAACGTTTAGACTAAGAAAGTCAATGTTGAAGTTTTTTGAAACATTCGGTGCTTTTAACTGATTCAGTACTGTGATTCTATCTTTCACAATGGGAGAAAACCATCCAGCCAACTAAATTTCACTTAAACTCTAAACTATTTCTGGGTGCCTTTTTCTCTCTTTTGCTAATATTGAAAGTATGAGAATTCTATTCCATTCTTTCGGGATTTTCTGTGACCAACCCATCAGCCTGGTTACTGAAAACAGAAAACTTCTCCTATATTCTGCCCTTAAAAATATTCCAAACACACTCTGTAAATAATTAAGTGCCACCACATAAGTTAAAAAAAAAAATAAAAATCATCTCACAATGAGCATTATCTTTCACATAGTTATTTTTATTATTGTTAACACTTTGCAGAATTAAAAATAAATAGTCCTGCCAATCAACTGCAGAAATAAGACATGGGGCAAATTCATCTGTAGCATCATGCAAAGAACACAAACCAACAAAAAGCAACATTTCTTCATCTGGGTTGTCATTAGCTTCCTTCTTTATTTTTTACAAACTGGTGTGTTGGAATCTACTTTAGCAGAGTCACTAAGGTGCAATAAGAACATGGCACAAGGGATGCTCTCATCACAGATCATCATCACAAATTGACAGAATCCAATTGACAAAATATTGAATAGTAGTTCAATAACTGAAACCAAATCCATAAAATTTTTAATAACTAGATCCCCAGAAGTCCCTCTGAAAAGACACTAAAAAGACAGAGATATATATTCCCATATGGCAGTATATTTTGTATCCCAAGCTGAACTGAAAACCTATTTATTATGTACTGTGCACAAACTAAGGAAAACAGTAGAGAAAGAAAAAAAACATCACTCTGAAGAATTCCTCATAGTGTCATAAACACTAAAAAAGAAAAAAAAAAGCTCTTTCCTTTCTGATAATGAATCTATAGCAAGTGTGGAAGTAACATACTAGTATGATCTTTTTGTATCTCTAATTTCCTGTGTTTGCCTTCTGCATCTATCCCTAGAGAGATTTCTGTAGATTTGCATACTTGCCTTAAAACATGCAATAAAAATTACATTCTTCCTTTATACTATTTTTTTAAGTAAATTCTTTAAGACAGATCATCTAATTCTAAGAAACTTGTCCAGGCCAGTCAGGTAAGTCACGTAGCAGACCTCTTCACTGATTACAAACCGATAGACTAGCCTACTGATACAGATATAGCTAGTTTATACTTAAGACTTTAGCTTTCAGCTAGAAGTCAGTAAAATGAAGATCTCTCTTATAGTTCTCCAAGTTTAAAAAAAAAATACTATTTTTAGCAACAATAATACAAGCATACTGAAATAAAATATCAGTCTGGGGTTTTTAGAAGAGTGTATTAGCTATTCTTCAGACAATCATCCTATCAACCAACTCTGAGGCTTTAAGCGACTTTTATGATAAGCTATATAAACAAATACTAAAATCATGCAGAATGTTTGCAGCTTGGAAATCTATAAGACACCAGAAAATTAGAGATAAAATATTAGAGACAATGAAATTGGTTCATGAAGGGTCTTGCACAGATGGCCAAAGGAGCAGAAATCTGCCAATTTTCTAAGATTTCTATGAAGATGTATTATAATTATCATGCTGCTACTCATTAGGTTTTTAGCATAGTTGTATTACTCTGCAATCAGCTGTAGTGAATATTGTTGATTGATCATCATTTGATCATCTATCCAACAGGAGAGAAAACTATGTTTGTTCTATTTAGTTTTCAATTTCTACCATTCCTGTTATTCTCCATTTGTCTTGCTGCTTTCAAATGCCTGAAGTACTTTATCTTATTGGTAGTATCAGCTCATAGAATAAGCAGTACATTTAGAAGGCCACTCATGAAGTTTTTGACTTTTTTTCCCCCTGCTTTCAATTATGCAATATGTTTATATATGCTGCAGACAAGAATTAATAGGCAACTTTAATCATTTCAAATGCTCCCATTGTAGAGACCAAAACCACAGACTGCTTAGAACTCTATAAAATTACTCTTTTTTTATTGTAGAATTTATTTTTAAGTTTCCTCAGATGCACTTTCAGTGCATTAGAATAAATTAAATTGAATACAGGATGTGCTGTACTAAAAAGATAGCTTGCACAAAAATCAAAAATTAGATAAGAGAAAAAATAGTGCATGTTATGCTGCTTTTTCCCTTTCTTCTCTTTCTTTTCTTTTTGTTTTTCTCCACTCTCCATTAAGCATTCCTCAATTAAGCACATGACTATAAAAGATAAATCCATAACATACTGTCCTCAGGTTCCTATGAGCAGATGCTTAGCCTTTGTCAGGAGGCATCCATGTGGACTGAAACATTTCCCTTTAATAGTTGTGACAATTTTCTCCTCAAAGAAATAATTTTCCACAGTTGGTCAAGCTAATTAAAATACTTATTCAGAGCCCAAAGAAAGAAATACATTCATCCAAGAAGAATTCAAATTATTGTTGCAGTATCTCTGTTGTGGTATTTTAGTATTTATCACTCATGTAGAGGAACAGGTTATGCATTTGGTATTCTCTTAGCTTGCCTAATGGATATAAAACTTAATGTTCTGTAATATATAAACCTCTCTCTCTCTATCTATATATATATAAGTATATATTCATGATAAGAAATTTAAAACTTTGTACTTTATTTTTCAAGCTGCTAACTCATCAAGCATCATGAGTTCATAAATAGTTTTATTTCCTTGATGAAAAAAATGATGAAAGAAAAAAACTAAAAACATACTTAGACACAAAAGCTTATGAGTACATGATGGTTGAGGGCCCCATTTCTTTAGGCTCTGTAATGACTTCTTTAAACATCTTGTTTCATTACTTGCTCTGTGGGTTTAAAATGAAATACATGTTTAAGTGCTATTCTGAAAGAAATCATGACTGACTGGTTTGACTGTAGAAGACACAAATGATTGCTCAGAGTTATATTTTCTAATACAGAGAGAAATAACATGGCAAATTGTGTTTACTAAACAAAATAATTTATTAGGTTTGCTTTCTGTTAGAGCTGCTATTTTATTTTAGTCCATTTCATTTTTTATTTTATTTCTCTGAGGATATCATAAGATGTTTAATCCTACATAATTTTATCTATCTCAAAGTCATGCATTACCTAAAACGAAAACAAACAACCATCCTGAGTTTTCTATAACCTAATTCTCATTTTAGGATTGAATAAGTTGTGTTAAGGGATGAGGAGGAGCTTTCTCTGTTCATTGGTTCTGATCATAATTAGAAGATTAATTTCAATTAGATATGTTTCTTTTAGCTTCTTCAGAGATTTGGCAGGATTTTTTATAAAACACCAGCTAGTTTTACAAGAGGTAACAGAATAACAACTTCTAAGTTAATAAAAGTTACTCATTTTTACAAATATATTTCTAATACTAACTGTTTTCTATATGCAAATATACAAATATACTCATATATTACATAAAATACAGTTTATAAAGGACACTAACATCAGTAAGAGATTATTATAACAATCACTTTTAAATGAAATATGCCAAAATTTTTCTAACATAAATAAATGTAATCACATATATTTATATAGATGCATAGTTAGTAAGTAGAGAAAAGTAGAGAAAAAGGGGACAAATTTCCACTCATATCTTCATGCTAATCTCAAAGAAATTCAGCTTCTTACAGAAGTATTTTGAGTTTTGTTTTGATTGACATTTAGGCATGTTGTGTATCACTCACTTCTTACATTTCCAGGTTAGCATCTTCCTGCACTGTATTTGATATCTTCTTTTCTTCAAACAGTCCTGCTGAGGTTTTGCTTGATTAAAAGTAGAAAGACCGTTCTCTGTATACAAATGATATAATTTTTAAATATATATATATATATATATACATGATCAAATAAAATATTGCTAAGTATGTAAAAAGCATACTAGTGTTTATTTTTATTGCTGACTTCCTTGAGGGACAACATTTTACTCCAAGAGTGTCAACTGCAATATAACAAGAAGTCACAATTCAGATGGATTTAGCAATCGAGTCAAAACAACAAGTCAAGAATCAGGGCCCTCAAGGCACTGATAGGGTCTACTGGCCCTGACAATCTTCACCTGTGGCCTCCATCTACCTCAGCTCATGGTCTTTGGATTGAAATGAGGTAAAGATATTGCACTGGGTTGTATTGAGCAAAGACTCCAGGACTTTAATCTGGGCTAATAGTCTAAAATCAACTATTAATAATATGTATCTCACAAGACATCAGTTTAGTCTAATATATCAGCATCAACTGAAAATCTGTATATATGGGCTCTGCTTTCTTTTAGTCTTTCCTCTCTCTCCTCTTAGAAAAAATAACAAAATACTAAAACTTTTGATTAAAAATAAAATGGAGCTCTCCATTTTAAAGTTTTAGTAACTTTTAACTTGCTAGTCAGCATAAATTTTATCTAGGACAGTTTTTATCCATTGCCTTATGAATTGAGTATCATTTTGTCCTATATAATGTAAGAGTAAAATATTCCATAAAATAAAGTGACATTTAATGAAATTCTATACTGCTACTGAAGAAGAAATCAAGACCATCTCTTCACAGACATTAGAAGTATAGCTATTGATATTATTTTCTTCTTGACTCCTAAGAATATTTAAATATTTATTTAATATTTAAAGACCACTTCACAATTTTTGCCAGAATCTCATTACCAGTCTATGGTTCAGTTATGAATTATCTTGCTATCTGCACATTTAATCATAAAGTTATATTTTATATATAATTCTCATATTGATTATTTTAATAACATAGTTGTAAAAAACAGTATTCTTTTTTTCTCATTGAAAGAAAATAATTGTATGAACCAAAAAAATCAAGAAACTAAAATTTCTAAATGATTAATCCAACATTAAGTGAACAACAAATATTTTATGAAAATTCTCTTTCCAGTACCCTCTAAGCTCTGGAATGTTCACAGAAAAAAAACAGACTATTACATTTGTTCATATCATTTCAAGCAGAAAATCATTGTCTATTTGAAGTGATATTTCTGAGGATTTTTTTCCCCAAATAAATGATTTTCATAATTTTTCTCCTCATGTAAGTAGAGGAGATTTCAATTTTCTCTTTTGGTTTTATGTCTAGAGTAAGAAATTTTCTCTTAAGTATGTATATTTTTAGTAATACATGTTTTAAAAATTAATCTAAGTGAGTTTCCAAGGCTAATTGTTTCATTTATTTTAAAATTCATAGATATTTAAATATCCTTAAAATACTCTTAAAAGATCTTAGGGCATATGCACAGTGCCATCCTGTGACTTTTACTCCTTTGCCTCAACATTTTTTTCCAACTGCCCATAAAATGTTTATACAGAACACTGAGCTGGGGTTATACGCACCTCACAGACAGATACCCTTAAAGGAAAGAAAAAAATATTTTTAATTCTATGAAATACTCAGGAGCAGGATTATCTCTTATTGTGATTGTTAGTTGTGGTCAGAACATTTATAGTCAAAAGAAGACAATATTTTAAATATTTTTTAATTATTAGAATCATTATTTCTGAACAATTTTTTAAATTCTGATAAGATTGACAATATCGGAATAGACACCTTAAAAACAATAGTTTCTGTGTAATGATGCAGGTTATTATACTATACTGAGGTAAAATGATATTTGTTTTTTTATGAATATATCTTATAAAAATAATCTGAAGTTATGTCTTTAACTTGTGCTCAGTTTCCTGTCTTAAACTTGTAATTTTACAGCTTTAAATGCTCTTAATACAATTGTTCTGAATGGAGTCCGTAACTGAAAACTTTACAGAGCCATGATTACTCCTTTTATCTGTAAAAGCTGTATTCCTTTCAAGGAGCATGAGCCACTTAGCTCCCTGTAATCAGGAGCTTTCACTCCCTGAGTGTAACGGGTGGTGACAAATTAAGGTTAAAGGAAACTGGATTTAGAGAGTGCTTTGAAGAGGAAGGCACCTTATAATAAGGAGCAATCAACAAATAGCAGGAACAATTTCCTGAAGGAGCTATGGAAATAAGAATGACTTAGTGAAGACTTCCCACAAAGTGTTGGTTTTCCAGGAAGATCTCAGGGAGAGGTATCTAGCCTCAGCCTTTCTTTGAAGGTATTTTTGTGTGAAGTCCAGGGGAAAAAAAAAAAGGGAAAAAAAAAAGAAAAAAGAAAATTATGCAGAAGAATCTGTTCCAAGTATCACCTTTTCTTATATGTCCTATGTTCACCTAGTTTAGAGTCATAAAATTCCTTATTATTCATCACTGCTTTACTCGAGATTTCTTTACTCTAGTCAGTCATTTTGGTGAGTACCTTCCCCCCTCAAAAAATAAAATAAAATAAACTATCCTAAATCACTATTTAATTTGAAGGCTTACTTGGAAGAAGGATTTAATGTAACCTAAGCAGCTGTGATTAGGTAAGTGAAGAAATCTTTGTGTCTCAGCATCTCAGAAATTGTAGGCTTGGGAAGAAAAATCTGACAGAATAAACAAATGATAAACTACTATATAACCATATGCCTATGGTTATATATAGACTAAAGTCTATTTAGTATGCTCTCTAGATTTCACATCTTTAAAGACTAGTGCCTAGTAAGGTAACTCTTCAGCTTTACTAAGTTCTTTCATTTACAACACATTTTCTCCTCCTGCTTATTTCTTTCTAACTATCTACTAATCATTATAACTGCATACACAAAACTGTTGATAATATCCTAAGTTAGATGTAAACATACAATGCTGTGCAGCTGATACCTAACATTAGCACTGAGGGCTACAGTCCTTTGTGGTATTTAGTGATGTCAGTCTTCATCAAGCAGAATTATGTTCCAAACACTCTTCATCATTCTGAGGAATATTACACTAGGAAGAGTGTGATATTCACCTTGATCTTCTCTATTTGCTCTCAGTCTGTTTGTAATTTATTTTTACGCATTTTATTAATACAGTCTGTTTAAGAATGATGTTTTTAAAATGGTCCCCAAATACAGCATAACTCATGTTGATTTCCCTGGTACACAGGTACTCCTGTAGCAACTTATGACTATTATGATTGCTGCTCTGTTGTCATCCTGTGACATTTTTATTGTAGGCTCACAGCTCACTCCAGAAAGAATCATAGAATGCGTAAGGTTGGAAGGGACCTCAGAGGTCATCTAGTCCAACCCCCTGGACACGCAGGGTCACCTAGATCACATGGGCTGCATCCAAGCGGGTTTTAAAGATCTCCAAAGAAGGAGACTCCACAACCTCTCTGGGCAGCCTGTTCTAGTACTCTGTCACCCTCACAGTGAGGAAATGCTTCCTGAAGTTCCTGTGGAACTTTTGGTGCCTCAGCTTGAAGCCATAAACACGTGCTATTACTCTAACTAAAACTACACTAAAACAAATCTAGGCAATAGGTACCTGAATGTTACCTGACAATTGCAATCACAGCTAAAATGAAATTAAAATCCACTCAGGTCATGGAAGGTAAAGTCAGGTCCTGGGAGCCTGCACTGTCAGGTCAGTACAGAACCTGTGACTGTTTACTGGAAGCTCTAAAAATCATTTTCCCAAGGCTGCTCAGGAGCCTGAAGATTTACAAAACTTTCTTTCTGCCTGATGAGATTTTTCCTGCTGAAGTTTTCATTGAACCATGTTCTTGCTGTCCTGATGTTTCTTTGAAAGGAAGCAATAATGAAACTGGGCAATACTGATTTTTTTTTATTTATTTTTTAACATACAGGAGGCTGGGCTTCATTCAGAACTGTGGCATATGGAATTAACAATATGAAGATGATAGATACCCTACGGGAAAGATTTTTTTTAGGCAATGACCCTTTCATTGTCTCTTTAGCAAATCCTAGAAGTATCTGACAATTGCTGGTAGGATTCTATTTCCCAACAAGTTCATCGGATGGAAATGTAAAGATACTCTCTAGCTAAGGGGGTAAGGGAGGATGGAGGAGGAAGAAAATGCTACAGCAAATTGCTCATATTCTCCTATAGACCATGGGAGAATTACAAAACCTCACCTTCTCCAAGGTGCCAAGACTCAGACTACTTATAATTTTCCTGCCTTTGGGAATATAGTTTTTACGTTTTTTTTCGTGTCATGACCAACTGTATCAACTATGTTCACTGTAACATCTCTCTTCTTCAGATTTTCCCCTTCTTTTTTTTTCCTCTTGAGCTGCTGTTTGCAGTTTTGTTATCAGGAGTTTTGCGCAGTTTCTTTGCCCATGAAAAGACTCTGTAAATAACTTGCATAATCATCTTCAAATGTCTAATGTGATGTACAACTTTTTTTTTCTTTATGTCTTTAAACTTATCACTGCTTTCTCCTTTGCCTGTCACAACAGTTTATTAATCCAGATCATTATGCACTTGACTCTGACATGTTTTCTATAATGAATGAAAGTCATTCACACACATTGTCATGTTAAGTGAGACATGCGACAGCACAGTCATCACAAAAACAAGATATGTAGAATTTGACTACATGGCCTTGCTGAAAAGTTGACCTCAGTAAGTTTAACTAGATTTTCCTATTACTGGTTTAGATTTTTCTGAACCAGAATTTTACAATATTTCAAGCAGCAATCAGAAACAGAATTTAATAAAGGCATAGTCCATATATTTGAATAACTGTTCTCTACAATAACTACATATTTTCAGTATGATTTAAAATGAACAGATGTATTTCTACTTACATGATTAAGAAGTATTCATATTAAAAAGGCAATTGAAATACTACACTGAGATTCAGATGCATATGGAGATTGTTTTAGGTTGATCACTAATAAGACTCAGAATATAATATCATTGACAAGCCTTGCTGTGAGCATAGCTACAAGGTGACAGCCATTCAAAAAATGTTTGATATTACCAGAACTCAGGATCTGAGTTTTTCTGAAGTACATGTCATAGAATAGCAGTAAACAAATGATTTATGGTCAGGCAATCAAAAAAAAATGTATGTTCAGCAGTGGCTGGATGACATTCATTCAAGGACACAAGTACCTTTCTGGTGTATGTATGTACATGCAAATAGACACACTTTAACACAGAGGAACAGTAAATACTTAAATAATCTCATAAAATCATGAGACAAAATTGATTACTGAAAAATGGGGGAAGTAGAACAAAGTGAAATGGAAATGATGGAAATTCAATGGAATGATGGACATTCAAAACATCACAGGTACACAGTAGTAAGATTAGATCAGAAGGAAAAAGCTACAAAGCTAGGAAGATTATTCCAAGGAACAATTTGTCTACACAAAGACAAAGCATTGCCAGGTTATTGCTTCTATATAAAACAAAGCTAAAATTTATGGCCAGTACTCTGCTGGAAAAGCTTCTCTTTTGTTATGTCTGTTATGAGATTTAATCACAAATGTGCCTCTTGAGCTCTAGACAATGCTAGACAGTGGCAATGGAGCTTTAGGGAGTTTTATTAGACATTTTATTTTTTTCTTCCATAGCAAAGTGATGGAAAGGACCAAGCAATCTTTATTTCAATATTTTTTGTAGATTCCCAAGAACAATGAAAAGACATCAGTAACTATAGTCCACCATAATTTTTAGTGATCTTATCTACAAATGATGCTAATTAGCCATGGATATATTTTACTAGTGGTAAAAAAAAGGAGGAGGACCAGAGTAAAACAAATAAGATTAACTTCAGTCAATCTTCTGACAGGATTTTAAAATGAACAAATTAAGTATGATATAAAATGGAATGGAAAGTGGAGATCAATCAAGACTATAACATTTTCTAACTTCTATGCTCTCTAAGATCTCTAGAATCTATTGTGGAGAGTAGTGGGTAGGGGTGGAATATTGATAGCTGTTGGAATTCCTTGGCTTTTTTGTCTTCTCGGTATTTCTGCATAGATAGAAGCAATACTATTTTAATATGTTAAAGAAGAGACAGAAAAAAGTAAAATTTCCTGAAGTATTTTTGTATTGTCTCTCAGCACCACATAGTATTCATGATAAAAATAACGCATAGAGAAATTTCTTGGTAATTGAATGCCTTTTTCTGTTAAAAGTTATGTTTCAAGAACATAATGCTGAGAAGAAAAAAATGTGAAGTTACCAGAAGGATTTTGAAATCTAAACTCTAATGAAATAGATTCAATACAGATAATCCAGTATAGAAAGATTATCTTGCTTATGTTCATAAACTTCTTACTTCTGCTTATTCACCAGGGAGTGTAACATAATTGCTTTGCACTTCTTCAGCATGCTTTGTCTTTGGATCTCAAAGCACTTTATGAACATTAATGAAGGTTCTCAATACCATAGCTCATTGCTAAAAATCACCCTCTGTCGGTTTTGCACATCTGCTAAATATGATTTCTAACCACCTGGCAAAGCAGAAATGCTTTTAAAGATAGTGTAAGTGTACACATACAAAATATAAGTAGCTTCAAACTCATTTTTCTTTTATGGTACCATCTGTACCATCAGAGAAAGTACATCCCTACAGATTGTGGTTTTCCAATGCAATCTTTTTGTAACAGTGCATCTAGTATTACGTTAACTATTGTTCTGACTTTGTTCAGTGCCTCAGATGATCCCCGTAAACAATTTCAAAATATTTTAGTGGTATTTTTTTATGACTTAAGCAGTGTGTTTAATTCAGAGTTGAAAGAAGGTAACTTTTTATGCTTTGATTTCATATGCCTCAAATCCCTCCTGATTTCCGTATGATCCAGTCCTTCTCTTATACACAAATGCATAAAAAGATACACACACACACTTGTGTGTGTATGTACACGCACACACATACACGCATAGACACACAAAACCCTATGAAAATGAAGTGACTACAGAATCTTCTACAACTATCAGTCTTCACTTAAAGATCTCATCAAGGAAGAAGCAGAATGAATTAAGAATCTTAGATGTCATGAGATTTGGGCCATGTTTTCAATATTTCCACAAGACAATGTAATAAGTATTTTCCATAAAATTCTCCATAGGAATCAGCCTTTGTTTCTTTTATAGTGAGACCCTTCCCTTCTAAAAGAAATACTTAAACAACACCTGGAGCAGTGACACAAAACATTTCTCACATATGAGATGCTCAAGTGACTAAAATACTAGGATGGCTATTAAAGTAAATAAAAGGTACTGTAGTAATTTCCACAGGGGAATAAATAAATAAATAAACATATTTTCTCTTAGAGTTGTCTCAAAGAAGGATTTGACTCATGTTTAGAAATTGTAGGCCAAGTTTTGTTTTCACTGAAAACCATACAAATATGTTGAGCTCAGTGGGGTATCGTAGTCTCGTTGTGAGCAGAATTAGATGTTCTGACTACAGTGTCTCATAAAAATAAAATATACTATTCATAATAGAGTGCTAGTGTAGTTACTAGACAAAGTTAGAACTATTAAGAATAGGATTTTGGAGACAGCAAAAGTGCCAAAGTTACTGTGAAATTAATGGATGTAGTATAACCAACTCCTCTATAGATATTCACATAGTTGTTTTTGTGCATTGGTGCTTCTTATGCTTATGTACTTAATTATGTTGTTTGGAATAATACAGATGTGGGCAAACTATTCTGACTTTTATGAATATATGAATTTAGTGTGATAGTATCTGACTATGTAGCTAACATCAGTAAGTTTAAATATTATTTTTGTGACTCCTGCGTTTGTGCTTACTGCTCAAGCTTGGTAAATTAAACAGATATATTAAAAAGTCAGCTCTGGACACACTGTTAAGAGGATAATGCAAAGACATTATTATGTGCATTTGGGGCATATACATAACATAATCCAAACACCCAAGTATATATGCAATTCAGTACACAACACAAAATATTCACTACTACTCAATCAGGAAAGATCAGTAGCCGTAGCTCTGAGTTATATTGGCTGCAGACATTTAATTTGATAAGATTCATCAAGTGAATTAGATACTTGTTTTAATAATTAATAAGTTCTCTCATGTTCTGTAATACATTTGATTTCATTAAATGCCCTTGTCTAAATTTTAACTTAGAAATTATTGTATCTTTTTATATTTACTGCTGCAATCATTCTTTCTTTTTGCCTCTTTTTCTTTGTTTCTCATTGATTTTATGCTACATTTAAAACAAATATTTTGCATTCAGACTCTAAAGTACACTCTAAAGTGTACTCTAAACTGTACTTCAGAGTACACAAGTCCACAAGTTTGGACATTTTAATGAGGTTATTGCTCAGCCTCTCTCCATCATCTTCGAGAGGTTCTGGAAAGCAGGGGAGGTGCCTAAGGACTGGAAGAGAGCCAACATAACTCCAGGCTTCAAAAAGGGGAAGAGGGAGGAGCCGGGCAATTACAGGCTGGTCAGCCTCACCTCTGTCCCTGGAAAGGTGATGGAGCAGCTCATCCTAGAGAGAATCTCCAGGCATATGAAGGGGAAGAAGGTGCTCAGGAGCAGTCAGCATGGATTAACCAAGGGGAAGTCATGTCTGATGAACCTCACAGCTTTCTATGATGGGATGACTAGCTGGCTGGACGAGGGGAGAGGAGTGGATGTTGTCTACCTTGACTTCAGTAAGGCTTCTGACACCGTCTTCCATACTATTCTCATATGGAAGCTCCAGGAGAGTGGACGAGTACAGAGTGTGGTGGATCAAGGGCTGCCTGGATGGCAGAGCTCAGAGGGTGGTCATAAATGCGGCCACAGCTGGGCGGCTGTGGCTAGTGGTGTCCCCCAGGGGTCAGTGCTGGGCCCGGTGCTGTTCAACTTGTTCATCAATGACCTGGATGAGGGCATGGAGTGCACTCTGAGCAAGTTTGCACCCAGCAAGCTGGGTGGGGTGGCCGACACTCAGGAGGGCTGTGCTGCCATCCAGAGGGACCTGGACAGGCTGGAGAGTTGGGCAAAGAGGAACCTCATGAGGTTCAACAAGGACAAGTGCAGGG
>JAUBOD010000001.1:12061089-12119625 GCA_032353885.1 Nothura maculosa
TGTGTATCACCCCAGACAAGGTTCTGTAATGCCAAAACTCCTGTTAGGCCCTAGTTTTCCAAACAATTCTTCCACAGAGGGAAGACAGGTTACAAGTCTAGTGAGGAGAAAGGATGCTCTTCTTTCTACTTATTCTTCATCCCGACATTTTAGTCTCTTACTCCAGTGCTAAAGTGCTAAAGCCAGACAATAGCTTCCTAAAACCCATACTAATCCTTGCTGATTTCTTTTTTTTTTCCATATAGCCTCTCCTTATATTAAGTAGACACACTGCCTTGCTACTCCCAATTCACAGTTCACAGACAATCAAATTGGCTCGGACAATACCATCAAACTGAATTTTCCTGCCCCCAAACACTCTCAGTTACTAATTCAGCAAAGGATATTTATTTCGCTGTATACTTTAACATAAGGATAAATGTAAATAAAATATTTACAAAACTGGTTTCCTAAACTGCTGCATGTATCTTTAAATGATTACCCATCACAGAATCACAGAATTATAGTTAAGGTTGAAAAAGACCTCTATAGATCACCTAGTGGAACATCCTTGCTCAAGCAGGGAGACCTACACAACATGGAACAAAGTAATATCAAGGTGATCTCCAGAGAAGGAGACCAAACAGCCTCTCTGGGAAGCCTGTTCCAATGCTCTGTCACTCTCACAGTAAATAATTTTTCCTTACATGAAAACAGAACATTTTGTGTTTCAACTTATAATAAATTACTCCTTGTTCCATCACTGGCCACCACTGAGAAGAGTTTGGCACCAGTATCTTTATATTTTCCCCTCAGGTGTCTGCACATATTGATCAGATCCACTCTTCTCCTGACTAAACAAGCCTAACTCGATTAGTCTTTCTTGATAAGATAGATGCTCTAGTTCCTTCCTCATCTTGGTTGCCCTCCCCTGGACCCTCTTGAGAAGTTTCAAGTTCCTCTTGTACTGGGGAGCCTAGAACTGAACACAATAATCCAGATGCAATCTCACCAGAGCTGAGTAGAGGTGCAATATCGCCTCCCTTGACCTGCTGGCAACACTCCTCCTAATGCAGACCAGGATCCCATTGGCCTTCTTAGCCTCAAGGGCACATTGCTGACTCATGCTTAACTTGTTCTCAACTAGGACTCCCAAATCCCTGTCTATGGAATTTCTTTCCAGTAGGTCAACTCCTAATCTATACTATTGCCTGGGGTTATTCCTGCCCAGATGCAGGACCCTGCACTTGTCCTTGTTGAACTTCATGAGTTTCCTCTCTATCCAACTCTCCAGCCTGTCCAGTTCCCTCTGAATGGCAGCACATCCCTCTTAAATGTCAGCCACTCCACCCAGCTTTTATCACCTGCAAACTTTCTCAGAGTAACCTCTTCCCTCACCCAAATCATTGAGGGACAAGTTAAACAGCACCGGATCCAGTACTGACTCTTAGGGGACACCACTGGCCACAGGCCTCCAAATAGACTTGGTCTCATTTATGACCACTCTCTGAGCTCTGCAATCCAGACAGTTCTCGATCCACCTCACTGTGCACTTGTTCAGATCACTCTCCCAGAGATTCCATATGAGGATATCATGGAAGACGGTGTCGAAAGCCTTACTGAAGTCAAGGTAAACAACATCCATGGTTCTTCCATCGTCCATCCAGACCATCATCCCATTGTAGAACTGGAAGTTGTTGAAGAACTGGAACTTCCACCATTGCAAGTTGTCCAATACAACTTCCCCTTGGTGAATCCATGTTGACTACTCCTGATCACCTTCTTTTCCTTCATATGCCTATAGATGGTCTCTAGGATGCACTGCATCATCACATTTCCAGGGACAGTGTGATCTTTCCCAGATCCTCCCTCTTGCTCTTTTTAAAGACTGGAGTGAAGACTGGGTCTTTCTTCCAGTCCTTTGGCACCTCCCCTGCTCTCAAATTTTCCCCATCTTGCTGCTGATGTATTTGTAGAAGTCCTTGTTGTCTGTGCCATCTCTTACTAAATCTAATTCTAAATGTGCCTTGACCATCCTCATTGCATCCCTTCATTCTCTGACAACATTCCTATATTTTTCCCATGTGGTCTGGCTCTATTTCGGTATTACGTATGCTCTCTTTTTCTTGTTAAGTTTTCCCATCAGCTCCTTCCCCATCCATGCTGATCTCCTGCCCCCTTGCTCGACTTCTTTCTTTTAGGAATGCATCAATACTGATCTTGGAAAAAGCGATGTTTGAATATTAGCCAATTCTCCTGCACCACCGTTCCTTGTAGGACCCTAACCCAGGGGATTCCTCCAAGCAGCACCCTGAAAAGGTCAAAGTTAGCTCTCTTGAAGTCCAGGGCTGCAGTCCTACTTCTTGCCCAGCTTCCTCCACACAGTATCATGAATTCCAACATCTCAATGTCACTGCAGCAAAGATTGCCCCCAATCCTCAGATTTCCCACTAGGCCATTTCGGTTTGTTATTATCATGTCTAGCAGCACTCCTCTCCTTGTTTCTTCATATACCATCTTCACTGAGAAGTTATCAGCAATGTTCTGCAGGAAGCTCCTGGACTGTCTGTTCCTGGCTGTATGATTATCCCAGGAGATATCAGGGTGGTTGAAGTCCCCCAGGAGGACCTGGGCCTGAGGCCTTCTAGAAAGCCTCATCTGTTTCCTCTTTCTGGTCAGGTGACTAGTAGTAAACTCCCACCACAGTGTTGCTACTCACCCACCGGCTCTCAAACTGTGCTTTAATTTAATTCTCACCCACTGGCTCTCAACCTGTGCTTTGTCCACTGCAATGCTGAGCTCCACACACTGCAGTTGCTCTTTGACCTGAATAGCAACTCTACCACCTTGCCTTGCTGGCACGCTCTTCCTGAAAAAGCCTAAAGCCCTCCATGGCCATGTTCTAGTCAGGAGAGCTGTCCCACCATGTTTCAGTAACTGCAATGAGATCATGGCCCTCAATTCCCTTTTTTATTGCCTATGCAGTAGGCATTTACATAGAGGCATTTGAGTTGAGCCCCCAACATGCCCCTCTCTGTAGTTGGGACAGCTGTTACTTGACTATGTGAGCCTGCAGTAGTTCTTATATTTTGCCCTTTTTCCTCTCCGGGAATCCTGGGTATCCCTTGCTGGCTCCGGGTATCCCTTGCTGGCCCTGAAGTTAGGTTGTTGTGAATGGTATGGTATGCCATGCCCTACATTATCACTTGCTTTTCTTATGATTACCCCCTCCTTCATTGAATCTAGTTAAAACCTTCTCAGTGTGCTCTGCTAGCTCATAACCAAGAACCCTCATTCTCCTTTGGGAAAGATGAATCTCATCTGATGCCAGCACGCTTGTTGCCATGTAAGGCTTCCTATTGCCTAAAAACCCAAAGTTGTGGCAATGACATCAGTCACAGAGTCACGTGTTAATAAACTATATCTTCTCTTTTTCCTTTCTATGTTGCTGCCAGCACCAGGGCGAATGGAAGAAAAGGTGACCTGCACACCTGAGTTCCTGATTGTCTGACCCAGTTCCCTAAATTCCCTTTAGGCTACACATTGCCACTTCCTCTCTTCCCACATATAGGACCAGCAACAGATAATATTCAGTGGGTTGAATCATGCTGGGAAGTTTCCTGGTGACATCCTGGCCTCAGGATGGCAGCAGACTTCCTTTAGAGGACATCATCTAGACTTCCCTTATACATATCAGACCTTCTATTCCCTATATTGAGGAATCTTCCACAACTATAACCCACCTTTGCCTTTCTGACTGTATTAATATTTTTGGAGGAGAGAGACTCTTGCCTTTGCCATTGATTGTCCTTCATCCTCCAAGACCTTGAACATGTTGGGTAGGGGTAGCTGGTAGTGTTAGATTAGGTGACCATGTTGTGAATTTTTTGACTTTTGTGGAAGATTGTGAAGATGAGTCAGAAAAATAAATAAGAAATAGGTAAAGTTCTGGCCTTACTGCAGTCAGACACCTAATTTCTATAGAAAGCAACAGAGTGAAGACTTCATGCCATATATTCAGAATGACCAGGACAAATCATTAGCTTTCTTTCTCTTCTCACTTATGTTAAATAGTCCTTTATAAATAGGCCCTGTGAAGTCAATAGAATTATTTGAAGTATGGCATTAATCAGCATGGATAAAGAAAATTGAAATGTAGGTATTTTTACTAATGAACATATTTTTAACTGACAGAGAATCAGGAAAATTACAACAATTATGTGATTCTTTTTGAAGCAGGAAAGACAAGCTAAAACATTTTTCATCTTGTCTATCTAGAAACAATTATATGTGTGTGTGTGTGTGCATACAAAATGTATTTTGTATATTCTACTTCATGAAAAATTACTTATTATTTCCATAAAACATTAAACACTTTCATCAGAGAACACATCCTTTATTTGTAACATTTGGGTTGGGAGATTTGTAAGGATGAACAGGGATCTCTTGGCAAAACTCAAACAGAAGGAAGTGTACAGAAAATGGAAACAGGGACAGGTAACTTGGTAACATTATAGGAGCTCTACATCTACTTCAGTGATTAAAAATGTTAAGGTTATCAGCCAGAAACAGTAATAACTCTCAACCTAAATGCAAGCTGTTGGTCTGTTTGCTTGCTTTTTTCTTTTTTTTTTTTTTTATAAATTTTGTGTTCACAGCTTTTTGCATTTCCAATAAAATTCTGCATTCTCTCTCCAAGGATATTCCTTGTTAATGTAGAACTTTATGACTAGATTCCTCTGCCTAGTCTGCAAGTGATATTAACTACAAATCTGTTACAATGAATGCTTCAACTGTAGGCAGAACTGGATCTGTCAATCATCTGTCATTCAATACATCCTAAAGCACAGAACAGTTCAAGTCTACTTTCATGAATTACAGAGCTTTACAGCCTTTTAGTATATGCTTATGAAAATTATTACACTTTAAGTTAAATTTCCTCCTAAATATAAGCTCATAAATGTAATTATTTGGATGACAATTTCTGTCGTTGTGTTGAATTAACTGCATATGCAGAGAATATGCCATATCCATAGCTTTCCGAGCTGCATTACCCTGTACTTTCACATGAAATCCACCAATATGTTTTATTGTTGTCTTTATGAAAATGATGTCCTAATATTATGTGGAGTCTTAATCTTTAAATATAGATCTAAATGACTCAGGTAACATATATCTCTCTTCCACTTTCTCATAAGCACTAATGTGCACGGAAGAATTCTGTTAAAGGAAAGTAATCAGAATAGGTTAAGATCAAATCAATATACACATACTGATGAATTAATAGATATTTGCTGACTCTCAAAAGAAAGAATATAATTACTGTGGTTTAAAGGATGACCTTAAAGTTCAAATGAAGGAGAAACTGAAAATTGCTGTTATAATCAATGCTATAATACTTGTTAAGGACTACCTGTCCAAATTAAAAGTACAATATCAGATTTCACTAAACAGACTTCTTAGTCTCAGTTTAAGTGAATAGACAGACATTATATTTATCCTAGTGTATATAAGGGCAGAGAAGATAGCTATTCTCTACCCTTAAGACCAATTAGCACATCAAGGCTCCTGTAGAAATTTCATCTTTGAATGAATGAATGTCCAAGCACATGTTCAATAAACTTGGAGAACTGGAAAGTGCATATTCCAAAGATGTATATGGTTGTAAGAATGTATATAATTTCATTTCTTGCCTAGATTGAAAATATTATACCATAGAGACTGATTTATTTATTTTTTTTTTTTTTTGGCTTGGAGATTTTTATGTAATCACTGTGATAGCCTTCTGGAGGCAGTCAGCTTCATTTCTTCACTTATTTTATATGAATGTTCTGCTTCAGCCAGTGGGATATTTTCATCTTACTGAATGATCTTTTAGGATCATCAAAAGCAGCATTTATCTCGTATACACATGAAGGAATAGTATAACTCTTCTGTAATACATGACCATATAAAACTACAGTGTTAATAAAACTTTAAAATAACAGCTTTTAGAATTAGAAAGACAGACAGTAACTTCCTACTCCAGTCTCTTATATTTTCCAGCAACCCTGGTATATTCAGATCCTTCCCTGAAGGATAAACAAATCCTTTACAGACAGTGCTGGGTCTCTGCTTAATAAGAGTGGCTGGGTTATAGCTCCCCAGGCTGGTTCTAGATTCATTTCTCCTGTTCCTGTCTTGGACCTAACCAGAAAGGCTATTCAATGGCAGTACCCTCTATAAGTGTCTCTAATCATTTGACTTCAGTGCTATGTGTTGAGACCTTGTAAGAAGTGCACACTAAAAATATGAGAATGGGAAAAGAGAATTATAATATTATAATAGAGAAGTTCTGAAAACAAACAAACAAACATAGGAACTGTATGTCCTCTATATGAAAGGGATAAATTCTTGAAAAAAAATCTATATAAAAGGATTCTTAATAGAATAATTGTTCCTTGTCCTTATTTTCAAAATTATCTCAAATATTCTCAGATATGTATCTTATATTCCAGGTCAACTTCTAAAATCTTTAGATAAGCAGAAGGATTCTAGAAATTCTTAATCAGCCTTTACTCATTTACATGCATAATCCGTTGACATCACCAAAACACCTGCAGGAATTAGGGTGTTCAGGGGGCCTGTTCATGTCAGCCATGATCCCTCCCCATGTGCTGACTCATTGCTAGACCTGTTCCTGACCCCACTGGTACAGAATTCCTTCTTCACTGATCTTCAGATCACTACAAAAAGAAGTATCTGGCTTCACCTCTGCACACTTCTTTCCACAACTACTAGCAAGGCTAGTTAGAACATCAAATGAATTTGTCATCCATGATGACAACAGATCATCTGTCATCTATTCAACAGATACTGACAAGTAAATATACTGTTCAGTGAAAAAAAAAAGTTTTCTAAAAATGCATGATTTATTTTACCAAGAAATATACAGTGATTAAAAAACTTTTAAAATAATATGGAACAAATCTGGGAGACTTTGGTAGGTACAGCATACATCATATCTCAGCTTCTGAAACTGGGATACAACTAGACTAGTGCACTCAGACTTCTTGAGCTACTTGATGTCTCAGGATCATTGTATTTAGATCAAGACAAGAAAAAATCTATCACATTTGTGCCTGAATTTCTCCTCAAATCCATAAAAAATAAAACTGATTTAGCCTAAATGTTCCTGGTTATTAATATGCCATGTTACAGCTTGCTTTCTGCAGTTGCAGTCAGCCTTAAGTAACCGATCACATCCTTCTTTGTTTCTTGTTACTGAAGATCATTTCACAGATGTATGCTCTTTTTTATTTTTTTATTTTATTTTTTTTTAATAAGAAAATACCACTGTTCCCTGCTGTAGCTGGCACAATGTCTCCTTGCCACCATAGACATCATGTTTGTATTTGGGTGCTGCAGGAATATTATCTAGGCTCTAGATTCATCTGTCTGCCTTTTTGTGTGATTGGTCTTGATCTAATAGTACATATTCTTACAAGATAATATCAGATTGAGAGAATAAAGAGACTAAGGGATTTAAATAATGCAAGTGTCTTTTCATTTCCGATGTGAAGTTTTACCTTATTACAATTTGGAACTTCAAATTGCTAGAGCAGTTTTAGGCTTTTGGAGAAATACTTTATAGTTCTTACCAGGAAGTTAACCCTCTCTTTACCTATAGCATTTTATGGTATTATGGGAGCACTGATACAGCCTTAGCAATATTATTGTGCTTGTAAACTATAATTACTAATAATTGCTACTACTGTGTATATATGTTTGATCATATAACACAGCAAACACTACGGAAATACCTCTGAATCATTCAAGCTCACTGAATATATTTCCTTTTTTTGTAGCAGGAAAAAAAAAAGTGATTATATTAAAAAATAGATGATAGATTTAAGCAGTGTTACTTTCTTGAAGATCTGATATACTGTCCTTGTGCAATAATGTTTTGAAGAGGACATTGCTACACCACAACTGTCTCTCAAATGTAGCAGAAAATACAAACCTATTTAACTTCTCTCCCCATTTCATTTTATGCCCACAGTGTTTCTCAATATTTCGGCAACATCTCTAGTTAGGAAAAGGTGCCCTAGTCTGAAGACATTTTAAATGAAGTTAGGAGATGAGCCTCTACTAAGAAAATCACTGATATTATTGGAAACCTATTCCATTGTCCTTGTATTCCCTTCCTTTCCCTTCCCTCTACGCCCTCTCCCTTTTACCCTGCCTCTTCTCCTTCCCCTTCCCCTCCTTCTCCTGCTCCTCATCCTTTTGCTGTATTCAAGCCAGAGGGGAAGGCTCTTTCCCTCCTTTGTTGCCACCTAGAGGAGCGAGGAGCTGATGACAGTGCCTAAGTAAGGAGAACCCGGTCTAACACGGAGTAGAACGGGTGGGATTTGGATGGGCAAACTGCTGCAGAGATGCATGTTGAAATTGCCTTCTGGACAGAGATATGAAGTAACAGTCCCCAATGCAGAGGCTAAACTCACCTAATGTGATGGATTAGACTAAATAAATTCTCCTACAAGCCCATTACCAAGAAGCAGGGATGATTTAAAAAATAATTCCATACCACAATTCATTAAAATTTCTACAGTTGCTGAGAAAGATCTAATCTATTACTTATAAAGGCAGAGATCTGCACTAATATGTACTGCAGTTTTAATTTAAGGTAGAGACTGGTATGTCTGAAGAGTTCAAACGAACTGTACAGCAAAGACCTCTAACTCTTGTTGGAGATCTGCATTATGGATTTATATTTCAAATAAAAAGAGAAGATTAATTTATAAGGAAAAGGCTCTAGATAATGTGGAAACAACAAAGCAATCATATCAAAAATAAACAATCCTACTCTATTTTTATAGCTACTGGGACAGAAATCTTGTCAATTAATCATATTCCTGTCACAAAGCAAGGAAATTTTAAATATCATAAAAATTTCAAGAATCCACCAAAAGAAGCTTTCAGTTACTGTCCAGGCAGAAAAATCAACAAATGCAGATACCAGCAAGAGCTGCTAGGACATTCTACAGTTAAGAAAATGTTGAAAACAAGAATAAAAGAACCACTTGGGAAATGCTTTGTTCTTTCCAGCTTATATCAGATATATCTCATGTTTTGTCAATGAGTGAAGCTGAATTATATGCCTATATATGTATCTAGAAAATATTGTATTGGAATCACTGATTTAAACAATGTTTTAAACAAATTAGCCAGAAGTCTAAACAAGTTTAACATCCTTTAAAGATCTTGGATATACCTTTCAGATTATAAGGGAACATGCATTCATAGGAACAACATTTTCTTTCTCATAAGAGTCCACACAATCAGGTATTTAGCGACAAAAGGCATTTTAAAAATTCTATAAGACCTAAATAAGGAATCATTTAGTAATGTCCTGTATGCATACGTCCTGTATGCAGTTTCCCCTTTCTTCCAGGGAATTCTGAGAACCTCATCCAAAACTTACTGCAGTCAGTGGAAAACGTTCACTGCCTGTCAAACAGTCCTCAACCATAGAATCTGGATTCCTAAACAAGGTTTTAAAAACCTGGTATAGAACTTTGTATAGAATTAAGAATCAATTTAAAGAAACCTCCACAAAGTAATCTACATCTAATAAAACTGTTTTCTGTATTTTAGGGGTGTCAAACGCTTTAAAGTCAAGTCTGATAGGAGTGGTAATGCACTGAATGCCATCAGATTTGCAGTTTATGGTAGAAAAATGAGTTTGATTTCTTTCTTTAAACAAATTGATATTTAACCTTTACAGCTATTCAAGACCCCTATTGCTGACAGCTATACTTGTTAAACGTTGTCTGAATTTTAAGCAAGTCAGTAATACTTCAGGTTTTATCACAGCTATTTACTAGAGTGGGAACACTGACCTCCACATGACAGTGACAGACATTTTTTAGAACCATTGAAGCTGGATTGCACATCAAGGACTAAGCTCAGCTCCTTAAAGATATTTTAGTTATGCAACAGCTAACGTTTCCAACATTTTCTATGTTTTTTTTTTTTTTTTTGTAGAATACTAAGACATAGCTTATAAACCCACACTCCTTATGACGTGTTGAGAAACTTGAGTTCTCAACTTCTACTCTAAGTATTAGCAAAAAAAGCAAAAAAAAAATCTTATTCAACCTTCACTACCAATCTGATTGACTAAACACAGGGTGCCTACGCTAATGGCAGCATTCACCTTGTTTTAATACCTCTGCTATCTTTAAACAAGAGGCAAGATTTATACAGCACAGTGCAATACATTGATACTACTTAAGTCCCCCCCAAAATTGTCTTCAGGCTCATTAGACTTTCTTCAGCCCAAGTTTGGATCTGAAAAAAAAAAAAAAAACAACCTTCTAAAAGGCCAAATGGGGTGTATGTTTCAAGGAGTGCATCAAATTTATGAAATAAATTATATGTAGCTGTATCTGGTAATGCAAAAGGATATGATTCAGTGATTGAAGTTCCATAAGAACCCAGATCTCCCTTATCTTAGTGAACACCTATCATGTCATTAGCACAGTCAGTTTTACTACCTCTATGGCCTAAATGCACCTGAAAAAGCCCTAGCATTAGGACCTGCTGGTGCCATAGAGAAATAGTTTTTCTGTTTGAGTTAATTTAATAGTAGTGCTGCTGTGTGTTTTCCCTAAGTTTATCACTTTCAACTTAGGTTCCTATTGGGCTGTAGCATCTAAACAGTAGTAGACATATAATGTGATAAATTGCTTACATAAAAGTACAGATTGATTCATGATATTTAATGATCTGCTTTCTAAGTCAGTCCTCTAAAATGATGCCCAATATCTTCCTATGAAAGAAAAAAATACAGCTGCATGGTCCATGCTGGGTATGACAGGGAATCTAAAATAAGTTTTGTTATTCTGTTAAAAGAAAGACATAAGGATAACCTATGGATACTGCATGCTGAGCAAGGGATTATCCATAGCTAAGAGCAAATATTGGGTGGAGAAGTGCATTTTCATACCCCCTTGAGGGTCTGTTTTGTCTTCAGTCATGAGTCATTTTGAAAGACGAAAGAAAGGACAGATATCCTAATTAAATGGTTAGAAGTTTTTAGAAGCTTAAGAACTTTCCTCAGCCTTGTTCATTAGTCACCTCTAGCCAAGTATGATCTGGTTAATGGAGTCCTCTCCCAAGGGTAAGTACTTAACTGAACATAGCTCATTTTTTAATCCATCACTAATGGTGTAGAGCTACTTACCATTTGAACAGTTTAATAGAACACTTGCCCAGGATATGGGAGACATGTTCAATTTCCTTTTAGCTATATCTTCTACTCCACAAAGTTGTACTCACACTGGTGGAACAAGAAAGAGTGAAAAGGGACATGAGAAAACAGAAAGCTCATTTTACATAGGGTCACTCTGCAGATAAAAATGCAGGAGTTATGAAGACAAGGGAAGATCAAATAAGATAAAGCCTAAACATGATAGTGCCTAAAGATGGTTATTGCACCCTATGGGAATGTCAGGTTTGAAATCTCTCAGTTTGTACCTGGGTCTCATGCCTTTTCTCACTTAGAAAATGAGTGTTTTAATTATGTATATGTGTGTGTGTGTACATATGTATATAAAATGTGACTACGGCCATATGTTATTAGGTATTACTCATGTGAGTGAATTTTTACAATGTAGAATAGAATTAGATCTAAATAGCATGGTCAAGTTTATGTCCATGATGACAGACAGCTTGATTGCATACAAATGAAGCTGATCATAGAGGAAAGATACCTGTTTTTTAAGCATATGTGCAACTTGTATTGGTTCCAAAAAAAAAAAAAAAAAACCCACAAACTTGGCAATTGTCCATGAGCATAGCAGGAACTTTACATCAATGCCTCCTTAAGAAAACTTGTTATTAAAAGTTGCAAATATGCATTTTTGTGTCCACTAACTTTCATTTCTACCTTCAAAAGGTGGCAGTATTTTGAGTGTCAATGCAGATTTATGTCATCACTAAAAGGATAAGCATGTGGAATGTCACTTGGTGAATGATTGACATGGAGTATACAGCGAGTTCTTATTCTGTCAGATTTTGGCATATTTCTAAGTGTCAAAATTAATCCACTGCCAGTTATTTGACAGGATCGTACTTACTGTCTGATGCCAGTCTCCAAAACATGTATGATTAAGGCTGCATACAAATGCTGCTTATTCAATAGAATAAATAACAGTTCTGCTCACATAAAAAGGTGGAATCTCCATACCAACATGTTATTTACACAAAAAGTAGTAAATCAGGTCATAGGATACTGATGTGCTTCTGCTAGGGGTTGAAATCTTTGCAGCACTGTTAGTAGTAAGAAATATCAGCATGTGAGATGTAATGTCAGCAAGAGAGTCCTGGCAATAATCAGCAGTAGTTGTACTGAGCGGACAAAACAAATAACGTGTCAAGTTCACAACAGCTGGGACTTTGCATAGAATTCTAGCATCTCTCTTTAAAATATGTATTTTTTTTCAGTAGTTCAATAGCTGAAAATAGTTCTTGCAGTTAGCTCTTGATCCCAGGAAATGTAAAAGGTCTTCTACAGAGTACACAGCAAAGAGGTAGAAATAACATTCCTAACTTCCCTCCCTGGGGTTCAGGCTGCTTGGATCTATGCACTGCCTTGTAGAAATATTTTTTCATATTATTATTACCAAAATACACCTAAAGCTGTTGTGACTTAAGTCAGAATTTTATAAACATGGGTTTATAAAACCCTACACTATCTCTATTCATGAATTCTTTCTCTCCTTAACATGTTTTTCATCCAAACCTATAGCCTGCTTTCTGTACACACTACTTTGTAGGAATTTTCCAAATTCTGCAGAACAATAAAAAAGGACAAAAAAAAAAAAAGAAAAAGAAAAGAAAGAAAAGAGTAGAAAATGGCCAGGAAGAGGAGATGAAAGAAAAGACAATATTGATGTACATGAAACTGTCCTACTAGACCACAAATAGATATTTAAAAAATCACAAGCCTTGACTGTATTCGTATAATATTCTCTTAACATTTCTTATTGTCCATCATTTTATCCCATATGTAACATTTTGTAAGTTCTTAATGGCAGAGATTTCCTTTCAGTCATAGGGCCCCAGCTACTGACTGAAACGATTGTCAGTGTATATTAAGTGTGTATATATGTTTGCAATACATATACCTTTATATAAGCATGTGTGTGTATAATCATATAAATAAGAGCACTTCATCTATTCTATATAATCTGGAAAATTTATTTGAGAGGAATTTTTTTGTTTTGTTTTTATGAAACTTTTTTTTTTCAATTTGCCTGCAGGACAAAGATATAGCATAATTTGGTTTGGATTCTGTAAACTAATTCAAAATATTTCTTTTTGTGAACTCACTGTGTACAAGCTGTTAAGATTTCTGGTTTTTATCATAGGAGCAATCCTCATGGGTATCAATAAAATCCATTTTTCCTCCTAAACTTTATTATCTGTAATCTAACTTTCTAATTAGTTTTCTCCTGTAATCTATATCTTGGATTTCTGACACTAGTATAGAAATGGTTAACATAGTTATCAAAACAGAAACTGGAGATAGCATGATAAAATGCAGAACTGAATAGAAATGTAGTCAAGTCAATTCAATTCAGTTCAATTACCTTAGAAATCTCTGAAAATTGGTATGTCCCCTTAAACGAGATTATTTTTGGTGTTTATTCTGCATAAATTTTCAATATTTCAACTATATAACAAGAAAGTTCTATTGAAATCTTCCATCTTCTCTTGGCTTTAATAATAGCATGATGTTCTGGTTCTCATAAAGCCATTTCATGTCTGGATATTCTCAGACTACTTTTTTTTCCCCCCATCCTATATAAATTTGTGTTAGTTTTGTATTTGCCCAGGATTTTCAGCCAGTCATCTCTCTTTGGTTTATTCTATACAGTAGCTCAACTAAGGCTACTATGAATCCAGAAGTTTCAGATATGTCCACAGTGAATAGACATCATTTTGTTCCACAAGTGCAGTACTTCAGGGAAATGACTGGCATATCTTTGCATACACAGTCAATCTGAACAGGTCTGCTATTCCCAGAAAGTCTGCCCTCTACTGTGCACACTGTGCATGTGATCAGAGAATATGTATGGAAACTCACAGAATCTGAAAATACTGGATACACTTAAGCTCTGGGATTTTAGCACAAAGTGGTATTTTTCTCTTCAGAAAATCTAGTGATAGCCATTGTTGCCAACCTGTGGCAAAAAATCAAACAAACAAACAAACAAAAACCTTACTAATAAGTCAAACACTTTGAAGTGTATGGGAAAAAATAATTCTTCCATACATTAGCAGGTATAAAATTGGGCTCCAGTCATACTACTTGGTTATAGGGGGCTTATTAAGCTGCACAAAGCAATCAATTTGCATGCAATGCATTGCAGGAAGACAAACACTGCATTATTGTCTGATTTCCTACTTCTTCCCCAGGTAATGGAGTCCCATTTGTCACTGCACTGTATCCTCACCTCAGGACCAGAAGTCTCAGCACCAGGGAATATAGAGATCTATTTACTGATAGTAGCTGGTGGCAGTTTCACTTTTACTCTCTAGCAAGGAGCACTTGATTCTCTTAGACATTGACTTCAGTAATTTGTAGTATATTCTTGGTCAGAGCAGCATGGCAAGGGAACCAGCATAACAAAGAGCTGGCAAAACTTATCTAGAATATGTTCATTATTATCACTGTTTGACTTCTTTCCTTATGTTATCTGTAGCTCAGCTGGGTGATTCTTACTTGTACAATACTTTTTTAAAAAGAATTATTCTTCCTGGAGGAAGAACATGGGTTTTAAGAGCAGGATAATCTAATATCTTTTTGAGTGCAGGGCTGAGAACACTGAAAATAGAAGAATTTGGATTTTTTTTTTCTTTTTATAAGTCAGAAAACTGTTACAGTTGTAACAAGTGAAAGGGACCATACCACATACATACAGAGAAAAATGTATTGCTATTCTAATTAAAGTTTTAACAGCCTTCATTTCACTGTGAGGACTATGATGCTTGAGATTATTTCCAGAATTATCCAACATTAATAAATCCAACATTAATTTAAGTATCATTCTCAACAGGCTGAAAAGAGGGTGCACAAACACACAGGAGATAGATAAAAACAGTGTTTAATGTGAATATAAGACTCACTGAGGTCATTAGACCCTAGCAGGACTCGGTCAGATAAGTGTATGACCAGAAGCCTGCTTATACACAGCTAGCCTCTTTTATCCCCTTTGTGTTTAGTGTGATAATATTTTAATCAAATAATCTAATACTTGTAGTGACAAAATCACTTTTACTGAGCTACACCAAAACCTTAGACTTTCTTTACAATTACTAAAGAGAGAAAAGGCACAAAACAAAATACAGGAGCTACTATTTAAATACACGAACAGCTTTATTTTTTTTTTTTTTTTTAATGTGAAGGTAGTCAAATACCAGAATAGGTTATGCAGAGGGATCTGGGAAATGTTCAAAGCCCAAACAAGGCTTCCCAAACAGGACACAGACCTGAGCAATCTTTTGTAGTGGAAACCGTTTTGAGCAGGAGGATTAGACTATATTGTCCCTTCTGACCTCAACCCTCATGTAAAAGTCTACAAGAGAAGTGAAAATTATAAGTCTGTGTTCGCCTTTATACCTCAAAGATGGCAGTTACATCACCGTTTGCAATACCATGAATCTTCTGCTACAGGGAAATTAGTTTTGAAAGCTAAATTAAGAATACTTTGTCTTCCTCATCATTCTTCATGCAAGACTACATTCCTCTGTTCTCTCTGTAGAGCTATGTTCTCTGATAACTCAGGATGAGCACATTACTCTTTTATGGCATTGCATGCGTATTTTCAATTCTCTTTACTTTCTTACAGAGCTGTATGTATCCAGTTATCTGTTGCTTTACAATGTAACTTTCCTCTGTTCTTAAACTATTACTACAATGGTTACGTTTTGTGTACCTATTTAAATAATACAGAAACAATTCTTCTTCTGAAAGATTATATATAACTTTTTCATTTTGTTTGACTGAGAACTGAAGAGGTACTGCTGAGATCTATAGACCAAGTTATTTGCATGAGTAATAAGTTTAAATTTGAGGCTATAGCATTAACACATGCTCATTTTCAAATATCTATCATGGATATAAAGACAAATGTCAAGAAGTACTTCTTAAGAATAGGCTTTACTCCTGAGAATTAAGATGAATTTAAGAAGAAGAAAAACAAATATATCAGACGTCAGCAATTAAAAAGGACTCTTTCTACAGACATGTAAGGAAATGCCTACAATTTTCATTTTATGTCTATATTCTCTAGGTAAGACATTTTTTTTTCAGTTGGCATCAGAATTTATTGTCAGTCACATTTTATATGTAAAATGGAACCTCATATAGCTTATAAATAATTAATGCATGAATAAAATGCCAATAATAAACATTCAGTCAGTTCACTTTTTTATACAATCTGGCAAGAAAATAAGTGCTCATTTTATGCTTTATGATAACATAACTTTGACAACATTAGTCAACCTATGCTACTTCTGTTGGTAATATATTTTAACTTCTATTTATTAATGGAATCCAAAATAATAGTATGACCTTACTATTACTCAATAAGCTCAATATTTTCAGGATCAGAATTCCGTTGTATAAATGATTTACAAATCCAAACAGATATCTATGTTCCTGAAATAGGTGTCATATTTTTAAACAGATATTAATATATATTTTTTCAGCCCTGAAAAAATAATGAATAAATTTTTTTCAGCCCTAGTTGATAAAAATTTGCTATTTCTTTTAATTTCACTTTGTCTGACCAGTTATTAAACATACCTGTGTTTTAAACTCTGGATAAATTATTTTGTAATCAAAAACCTTGTTGAAAGGAGAAACAAAAATACATTTTCATATATAAATATCTCCACAAATTCCTTAGTTCAGAGCACCAATAGAAGTACACAGTCACAAATACCTTAATATTCAGAATTCAATTCTATATTTACTATAACTCCTATGTTGCAAAATGGGGCATCCCCATAATAATGCAAACAGAAATCAAACTATGATACCACATTAGCTCTATTATACCTTGTAACTCATAAAAGATTCACTTTATTCTTAGAAATATATTAAGTCTTGCTTTCTTTGCTGTGTATTATGCATCTCACAGATTACTTGTATTTGGAGGAGCCAGGTAAAATGAAAGATATTAACATGAAGCTAAGAAAGGGGAAAATTTTTTTAGTTGTGGTGTTTTTGTTTTGTTTTGTTCTATTTTGTTTTCTAAATTACAGTGGAAAAGATAGGTAATTTGAGCACCGACTCCTGGGGAGAACATTTTATTATCTTTCTGTGGCAACCACTTTATTGAAAAGCACTTTCTGTTTTGTTTTGTTTTGTTTTTTTAACTTTTAATGAAATACTGTGAAATTGTATTAGTAGTGCATTAGCTGCCATTGTGCATCTGGAAAATAAATAACTTAATCATTTGTATTTAATGTAAATCAAGCATCTCCATAGCATTGGTGTCATAGTGCTGAATGTATAAAGATCCTGCCAATTTTGAGGTATACAAATGTCTTTGTTACTTTTATCTGGATATAACAAGAAGTTGTTTTTCATAAAGGCAATCAGAAGTAACCAAGAGGGCTGTCCAATTGCACTGAGCATGCTATTCAACGAGTGGTTGATCAAATAAAATACTTGAGTGTAAGAAATATTTTCATATACTTTTATTTTTTCTTGCTCTCATAAATCCATTTTGAAGATTGTCCTGTAAATTAATACAGTTCTTCAATTGCTGATCATTAGAGAAACCATGATCAGCCATATTCACTAGAGGTGAAATATATTCAATTGTACTGACTTTGCAGGTAGATTGCTGTTTGTCAACAAATAATTCTGGCTTATGGTCAAAATAAAGCAATATGCTACTGTATTAAGGTTGTGAGTAAATAAGATATTGTATTTACCGTATTTATTCAATCTAACCTGAGTTATTCATTGTAGATACTCCTAATTACTGTAGTAATTCCTTCTAAGTACTTCCTAGGATAAGGAGAGAGCATAGAAGCCTGGAATTCTGAACATGAGCACTCTGGGACTAACGTGAGCTAAATTGAGGCAGAAGTAGCACTGAACTCCCCTCTCCACCCTCTCCATCAAACATGCAGACAATTAATTGTAATTCACTTTGGGGCAAAGTACCCTAAATAATTTAAAGCACATCAAACAGAGGCAAAAGCATTCTTAAGTTTTTGAATCTTATCCAGTACATTCCTTCCTCCAAAAGAAGAAGGGAAACTGATTCAGATTATTTTGATTACAGCTTTGATTAAAAGCTATATTGAAAATAAAACTCTTTTACAAGCATAATATAAAAGGGAGGTATTGCAGCATACTGTTTGGAGACCTGAAGTTCTGAGACAAAGTCTTCCCAACTGTCCACCATGCTGCTAGTTTATGCTGAAATGGAATTCACCAAGAAAGTGATCTGCTCAATAAATCATGTAGCTCATGTCTGATCACAGAGACCTCTGAAACAATGCAAGCCTGCAACAAAATTTCATCTGAGTGATTGAAGACCTTCTTGGATGGGACTGCTTTATGGCTGTTTGTCAGCGACAGTTACCCCAAGATGCAGGGGACTCTTTGCAGAGTGAACAAATAGGCAAATTTACTGATGAAAGATCTTCTCTTTTATCCCATTACACTCGACTGGACTGCACTCTCGACCAATCGTAAGTTAACACACTCTCCTTTTGTCTTTATCTTATCACTTGTTGCCAGTCTGCATCAAATCATTGGGCTGCTGCATGACCATGAAGCTAACTGGATAGTTGTGATGTAATCCTTAAAAACTATGTTTCACTTGCTTGAACCGGTTCAGTCTAGCTGCATCAGCAGTTTACTGTTACACTTGTCTGTTAATGGTCCCAACAGATGTTCCCAAACCAGGTGATCTGAAATAAAGATGTCTCATAAACATGATAGTAGAAGGATTTCCTCAATACGATAATATTCAGTTTCTTAATACAGCATTATATAAAAAGCATTCAGAAAGATTGCACAAAAATAGAGGATAGGTCAAAGAATCAGAATTAAATAGAACTTGTAACTGGAATTAATTGAAATAGAAGAGGGAAAAAAGAGATAATTGCTGATATTTAATTTCTTTCAACTACCGCCATGACACTATATGCATGTATATGAAAACTTTTAAGTGGATGTCAAATAGACATTTTTAAAGCATTAGTCTATCCATTGAAAGGTGATGAAGCCGCTCATCCTGGGGACCATCTCTAGGCATGTCAAGGAAAAGAAAGCGACCAGGAGTAGTGAGCATGGATTCACCAAGCAGAAGTCATGTCTGATGAACCTAATAGCCTTCTACAATGGGACGACTGGCTAGCTGGATGATGGGAGAGACACACATGTTGTCTACCTTGACTTTAGCAAAGCTTTCAATACCATCTCCCATAATTCTTTCCCATAGGAAAGCTCCAGAAGTGTAGACTGGATGGGAGGACAGTACAATGGATTGAGAACAGGCTGGATGGCAGAACTCGGAGAGCTATGATAAATGGAGCAGAATCTAGTTGGAGGCCTGTGGCCAGTGGAGTCCCCCAGGAGTCAGTACTGGGTCCGGTGCTGTTCAACTTGTTCATCAATGACTTGGACAAGGGGATACAATACACCCTGAGCAAGTTTGCAGATTATAGAAAACTGGGTGGAGTGGCTGACACTTAAGAGGGATGTGCTGCCATTCAGAGATACCTGGAGAAACTGGAGAGTAGATAGAGAGAAACCTCATGAGGTTCAGTAAAGAGAAGTGCAGGGTCCTGAAGCTGGGGAAGAATAACTGCAGGCATTAGAACAGATTAGAGGTTGACTTGCTGGAAAGCAGCTTCGCAGAGGGACCTGGGAATCCTGGTTGACAACAAGCTAGCCATGAGCCAGCAGTGCACCTTTGTGGCCAAGAAGGCCAAAAGGATCCTCCTCCTGCATCAGCAGGAGCTTTGCCAGCAGGTCTAGGGAGGTGATCCTGCTTCTCTATTCAGCTCTGGTGAAGCCACACCCGGAGCACTGTGTGCAGTTCTGGTCTCCCAGTGTAAGAGTAATATGGAGCTTCTAGAAAGGGTCCAGCGGAGAGCAATCAAGATGATTAAGGGACTGGAGCATCTACAAGGAAAGACTGAGTGAGCTTGTTTAGCCTGGAGAAGACTAAAAGGAGATCTGATCAACATGTACATGAAGGGTGAATGTAGGGAGGAAGAGGCCAAATTCTTCTCAGTGGTGGCTAGTGATGGGACAAGGGGCAATGGGTTTAAGTTGAAACATAGGAAGTTCCATCTCCATGTAAGGAAGAACTTCTTTACTGGGAGGGTGACAGAGCCCTGGAACGGGTTGCCCAGGGAGGCTGTGGAGTCTCCTTCTCTGGAGATCTTCCAAAGCTGCCTGTATGCCACCCTGTGCCACATGCTCTAGGTGTCTCTGCAGGAGCAGGGGGCTTAGACTAGATGATCTCTAGAGTTCCCTTCCAACATTAGCAATCTGTGATTCTGAAAGTCTGTGAAGTAAGTTTAAGTGACCAGATTTTAATTGATCAAACACACACAGACACACACACACAACACACACACACACAAACCCAGCTATGTACATTGCCAGAGAATCATTTTGTTAGCAGAGAACAGGTTGTCATTCACAAAACAGAAAAAGAAACCTGCACTGTCCTGAGCTGAACTCAAATGTATCGTCTGATGTATAGTGTCACTTTCAAGAAATGCCATCTAATTCACTCTTACAACACTCTTCTTTAAGCAAACTGTGAGTACATATTTGGATTTACTTTCTCATTTTTCTGTTTTTAGACTACAGATGTCAGTTTAGTAAATCTCCACATTTTTATAAGCAGTGAGATTGGATCAGAAAACCATAAGTTCAAACAAACAAATGTAGCTATAACTTTTTTAATAGCCACTTGAGGTCCCACTATGCATTGCATGAAGATAAACTTGGTATATATGAGAGAAAATCTTAATGTTTAAGTTTTTAACTTATTAGAAAAAGTTGATGATAAATCTAAGCTCCCTTAATTTACTGTTTAAAAATAACTTAAAACTGTTTAACTTAAATACAAAAAGTCTTGAACTTAGTGTTTACCATTGCCTAATAAATTTGAAAATTGCCAAGTTCTTGCTCTCCAATAGATTTTGCTGCATTCAATAAATTTTATTGCATGTAACTATCATTTATAGGCTAGTAGTAGATTTAAATAAGAAAAAAAAAGAATTTTCCTGCTCAAATTCACAAATTCATTTTCACAATGCAAATTTTATAAAATCAAGAGCATTTGCGGTCATGAAGTTCATGGTGGGAACTACTTCAATTTAATTTCCTATGCAATGTATTCACCTTTTTTCAGTTAATTTCTTCCACCTTTACCAAAGCCACAGTACTTATAAAACAAGAGAGAATTCAGCCTTTTCTAGCAGAATTTGAAGACCAGTTTACAAATGTTTCCAGCCACGTTATGCTGCATTATAAAATCCTATAAACAAAAATGAATTGGAATGGTAAATCCTTTTATAAGCAGCATGACAGCATCTAGAAATTCATTCAAGAAAAGTGTAATCTGGATCAGTTACGGCACACACTATTGTTCAATACTGATGCACTAAACAAAATAGTGGGTACCGAAAACAGATACATGGACAAGGACTTAGACAGAATAGTGTTTTCTACTGTTGTGTACAGTAGTGTACTACTACTGTAGTGTACTACAGTAGATAGTGTAGTACTAAAATAGTGTACTACTATAGAACTATTCTATTGTACTGCTAGAATAGTTCTACTGCTTATGGACAAAGCAAATAATAACAACAGAACTACAAAAACATATTATCATTATGCTGTCACGTTAGTAATGTGCAGATGAGTTTATCTGACCACCTGGATTACAGTGGGTTTTTTGTTGTTGTTTTTGTTTTTGTTTTTTGTTTTTTTGACAAATTAAAGAGCTGAAGAAAAATCAGGAAATCCAAAGAATAAGAGTAAGGTAGGGCAATCCTCAACTTTTCAAGAATGTAACAAAGATCATAGAATCAGCAAATCGTTGAGGCTGAAAGGGACCTCTAGAGATGATCTAGTCCAACCTCCTTGCTCCAGCAGGAACACCTGGAGCACAGGGCACAGGGTGGCATCCAGGCAGGTTTTGAAGATCTCCAGAGGAGATTCTACAGCCTCTCTGGGCAGCCTGTTCCAGGGCTTTGTCACCCTCACAGTAAAGAATTTAGTTCTTCCTCATAGGCAGATGGAATTCTGTCTCTATGAACATTTTGTGAATACCTGCAAAAGCACATCCTTGTCCTGAATGTGCCAAGGGAAGTAATTAGTCTAGCTGAGAATACAGCAGAGTGTGTTCGACAGATGAGTCATTTTCCCCCTACAAGGAACAAAGTGACTCCCTCAGGTGACCAAGATATCCCAACTAGTCACCTTTTTCAGAGTGCAGAGCTGAGAAAGGAGTTGGAGAAGAAGACTCTGGGGAGTAAATTGACAGCCTGAAAGAAGGAATTGTTTTGTAAGGGAGCTTTTGCTAACAAATACTTACGCATTGAAGCTTTTGAAATGTAAACAGTTAAAAATGTAGCTTCACTAATAACTGAGATTTTTTATCTCACAAGGATCAAAACTAAAATACTATATAATATAGGAATAAATATGATATTCCTTAGTAGTTGTTAATAGTATTGAAAGAAAGGAGCAAGACAAAAAGGTAGTATTGTTAGGATGTGGAAATATTGCATACGTATCATTTTTCTATCTAGTTTGGACTTCACACACAGCCATTTTACCAAAAAAGTTGCATGTGCTGTATGGCAATATATAACGAAAGATCACAGAATAGACCAAATGATGCATTTTAATCCAATTTTATTCCAGAAATGTTGTGGCACAGCACCATCTGCAGGTGTACAATCATAAATTTAATATTCTTGGTATAGTTAGATTTTGTTAATGTCTTTTTTTTTTTTTTTTTAAGCATGGATTTGGTCTTTGCTGTTGCCAAAAATCCAGCAGGTAGTGAGATAATGGACTTTTTTTCAGTAAATAAAAGATAGTTAATAAAACATAATTTAAAATAGCCTAGATACGAGAATTAATTTTTTTTTTTAGCATACGTTCTGTTTGAAAGCTCTTTTGTTTTGAAGAGTGGAATAGACCAACCTATTTAGCTACATGTTTAGAATAGTCATGTCTTATATGTAGTCAGTCTATATTCATATGGATATGTTCCAAATATTTATTATTTTTCTAAAATATTAGGCATTATAGTTTTGAGCCTGAGCAAAAAGGAGGAGGGGAGGGTGGTCAGGTAGTCAGGAGGTGGTCAGTTGATAACAAGCCTTAATTTACATCAGTCAAAATGCTTTACAGTGTATCATTTGAAAGTGTTATTGCTGCATTCTTGTGCTATTACTGGCAGAAAAAAAAATACTAATATTCTTAAGAACATATTTTTTGCCTCATTTTCTTTCCCCTCTATCATCTCCAACTGCTCATAGGTGTTTGGAGTAGAAATATTGTGTACTTTGAAAACTAGGTTAGTTTGGGAGGAGGAAACTAGTTTACTAACTTTGAGAGAGGAAAAATATATCAATCATTTTATGTCAATCTACTATTTATGTTTATCCAATTTCATGATAAGCTCAGTAGCAGAGACTATGTAACAGTAATACAGCTTGAATATTAGGTATGATATCTCATCAAATTATGCAAAAAAATCACTATTTTTTATAACAGAAAGATTTTCATGATGATAGCTAGTCTACCAGAAGATACACAATGATACTCCTAGATTCTAGATTGTTGTGATTATAAAATGGTTGAAAATTATTACAGTGTCATAACTACAACGTAGTGAAAACAAAATGAAAAGCAGAAAGAAAATCTAAAATATGGCAAAATAAACAGATTTATAGCCATTTTATCACTCTTGCCACACAAACAAAGGGGCTTCTAGAGGGTTCCGGACTAACAATCTGCATTTAAGTATCCTGTAATATCTCAAGAGTTTTCCTATATTTATTTAATGTGTCCTTTTACTTCACAGAATATTTTTTTTTCCGGGTATTCTTTTATCTATTAAGAAAATATAGAAAATGTAACATGGTGTTTGGAAGTAACTAAATTGCTTTCCTACATATTTATTTAAGATTTTCAACAACAACAACAAAGTCACTATATTTCACAGGTGTGGGTGGGGGAAAAAAAAAAAGGCAGCTAGATGTTTTCCAGTGAAGCTGATTTTTGCCAGAAAATATTGACTCATAGATATTGAAACTATGGCTACAAATACACAGGGTTGGAGACATTTCAACTGGGAAAGATCATTACTGATGTCATCTCTGGTATATATTACTGCAGTTCTGAAGCATAAAATGTCCTTTTCTTTCCTACCATCCTTCCATTTTTCCAGGTGTCTCATCCCCCATTTTCTTGTTAGTCATTTGTTGCTAGAATTTCTTCATCTACCATTCTAACTAGCATATCGTCTATAGAAACATTTAAAGGCAAATGCATAAAGCAAAAAGTTTCATGACAAAAATAGAGACAGATAGGCAGAAAGGGAAACAGAATACTTGAGCTGTACAGACACTCTGTAATTGTTCTGAGAAAAATGATTCCAGAGAGTGGGGTGGGGTGGGGCAGAGAAATAAAGTTTGTTTCCTTTTTATGCAATCCATTCAAATATCTCTATAACTAATTCAGTCTAGGAACTTGAAATCTCCATCTCTGTATCCTGCATAGATATCTGTCTGATCATGCCTGAATTATCTATGTACAAAGTGTGATATTCTTGAAATCCTAAGATTCCTAGGCAGGGAAAAACATATTATTTCCCAGTTTTGCATAGCTAGGGCCTCATGAGCATTTCTTTTCAGAAATATCACATTGAAGTATGAGGCCTGAAACCATACATTTTACCATATATATACAATGAGGAACTGCATGGATATCCAGGTCCTTTATCCAGGTGGAGAAAGAAGATAATGCATTTGTGGCATTAGTATCCATCCAGAGATTAGTATCCATCCTTCTCTCCATGAGACATGGTTTCTGACTCAATGAACACACAGTGTAAAGTGCATTACAAAGCAGAAAATGAAAGAAGGAAGCACACAAACTTGTGAGAGTTATGGCTGTCAAAAAACATATGCAAATCATCATTCATAGTAGAAGGGGAGTATTTACTTTTTGTATTTGTTTTTAATTAATATATTACAGCAGAGAGAGTGGGGAGGAGCAGAACGAGATGGTGGAAGTGATAAGCTGATGCTACCAACAAAGTGATTAGAAGTAAGAAAAGGAGAGGAGACACTAGGTGAGTTAGAAGGAAGATGGGGAAAGAAAGAGATATTTTATACTTCAGAAGTATAGCAGCAGAGACACTGTGTCATTAATGAGTTTACAACACCTTGCTGAAGCAACTGAAATTTTACAAGCTAAAATGCAGGCTGGAAATAATTCTTGCAGGTAGGCTGGAAATAATTCTTGCAGACATGTTTATCACATCATGAATCCCAAGCAAACACCTTTATGAGGTCTTCCCCTCCATTGACTTCTAAAGATATTATTTGTATCAGTTTTCATATAGCTTCATACTAGTGTCTTCATAGAGTGCATGAGCACTGTTTGACTAGTTTGACATCTTAACATTGCTCTCTTTTAGATGACAGTCCTTTGATAATTTTATGGCAATAATTAAATCAATTTTGCTCAAAGCCTGACAATACAAAATGCCAATAGCTTAGTTCAAAATACTCGGATAGGAGCTAGAGAAGAGGGGTTAATTGTTTGAAGGTTAAAACAGAAAAAAAAAATACATTGCGGAAAAGAGGAAAGACATTGAGGAAAGCACTTACACATTCATGTGTTTAGACAGATAAACAGAGCAGTCATTTGTAACATACAGCTGTGTATACATGTGTATAAATGCACATATTTATATATGCATAGTGGAAGGTACTTGCATGGCTCACATTTGGCAAAAGGACTGTTACCAGTGCTTTATAAAAATAAAATAAAAATAGGCATGGAGGTGTAGACATGATGTACTAAACTGCCAGTGAGTGGTGCTGAGGAGGGATGCCCATGAGGTGGAGAGCACAATGCCAGGAGTGCAGGCAGTATGGCACAAGAGATGCAGGCAGCTTGGGGCATTAGATAGTGCATCTGCTGAGGAATAGTTGTTAAGGAGTGCTTAGGAATTTACAAGTATTTGTTAACATTTCTTGGGTGCCTTGTATTTTCTGCTGGAATTTTGGAGTTCACTGATTGCCAGTTACTTATATGTCATTAAGAAACTAGTCAGTCACTTTGATACTAACTTGGTTTATATTTGGTGAATTAAATAATTGTCCATGTAATACCAATGCATCCTTGCAGGTTGAAACACCTTCTGCTTTATATATTCAAACAAAAAAAAAAAACAAACAAATGGCCCCCTCCCCACTTTCCTCAGCTGTGAGTTTCATTTCTGTGGCATTCTAAATAGGAAAAATATTAAACCTGAACATTTATTGCTCATAACAGAAAATTAAGTCAGTTTTACTACCAGCAATGTCCCTACATTTCTTGTGGTGGAAGCCCAAGCTTGAATGCTAAAGCACATGTCGCCCCCTCTATACTGCAGCTAATTCTGCATGCACTCTGCGCAGCCTGACCACCTGGATACAGGACGAGGAGGAATGTGCTTCTAGGGATACTGACAGGATGATATTTGTACATGAACATCAAGGACAAGATTATAAACAGTCTCAATTTAATGAGTCCTCCTGAGACTTGGACATTGCAGCTCTGCTCTTTCTGTCACTGATCATTGACATAAGGAATCAGTTTTAAAATTCATGGATCTAGCAAACATTGAAATATGTCCTATATACAAGTTTCCTTTTTTTAAGGAATGAGTACACATAGTTCACCTGTTAATTGAAAACAAAGAAATAAACACAAAAAACACTCCTCAGCACACATACGTAGAGATTTCTAATTTAAGTGTTTCTACATTCATAGAGATTTCTAAATTAAGTATGTATACCTTACTCATACTTAATTATGATTAAAATATTTTGAAACTGGTACTAACCCATTTTAATTTTCTATCAAAGATCAATTTTTAATGAAATGTTATTTTCAGTAACATGAAAGTATATTAAAATAATTTAATTGGTTTTCATCTGAGAAGCTATTACTGTAATGCAACAGATTGTAAGTAAAATTAGTATAGATTATGATCTTAGTACTAAAACTTCAAACATTTTTCTGCACTCTTAAGCAACTAGATTTGGACACAACTCAATTTAGGAAAGTCTAAAAATATACATAAATACGAGATGAAATCTTGGAAGCTTATACTGTGTGAAAAAAATCTTTGTCCTGTTTAACTGAGACAACAGTAACTCTATAATCTTCTGGAAATGCAGTGGATGACAAACTCCAGTGCACATTCACTGAACAGACTGCAATTCAGTTTTCAAAATCAAATTTTCAAATTCAAATTTTCAAATTCATATTTTCAACACATCTGCATTTGAATCCTACCTCTAACATTAGGTGCTTCTCCATCGGGCCTGTGAAATCTTTCTCTCATGGTTTTCAGGCCTTCCTAATTTATCTTACAAATAGAATTTGATTACTCTGACAGCAAAAAACGCTCTACCTTTTCTGTGTATTTTAGGATACCCCTCCAAGGCAGCTGAAGAAATTCATTCAAGCTGTTTTATTTTCTATTAGAAACACATATGAGGCAATGCTTAGATGTTTACCTAAGAAATCTTATTTTCCAATGTTTTTCTTCATTGCAAGATATTCTTCTTAATTTTTCTAAAAGTCAGACATAAGTTTCGGGTTTTCAATACTAAAGGAATAATCCACATAAATAAGTGGATGATTAAACCCCTGAATTTTTGCAGCAAACAGATATCATCTAAATCTTTCTGGATTTCTGTCTGTATAGTGCTCATATAATTAGTGGCTTTAAATTCTTTTTAGGAATATTAACATTTCAATGGATTACAATACAAAGCAAATAAATTAGTTTAGTAGAAAAGTTCCCTGTTTCTAACGACTTCGCTATCATCCACTGCTTGTGCAAACACAACTATAAGCTTAATGATATATATACACATATATATAATAATCTGATAATATATATTTCATTTCTAACTGTAAATATAAATGTATATATGTATACATATATGTGTGTATAAATAAATATATATAATTTTCCTTTTATGTAACAAATGCTGAATAAAGTTCAGTAATCACACAGAGATACCCATTTTCTCTGCAAGTATAGGTCTCTGATTTTGTAAACATTGAAAACAATATATAGAAATGTTGAATGTAAGTTTAAAATAAGTTTATTCAAGTTTGCTTTTACTCAAACCCTCTAGAACTTCATATGTCTTATCCAGTAATAACAATGGTTTGTAATATCTTCATTTTATGATGTACAGATAATAGGTAACTGATTTTGTAAATTATTGTAATAATTCTACATTTTTTTTTAATTACTGTATTGAACTCAAACAAAAATCAGGCAATTTTATTATTGTGTCCCATGACAAAAAAACCAAAAGAGTAATGCTATTGAAATAAACATTTTTTTCTTTCTTTCTTTCCAGAAAAAAAATAAAACACAATAAATGAAAAGCCTGTTGGAAAAGATTACTACCTGTTGTGGTGATAGCATAGTTACTGGATTTTTTTACAGAATTATGTTTTGTTTATGTGAATTCTGGAAAAAAAAAAGAATTCAGAGATCAATTAACTTGCCAATAAATAGGACAGCATATTAAATATATATATATATTTTGATGGTGAATTTGAAAGCATATTCTAGCTATTTTTTCTGTTATTTTCTTCCAAGCTGTAATTCATTTTTAAAGATGCTTCTCTGCTATGTTTCATTAATTGATTTCGCTACAGACCTCAAACCTCTCTCAACGCTCTTTGCATTTAGCTATTTAGCTTTCTTCCTTCATTTCTGCCTCACTTAATTAGCTTCACTTTTTCCTGAAGTTCTTTTTGAGTATATCAGATATACAAAGGAAGCATGTAGTAATGCATGGCTGCAGATCAAATAAAATGTTTGTTAATGGATATATATATACTTTTTTTCTATTTTTTTTTACCCATAGAGACTCCAATTTACCTGATGGGTAAGCAGAGAATAACTGCTGTGCAGCTCACTGCAGAGAAACAGATAACAGATCACCAGAGAACTGCAAGTGAATACCATAAATTGGGAAAGCTACACTGTTGTTTCTTCTGGACTAATGGGATCTCAGAGAAAGATATTTTGCAGTAGTCTCTGTGTGAACAGAACTGCTCTGTGAAGCTCTGAGCAAGCACATTTATTCAATTCTTTAATGGTTCTCAGCAGAGATGGAGAAACTTTGTGCTAGTATTCTTGTGGTGGTGGAGGGCAGAAGAAGCCTTCTCAATACAACTGTGTGCTCATTTGTTTGTTTGCTTAATTAATTGCGTTCTTTTAACCATTTTAACAATATTTGCCCCATTTTCAGCACTAGAAACTGTAAACGGGACTCCACTGAGAGATAAAATGAAAAAAGGCTCATTCATGAGAAAGCTACAACCTCTCCATCACAGTCCAAGAGGCACTGGAGAGGGCTGAGTGACAACGTGCTGCCTGCTTTCAGTATTTCGAATTTTAGCCACCAAGATATTTAGCTTCAATTTTTCAAGGAACATGGGAAAATAGATCAAGGAGAGAAGAAAAAGAAAAGAAAATCTTAACTTCCTCTTTATTCTCTTTCTTGCTTTAACATAGCCTTCTTCAATGCAAGTAATTAGCAAATGGAATATTTTAAGGAAGCTGATATACACTGCTGTGCATAACTCATACAAAAGTGTAGCAGACTACTATCAAATCAGCCAGCAGGGAGAGCCTAAAATTTTTCAGGCAGAGAGATGGAATGTGTTAGCATATCACAACCCTTAGGAATAGATTTTGTTACATGCCTTATCCAGACGACTATAGGTAAGTTCTAAGAAAATCTTATCTATTTCTGTCAATTCTTTTTAATTCTTTCTGTCAATTTTAATAACATACATAAGTGTTTTTACACAAAAAGAGCCATAAGCAGTGTTGGCAGCGTGTTCTAAATGTATGTTGAAGGAAAAGAAAAATAGAATAAATATGTGATTCTACAGTTTAAATATCTGATTATTCTATTCCCAGTAGAATAAAAATCTTCTAGACATCTATATACATCTTTCGCTAAAAAAAAAAAAACCTTCAGCAATATACCTCTCTTCACAGAGAAGCTTTCCATGCTTTGCCTTGGAAATGAAAAATGAAAAAAACCTACTGATTAGCTTAAAGCTGAGTGTATTAGTGTAGCAGTCTGATTTCAGATAGATACTAATAAGTGGTTTTGTTTTTTTTTTAACCGTGTACATACTATAACTGTAGGAAGCTAATCAACATGGTCTGTACATTAAGATATAATCATTGAATGATTAGGGCTAATCCTACTTGTAAGAATCAAATATCTCCTCTACACAGCCTTTGAGATGCTACAGAGTATTTGTGTTTACATATATAGACAAAGAACAAACATGCATGTTGATTCAATCAGATTTATCTGTCCTCCAGCCTGACGTCACTGCTGGGCCAGTGGTACAGAACAGCTGTGTATCATGCTAAATGTGTGGCCTAATTTTGACTTTCTTTTTCTTTTTAAATAAGCTCACAGTTATGCATATAGAAACTATCTGTACCAATTATTGGGAGATTTAGTATAATCTAGATATTTGCCCCTGCTGCTTTTTGATGGGTGTGCTTCTTCCACAACTCCCTGTTGTGGAGCACTGTTCAAGTGTTATCCTGGTGGCTGCCTCCTTGCTATCTTCCCCCGATGAGACAGTAACTATCATTAACAGTTGTGACAGCTGCATTCTGCTGGGGGACAGTCTACAGGGCTCAGGGACACATGTACCAGCACAAAATGACCATAAATCAATCATCTTATCCCATAAATAAGGTGACAACCTCAGAATCTGGTGAGTTTTCCTTGCAAGACAGCAGCCTTCACCAGGATCTCCCCTTGGGCAAGAATGCCTCTCAAGGCAACCCTGCTCAGGGTTAAGAGGTCCCTTACAACAACAGATTCATGGTTAGTGAACATAGCATGCTAGCATTTTCTAAACCTTGTAAACATTAAACTGTATCCAGGATTAACTGTGCACATTAACCCTTACAGATAAACTGTTGACCAAGTCTGGAAATAAGACGAGATCAAAACACACGCAGACTCCTCTAAAAAGATCTATGGAAAGCAAGTGGATCTATTCTTAACCTTGTGACTCAATGGGAGAGTCTCCTTGGTAATTTTGTATAGACTTGCCCTCTATGAGGCAGATATCAGTGACCTTGCCATTGAATCTTGTTAAAACCACTGTCCATATGAATAAAAATATTGCTATTTTTCTTACTTGAGTGAAATGTATTGCATCACTTGTCCCCCTACACTACTTCTTCAACCTGTTTACAAAGATGAAACTCAGTTTTCAAAGAATTATACCTCAGAAATGATGTGGAAAATAGAGTGCTAATATAGAGCTTCTCCAAGACCATCCACCTTCACACTTCAAAGGCCAATATCCAACCCAAGGCACCTCAAAGATAGGGTACAGAAGAAGCACATCAGTACCTTTTTCATTTACTGTTCCCACAAGAACATTGTGATTAGTCTTGAAAAGCCATGAGATGCTGAGGTGCTTTATATATGCCCAAGGCACAACTATTCATCTGTTTCATTCAATTTAGGCTGCTTAGTTAACTTCCCAGTTGACTTCTGTGAGATGAGGTATGGGCTCAAGGCATCAGAGAGTAGTGAGCTGAAAATAGTAACATAGGACAAAAACAAGCTTTCTAGAAGAGCATATCTACTGTTTCAGAATTAGTCCATCATCCTTTCTAAAGTCTGGTCAGATTCCAGCTCCAAGTTAGAAGGAAGCTGCCATAGCAGAAAGGGCATGACAATACTACTCAAGCCAATATCCTATGGATTCTGCCCAAACATCAAGCATACATGTTGGCAAAAATTCATACCTTTGCCTTGAACTAAAAGTATAATCACCTATCCTTTTAATCACAGAGCTTTTAGGACAGAGTATTTTTTTTTTCCTTGTTCTCTTCCTTATAAAAGAAAATTTGACAATAACTTGGGGATAGAATAAAATTCACTGAATGAGCCAAGCTAACAGTCCAGCAATATTACACTATTTTTAATGATATATTCTCTGCAGGCTTTAGTTTCCTCTTGTGATTAGTTTTACTGCAACCATATTTATACTCTGGCTTTGAGACTGCCTTAGAGGATTTCTGCCATCTGTTGGCTTACACACATATGGAACTCTGCTTTAAACTGTATTTCATGGTGTTATAATACCTAAATGTGTAGATACTAAGTGTATCATAGATATTTGGAACATATATGAAAAATAATCTTTTGATGTTATCATTTTATCATTTTATACACACATGCACACACACGGAGAATCCAATTTTTTTCTTAACTGTTACAAATACCTTAATCCTGAAGGGTCCTCTTGGTTAACACACTTTAGATGAAGAGACAATTGACCTAATATTGTCCAAACATTTTAAGATGTCTCCTAATGATACAGAGGGAAGGAAGTCTTCAATTCTTACCCTTATACCCATCAATACAGAGTGCCAGTGTTCTTTTTACATCTGAGTTGTTCTTTTTTACACAGGTAAACATAAGAAAAGAAATATGTTTCTATCACTGGTTTGGTCTGCAGCCAGACCAAATTTATATTGGGCATCACTTATGTCTATTTTAGAAACTGAATGTCTTTTCAAAGAAAAATTATCAAACCTTATAAGGTAGTTTTAACCAGACGTTTCATCACAAGCACTAAGTGAAATATCAAAAAGCTACATATTTATGTCAACTCTGTATCAGTGTCAACCTCTTTACTTTATAAGACACACATAAAAGAACAGCTCCATATAGTTTTGTTCTACTTCTTCCTCCAGTAACTAAAACTATGCATAGCTAAAACTAAAACCATAGCAATAGTTATGGTAGATATACTCCTTTATAAACCACTAAGTTATTTCATTGCTATTTGAATACATATACCTCTACTGTAGGGAATTTCTGCTGTATTTAATGAAAAATCAGATATTGTAATGTAAAGAAATTCAAATGAGTTTATAAGAGTTATTAAATTCTAGTAGGATTTCTTAGGGATATGTCAAGAGTGTAAAGATCAATAATATTTTTAAGTGTTAACACATTTGCTGTTTTAATGAAATAAAGATCTCTAGAGTTCCTCTTTCCAATATTTCATTTCTTTACAGAAGTGTTGTTAATTCTATCGTTATGATTTTAAACCCATATTAAATTTTAAAATTTTTGCTTTGAGAAGGGATAAAATATCTTGGTCATCTCTTCTACTTGTTGTTAGAGAGAGGTTGATAGAGAATTGCCCATCACTACATACAAAACAACAACAATATGTGGCTAATGCATTCCCTGGGATCATGGAACTGCTGTTTTGAAGCAAACTTCTTAGTCCATTAAGAACAGTATCCTGCATTTACAGTGCTTGACATTATGGGAGAATTAATATTATTAGAAGCCTTCTGAAAGAAGGACATGAAGAAAAGGAAGAGAGAAAGAAAGAAAAAAAGAAATAAAAGATATATAAATGAGGTGAGAAAGTATTGTATTTCTCTGTAAGAAGACTCCTTGCAAATGAGATTCTGTTTTTATGTACTCAAATGCCAAATCTAATAAATGTCTTTGATTTAGAACTGAGCAACCTACAGGGGCTTCCTGTCTCCAAGTTGGCAGTGTGTCTGTATGCATGAGAAAATCTGTTCCTGACATCATGTATTTTTTTCCAATGTAACTTCACTGGTAATGTCCTTCATTTCCAGACTGAAATCAAAGCAAGCTTCATGTCTATAGTCCTGAATTTGGGATGAAATACACATTCTTTTTCATTTCCTTGTCTCAGCAAAATACAGCAGAAGATATAAATTACATATCTCTGCCTTCCAATAAAATACAGCCCGTATATTGCTCTATTTTTAAAAAATTCATCCCATATTTTATTCAGATAAATATCTAAATGTAAATTAATCAGGTCCATTAATAAAATTCTGGATTGAAGAATACAAAAAAGAAAAAAGAATACAAAAAATCCTAAATATCTAGTTCTAAGCAGTCTGAATGTATCTCTGCATTATTTGAGTGTTGGAGCTCATTTGCTAGAACAAGTTTCTGTACCAACATAGAGGTAGCCTCATAGTATCTTCTTGTCTATGAATCAGCTTAATGCATTTGATAAATATCAAACTAGAAAATAATAGTAATAGTGAAACTCCATGATGAGATATGGTTAGAAAAGCAAGATAGGGATTATAGATCTAAAAACCTGATAGAAGTCTATATATGAGAAATTTTACTTTGGGTTATCACAGGGCACTTTCATTATAGTCCATTTGCTAGGTTTCTGCATTTTTAATTTTTCTAGCTTGCTCAATTTTCTGTTTTGCCACAGGAGAATGAAATAAAAATATTCAGTATTGAATCATAAATCAACTTCAAATGCAATAAAATTCATACTGCCTAAGATTACAAATTCTTTGTTTTAGAGGGAGTGATCACAAAATAGTGAATTTGGGGGCTAACTCTTCAATATTGTCTTTTGAGATATATGCCTCTTTTCAATCTCTAGTCTTCTACATCATGTCCAAGTGCTCTTTGCAGTAGATAGCTGAGATTTCTTTCATTTTGCCGTTATTGCTGGATCTCTCAATGCAGACAGTGAATAATGAGTTACTGACATCTCTGCTACATGGACAGGTAAACTGCAGCACTGAACTTTCTCTCTGTCACTAGAGAGTGCATAGAGACAGGTCACTTAGGCAGAATAGGAGAGCAATATCTTTAAAAGATCAAAACTAGTTGTTAATGTAAGCTATTTCTTTAAGAAAGTTTCTATGCTAAGAAAAATAAGAGATTGCAAGGTACAAGCTATTCCATGATACTTATGGAAAAAAAAATTGTAATATAATAGTATCTTTAAACATATTAAACAAACTTTAATATTACATGAAACCTCATGATGTTTACTGAATAGTATTATCCAAACACCATAACAGATTGATGACTGTTATATTATTCAGGGAAGAACTAATTAGTCTTATTTGTTTTTATTTCATTAGGAGCTGGATTTAAGAAGCTAGTCCAACAACTACTGGGTGCTGTCTGAGTTAGAAAATCATGAGAGTACTCCTACAGAAAGCCAGGTAAATGAAATATTCTAAATGGAAATGGTGATACATCAAAGGTCCTAAATAGAATGTTGTATGAAGTGCTGGTGGAGAATAAATAGCTAGTCCCTATAGTAGTTAAGATTTAGAAAACAAAGGTGTTGATAGATTCAGAGAAATAGAGAAGATACGCTGTGAACATGGTTGTGCTTATACACATGTTTGGTATAGAGAGATAACAGATTTTGAAAGAGGGTAGTGAAAAATTGAAGGTTTCTTATGAGAGGTATGAGAGCTAAAATCCTTAAGTGAGCCTGTTTTTCTTTTTCTTTCTTTTTTAAATACCACACCCAATCTGCTGGGTTACTAGCATAAGTACCTACAATATTTGCATTGAATAGGCCATTTGGATCACAAGGAATATCTGCCAAATTCAGGTGCAAGTCTGATTCTGTCATCCTCTAGAATTCATAACTCTTGGAGCCTCTGTCTTGGACAGTGTTCGAGTTTGAAATGGTTTGGCTGAAGTTCATCAGGGTAACCCTGCAAACTCTCTATGTACTTGCCAAACTGGCATATTGTGAGTGAGATGAATATCATTAATGCCACCAGGTTCAAAGTCTTGAAATAATCTGCTTCTGTTGGTTTAATCCTACTAATTAAAAAAAAGAACAGAAATCTCTTTCCTGGAGTTTTATTCTCCCAATACTCAAATATATATTTCTATCTCAAATTCTGTGTGTGAAAAAATTATGGGTTATACTATAAATTTGTGAATACGTCAAACTGAAGAGCACATCTTGAGGTCATCTAGTCCAACCTCTTATTCAAATCTATAAGACCACGAGAGCAGACCAGGTTGATCACAGCTTCTTGCAGTCTGGTTCTGAGCAACTTGCCCTACTGGTTCATTGTGTTAATGGTGAAAACGTGTGGGTTGTTTTTTTGTTTGTTTTTTCCTTATTAGAGAACTTTTATACCACTAGGTCATTAGACTATCACATTTTTACTAGTGGCAAGCTCTCTTAATTCACAGTTTTAATGACTTCTGGCACAGAGGAAGCCGATAGGTATTTCATGAAGGTTTTAAGTGGATCCCTCATTTCTTGTTTTAAATCTTTTTGGTCTTTCAACAGCTTTTTTCATAAAAGTTAAGTAGATGTAAAGCAATAAACCACCATTGTAAAGGTGATCTTTATTTTGCATAAACACATTCACACATGTGCACATGAACACGTGTGTATATGTGCGCATGTGTGTGCATACAAAACAGAAAAGAACCTAGATTACAGGCACAGTCTTTGGAGAGAATTCAGAAATGCAATGACTATTTAATGATTATGAATAGTATATATGATGCTATATTTGTATAGATAACCGGAGGGTGTATAGGATAATTCCAGTTTGAAAAAAACTTTCCTTTCAGGCATTGCTTACATGCATCAGCTTCACTCTCTTGAAGACATTACATTTCTTTTGTTATTAAATCTAATGTCCAAAAGGAGAGTAATGCATGATAGTTTACCACATCAGCTACTTCGTGTTCCCAGCCTGAACTGGCCTGAAAGTGATATCTAGAAATGCAGTAAGAACATGGAATAAGATATGGTCAAGAAAAAAAAAAAACAAAAACAAAAACACAGTATAGTAAAATAATTGTTTATTTGCATCTAAATCTATGACTATAGCATTGAAAGTGAAGAGAGAATGCTATTATCATTTTCAGTATTTCTGCTGTATTTAATATTATGTTTCTTTTCTTATACAGTGTTTTTCTTAGAACCTATGCCCTGCAATCAAACAGTGTAAGCTTCTGCCACAGACCTTCGTCAGGATTTGGTGCCCAGCGCGCAGAGATACAGGACTGACTCAATATGAGTGATCAAAGCTTCCCTTTGTTGCTCTTAACAGGCTGACTATATAGCCGCGAGCACACACTTGTTACAATTTTCAGTGGTTACAACTTCTGCATACCCCTTTGCTGATGGGCTGATCGCTTGTTGCCATGCTGCAAGCCAGGTGCTCAGATCTTGTTTTCCCCCACATCCTATTTACTTCACTGCTGGTACTTTTCCATTACTAAAGCCCCCTTGCTCCCTTCCAAGCCTTGCTCGTGCACTTCATCGTGGCCTCCTTGCTCCCTTAAGCATTCCCCAACAAGCTTCCACTAATTGTTAAAGAAGGAAATGGAGTAAAAAAAAATTCAAATAAAAACCTCACCTGCACATTTTTTCCTACTTTCTCACTCAATATTCTAATTATATTTTTGCCAAAGAAAGTCTGAGATGATAGGATTCTAAAACTCAAAATAATGTGAATGGCACTAAGCATAAAGAAACAGGTCAAAATAGAGGAAATAAATAGCTACAAGGAGAAAAGTGAGAAGTGTGAAAGGAGCCAATCCATTAGCCTTTAGGAGGACTGATAAAGAACAGCCTGCAATACAAGAAAAAGACATGATTTCAGAATACCCTCATACACTCATCTACAGGGAGGACTCTTCTGCAAAGCAATCCTCTCCAGTAGACCAGATTTACCTGAGATGACAAGAAAGGTAGGGTATATATTAGACTTTTTTTTTTTTTTTGTATATAACATTGTATACCAGAATAATACTATAATACTACTATAGAATGAAAGAATAAAATCTACTGAGACTAGAATGAGAAGCTTGCTGGTCAGTAAAATGATTGGCATGATCTCAACTTTAGGCATCTCTTGAACTAAACCAATTTATGATAGAAGGAATAAAAGTTAGAAATGCAAGTTAGAAGCTACCTTTTGAGGGATGTCCGTGAGTATTTCGTCAGTCGGCTTATTATTATATATAGAGAAGTAATTGTTAAGAGCTTCATAAATAAAGCTTTTAAAAGGCTATTTAAAGTACTCATTTTGCCAAACGTCTCTTTGTGTGTGGGATTTTATTTAACTGCTGCTGAATCAGTGAGGGTTCTGCTTAAGCGATAGTTTATTCACACTGTCATTATTAGAAGAAATGATAATGACTAAGTAGTAGGGAAGAAAAAAAAAAAAAAAAAAAAGTACTTCACCCAAAGGCTTTTCACTCTGAGATCTTTTCTAATGAAAAGCATAGCTTCTTTCTGAAATTGGTATGAATTACCTTATGAAAATGGCTTTGCAATTTATAGATAAATAAACCTGACAAACTGCCTCACAAACCAATACATTTAGATATTTTGTAGTTATGACCTGGATACATCAACCCATGTAGTCCTTAGAGTGCAGGTTACAATTCATCTCCCATTTAAGCTACTTCATCTATGGCACAAAATACTGGGGAGAGGGCATTGAGTCATGATGGTTATAAATACAACTTGAGTATTAGAATCATGAGTACTACTTTGCTTACACCAACACTTCAGCATTAAAACAAGTGTTTTTCAAATGCAGATATGCAAAACACTACATATGAAAATCACAAGTTATTTACATAGGAGGTAACACTGATTTGGGGACAACACTGTCATATTTATAAACTTCTAATATGTCAAAAGGATCATGAAGCTATAAGATAAAACCATAGGAGATAGAAGGAAGGAATTAAACATGCTTTAAATAACTAATGAAGTACTACAGTCTTTGCTAATAAAACACATGCTATCAGAAGACGGCAAAGATTGCAACATTGAAGTTTTGCCAGAAGAGAATTCAGAGTGAGGCAGTCATAAGGACAAACTAATCCATTTCATAATCCATCATCCATCCATCCATTTCATAATCCATAATCCATCAATTTCATAGATGAGATGCTTATAGAGGGTGGATGCTTATTTTTGTTCCAGGATGTCTCCCATACATAAACCCTCTTTCACATACATTAGGTATAGACCACACAGCATGTACCCTCTGGTCTCACTGGACTGGCACCATAGACTCTGGAAACACTGCCTCACCTGGTCAAGGTGCTCAACTGGTGGCTGCTAACAAGGCTTTTGCTCCATAAGCTCTGCTTCTGCACCGTGATGGATATCCACAGAAATACTTCTCCTCTGCAAGCCCCACAGGGCTGCTGTCTTTTCTACTTACTGTTTTCTAATTCAGAAATTCATTACCGCCCTCTGGCTTCCAGCCCCAAAGGTTTTTAAAGAATATAAGGTTGTTATTTGTCCACCTGAGCTTCTCTCTTACTTTCCTAACACAGCTAAACTATGAAATAACGCTGGTGCAATACAGAGCTTTAGGGCAGAAAACGCCTCCCCAAACCCTCGGACAATTGCTTTTGCTTTATTTTCCAGTGCATCTGAGAATCTTCTCATAAGTTACAGATGAGCATAATTTGGAGTGGGATTCAATTCATGACAAATCTTTTAAGGAAGTATTTCCCTAATTTTTTGCCACATAGTCTAGATTTGTTATTATATATACTAATATATTCAATCTTCTAGATAAGCATTGTTCAATTTTTTTAAAGAAATTGATTTCAGACAAAAGTCAAACTATTTATGTGCCAAAATTAATTCTTTGTTGATGACTTAGATTAATATGAGTCATATTTTATGCTGATGTGTGTATGTTGTATGTGTAATGTTGTATTTTACCCTGAGCTACATAAATATACCTAGGAAAATCTTCAGAGATGCACAGAATTGTGTCTATAATAAAGACTCTAGAAATGCAGCATGTATGAAATAAGGAGTTTGCTATTATTAACTGTTTTTGACAGTTCCTTTCAGAAAGTATCTTGAAATTTCTCAGAATCTAGAAAAGATTGCACAGAAATGAAACTTTTTTTTTTGTCAAGGTCAAAAAGATTCATTAAGCAAGAGACATAACACAGTGAATTATCTATATTTTAATTACTTTCCTCAAGAATAAAGATTTTATGGACAAATAAATATCTGGAGACTGTAATGATCTGGAATAAAAGGTGATTCTCAGCAGAAAATTTGCTTCACAGCAAGAATTATAGTTGAAAATAGTTTTACCAATTTAAGTACCACAGTTCCACAATATGAATCTTTTTCCTAACACACCCTATCAGGTTCTGTACCATCTCCTCCCAAAATGCATGTACATAGGAAAACTTTGTTAGCTTACATAACAGTGCTACATTTGGCTATTTCTAGTATACATTTGCCTAGACCTTAAACTTTATTAAGCAAGAAACATTTTAAAACAACTAACTTTTTATTATTATTACTATTAGTGAAAATCTGATTGCTTTACCAATTTTTGATGAAAACAAAAAGAAAACTTGCCCCATTTCACTTTGAAATACAAGAAGTGAACTAATTTCTGACAAAGCCTGTCAGGACTTTTTTCAGGCTAAAGCACTTATTTTTGCCTAATAATTTTTTACAGAATCACTACAGAATGAGAGCTTTCTCCGGGTAACATTCAAATCAGAATGCTGTTGAAGCTAGAATGGTCTAAGAAATGAAGGATATGTCTGTGTTTTTCCAGTCACATTAGTTAGTCTACAGAATAATACACATGTATGCCAACACATTTGTATCTAACATTTATCTTGAAATCACCTATATCAAGGAAATACCTTTTTTTGTCCATAGATGCACTTATTAGTGGCTATTTCTATACTGACAAAAATCTCTTTGAATTAGGCTAATATATGATATTTTAGTTTCAAAAAACAGGACCTTTGTTCTTTGTATGCATCTCATCTTTTTATACTTCTTTCTTATGAGATCACAATTCTAACTGTCACTCATTGGCCAGCTACTGGTCAGAGTCGCTAGATATCCTTGTGAAGTCACAATTGCCACTGTTACTCTTTGGCCTGTGACAAGGGAGAGCATCTGGCTGTGTTTGTGAGGTCATGATTGCCACTGTCACTCATTGGCAAGTCATTGAATCTGGCTGTGTTTATGAGGTCACAATTGTCACTGTCACTCACTGGCCTGTATCAAGGCAGGACTGCTGGCTACTTTTATGCAGTCATGATTGCCAGTCACTCTGGGACAGGCCACAGCTGTTGGCTGTGCTTGGGACGGTTACAGTTGCTACTGGCACTCACTGATCAGTGGCAGGCCAGTGCTGCTGGCTGTACGTGTGTGCTCAATATGTCACTCTTAGCCATTGGCCATTGACCGGTGGCAGGTCAGAGCTGCTGACTGTGCTTATAAGGTCACTATTGCTACTATCAGTCTGTGACCAGTGGCAGGCCACAGCAGCTGAAGCTGCTTGTGAAGACACTATGACTTACTGATTGTTGGCCTGCCAAAGCTGTTGGTTGTGCCTGTAAGGCTACTATTGTCACTGTCACTCATTGGCAAACTGCAGATGAGGCGTGTGCGTGGGAGGTCACTGTTAGCACTGTCACTCATTGACTGTTAGTGAGCCAGAGCATCTGCCTATGCTTGTGAGGTCACTATTGCCATTGTAACTTATTGGCCTGTGTCAGGCCACAGCTGCTGAGACTGCCTATGAAGTCATGGTAATCACTTTCACTTAATGGCCAGAGGCAAGTGTTGCAGAGTGAAAGCAATCGGGGCGGGGGAGGCAGGAGATATCAAATACTGTTTTAGCTATACATCTGACTCTGGCAATATCATATTCACAGTTACAAATACACCAACAGTCTGTAGATTGTAGGTTCAATCATCTTCCTAGGAGTGTAAGTTCCTGGGCCTTTGGACTGTAAGTTCCTTTAGACTATAAGTTCAATCATCTTCCTTCCCTTCCAGAGGGACCTGGACAGGCTGGAGAGTTGGACAGAGAGGAACCTCATGAGGTTCAATAAGGACAAGTGTAGGGTCCTGCACGTGGGGAGGAGCAACCGCAGACACCAGTACCGGTTAGGGGTCGACCTGCTGGGAAGCAGCTCTGAAGAGAGGGACCTGGGAGCCCTGGTTGACAACAAGTTAACCATGAGTCAGCAGTGTGCCCTCGTGGCCAAGAAGGCCAGCAGAATCCTGGCTTGCATCAGGAGGAGTGTTGCCAGCAGGTTGAGGAAGGTAATCCTGCCCCTCTCTTCAGCTCTGGAGATGCTGCACCTAGAGTACTGTGTGCAGTTCTGGGCTCCCCAGTATATGAAGGATGTGGAGCTTCTAGAGAGGGTCCAGCGGAGAGCAACAAAGATGATTGAGGGACTGGAGCATCTCTCGTATGAGGAGAGACTGAGTGAGCTGGGCCTGTTCAGCTTAGAGAAGAGAAGGCTGAGAGCAGATCTAATTGACATGTATAAATACATGAAGGGAGATTGTAAGGAAGAGAGGGGCAAGCTTTTTTCGGTAATGGCCAGTGATAGGACAAGGGGTAATGGGTGCAAGCTGAAGCATAGGAGGTTCCACCTGCAGGTGAGGGGGAACTTCTTTACAGTGAGGGTGACAGAACAGTGGAACAGGCTGCCTAGGGAGGTTGTGGAGTCTCCTTCTCTGGAGGTCTTCAAAACCCACCTGGATGCCACCCTGTGCCACCTGCTCTAGGTGTGCCTGCTGGAGTGGGAAGGTTGGACCAGATGATCTCTAGAGGTCCCTTCCAACCTTGTAGATTCCGTGATTCTGTAAGTGAATCAATTTCCCAAATAGTATGATCAACTACAGGCCCAACTCTCGCATTATCAGATTCACAGTCTGTCAACTGCAGGTCTGAACACCTTCCATACAAGTGACTGAGTTCACAAATGACATGATTTATTCAAATACAACATTTGCAAAACAGGATTCAGAAGTCAGTACATGAAATTCTGTACTATGGCATGGAATTTTTAGTTAGCTCTGATGTACATATGTACAATCATGACTCGCTACAGAAGATGGGAGAGGACACTCAGTCTTGAATCTCCTCAGGTGGCATCCAGATCCAAGAACAGAAAAGTGGAGGGTCACTCCATCAACTGATCCATAAGTTATAATGGAGACTTCCCTATGAGCCTCTTTCCCCCCGCAACCCGAGGGGAGGTGTGACGGATATGCCCCTTTCCCAGCTCAACCTGGCCTTTCACATGTAACCCAACCCCATCCAGGTGTTAATCACCAGTGGTATTATCTGACCCTAGTAGTTGGCTTCCTGATTTCTTCCCCACTCAGACATTAACCATCAATAAGTCCTGATGGCTGCATCCTGATGGAGAGATAAGGCTGATGGTGCATACACCAGACAAAAGTCCTCTGAAATGAAAGAATGGCTAAGAGTCAATCATCTTATCCCATAAACATATGGACAGCCCAAGAGCCTCTTGAGCTCTCCTTGTATGACAGCAGGCTGCACGTTAGGATCTCCCCTTGAGCAGGTATGCCACTCAAGGATACTCTTCGAGGTTAAGAGATCCCTTTCGACAACAGATTTGTCGTAACTGAATATAGTGCGCTCTCTTTCTGAACTTGTAAACTTTACTTTGCAACTGTGCACAAAATCCCTTAGTCATAAACTGTTGACCAGAACTGGGACTAGGGTTGAATCCAGCCACGCTCAAGCTCCTCTCAGAAGGAGCTTGGAAAGCAAGTGGGTCCAGTCTGAATCTTGTGACGTAACGGGAGGATGTTCTTGATGACTGTGTATTATCATAAACCTCCATGCAGTAAATAATAAATAGTGACCTTGCCATAGAATCTTGTGAAATTATTGTCCATATCAATAAATCAATCAATAATCAATAATTGGTCAATAATATTGATAATAATCAATATTATTTCTTTCGTACGAGTGAAGTGCATTTTGTCACACACCACTCCCCACCACTCGTTCCATGACAGGAGGAAAGGGGTTCATTCCGTCAACGGATCCAGATGGAAGTTACGATGGAATCTTCTCTCCATAGATCACCTGTTATTCTTTTTCCTCACCTTTAGGTGGAATTTGATGGACGATAGTCATGCTTACTTTTGTTATTAATTGGTGATAAAGGCTTTTGCTTTCATTTAAAGGTATAGTCAAACATAAATCTAGAGCACATGCTCTATGAGGAGTAGTCGTACCTCGGAGGTGGGTAACTTTTGGGATGGAGGTGTGTTTTGACATTTAAATGAGTTTTTAATGAGCAAAGTTCAAGTAAAGTTCACATGAAAGGAGTGATTTCCCATCCCTCTTGGCTCAGCACTGGACATCTTATTGTATATCTTCCATTGTGCAGCTACTATGTGGCTTATCAGTGGCCCAAAACAGGGAGTACAACAGAGTTTGGCCAAAGTGTCTTCACTTTCCTGCACCCTCTGTGACTCCTCTCTGCAGCTTCTAGTCATTAAAGTACCTCTCATCTGGATTTGCTTCATTTTGTCAATAATCTTCTTAGAGACAGGACCCTGAAACTGAATAATGAATCCTCTAACAACTACAAGTATTATTCCATCATTAATCATAATAGTGTGTATAGAGTTGTAGCAGAGAAGCAGCTTTCCCACATTCTTTCATGTTAATGGCTTAGAATTTTCAAACCTGCTATTGCTGTTGACATTCTCATAAACTGACCACCTACCACATGTATTTTGTCTCTCTACTTGAATTAACCATTACCTTATGAATAAGGAAGAACTAGCCACTCCTCACTGCAACATTTTTTTTCATGGCTAGACTTTCATTTTTCAACCTAAAACAGACACATTTCTGAAAAAGTTTGCTCTAACAATTAAACACCACTGGAAACCAAACAATTATAAAACCAATAAAAAAACAAAAAAAATCCCAAGTCTTCTTTTTCTAAATAAAACATCTCTAAAAACATCTCTTTTCTAAATAAAACAATATGGGTGTTCTTAAATCTTCCAATTTTCTTGCACATCTCTAATAATATTTTAAATTTCTCTCTATAATCAATATGATTACACATATTTTCACATATTTCAGAGCTTTTGCAGATCTTCTGAATGTTTACAGACAGTAGCTATACTCAACTGATTTTTTTTTCATTAGAGATAAAAAGAGGATTCTTTTTTTTTCCTGATTGTTGTTCAAATATAAACTTGTGAGTGATGGTACATAAAGTGGTGGCCTCAAAAAAAACCAAAAGCAAACAAACAAAAAAAAAAAACAAAACACCACTCTAATTTGATAAACTGCCCTAAAGTAGCTGTTTCAAATTTACTGTAGGTCAATCAATATCCCTAAAATAAAATGGTTGCAAACACATTTTTATTTCAGCTGTTTTGTTTACAAACAATTAAAGCATAAAATATTAGAAAAAGATATGAAACAAAGGCAATAAATGAATCCATGATTTACTAACAAGTTCAGCCTAAATCAGTGTTGGAACCGACTGAGTACTACTATTACCTGTCAGGCGTAAATTTCTTGTAAACTATTTGCAAGACAAAGTGGCATTTAGTAGTTCCTACATCTCATGGCGCTATACACAAAATCAACTTTCATCCAATACAGAGCAGTTCACGAAAATGGGCAAAATGAAGTAATTCATCATTTTCATGAAAAATGTTGATCTGTCTGACTTTTAGAATATGGTTGTGTACATGACTATGGTTTTCTTCCTTTTGTGTTATTCAGTGGAAACCATAATAGTTAATATTTGAAGGAGTGATATATAATATTGAATATCTGCATAAATCTCGAGAAGTATCAGTGATGCATGAAATCTACTGAGTCTATGTGAATTTTTTCAGATAACTTCAAGAAAAATCCTGTTTGCCACTAGAAGAACACAAGCTCTATATTACTTAGTTCAGCAGTATTTTTTTGCTGTACCTTTTCTTCATACTCATGTAGAGAGCAACAATTCATTTCTTCAGCGTGATTTCAGTCACTTAAAATGTATGTAGCAAGTCCTTTTTAACATGCTTAGATGACTACAATGTGGTACATTCTTTAAAATGCAATGATTGATCTATTTTGGGAACTGCAAATACACAGTGCAAACATATATAAAAGGTGTGCTATCCAGGTATGCACTTATATCTCACCTGTGCATTCCACAACCTTTGAAAATGTTGATAACATCTCATGGTAAGCAAATGAAAGGAGTCACTTCTTGTTGCATTCATATGATGAGCAATACCATGCCTATTCCCCTCAGTGTGTCCCCAATACTTTTTATCTCTGAACTTCATACAAGCACTTTCTTTTTTCACACAGTAATCTCTGTACCAAAAAAGGGATTAAAAAAAAAAAAAGATACAGCATATGCCTCTGTTTTACTAGTATATTCATTGTTCCTCCTCTTTCTAATAACTCCACAAGTTTTGTCAGTTCTTCTGAAGTATTACCTTAAGAGGATCTAAAAATGCCTCAGTATGAAGAATGGGGGAAATTCCAGGGCATCATTTCTGTGGGCAATGAAAAGAGAAATCTTTTAAAATGTCCCCAAAAAATATTTTGAAACTATTCCACAAATATTTTTATTGGTTTACCATCCTTATCAGGGTAGTAAATAGTTCAGGCTATGTAATTCTATGTCTCAAAATGCATTGTATATTTTCCTCTGCTCAAGATCTACTTGATAAAGAGCATCTTATATGTGAGCCCCAGTTACAGAAAAAAAAAATAGAACAAAGAAAATATCATTTAAGTGCTGAAAATAATTAAAACAAAGTTTTGAGCTTTACATAAGCTGAAACACTTCAGTGTTTGAAGCAATTTAGTTAAATTTGTATTTTGCCTTGAGGTACCTTGATTTTGCAGAAACACCTTCTCTGATGGAGTAAATAAATGAATCAGATATAATTCATAATGTCATTTTTATTCTCCAATGGGGAATCAAATTGTTGTTGAATACAAACTTCTTTCCATGATGAAATAACTGCCTCAGTGGATGAAAGTACGCATTTACACTGGCCTTTGCAAGGCTTTTGAAATGACTCCTATACCCTCTGGGAATGAAACTGATGAGACATGATCTGACTATGTGGATGACAAGATGGGTAAAAACTGACTGAACCATCAGGCTCAAAAGGTAGTGAATGACATTTTGAAGTCTAACTCACCATGCCTGATATTCCTGAGGCACTAATTCTGGGGTCAATATTGTTTAATGCCTTCATCAATGATGTGGACTAGGAAATGGAATTAACTCTCATGCTTTTGTGGATGACATCAGACAGAAGATACAGGTTATTAGCTGGATGTCAGGATTTCAGTGTAGAAAGAATTTAAAAAGCTGGAGGAATGGGTCAGTAGAAACTGAAGAAGTTCAGCAAACACATAGGCAAAGTCCTAGCAGATGACTAGGGAATGACTAGCAGATTACTCGTCGATTACTCTAGCAGAGAAGGATTTGAGGATTTGAACGTGAACCCACATTGAAGCACTACCACTTACAAGACTGGATTAGTGAAAGTGTATCTGCAAGTTAAGGAAATCTACTGCAGATTGCAGTAGATTGCTATAGAGGAAGGTCCTCTGTATTTGAAATTTATGAAGGCAAGGTTGCAATACTATGTCCCCTTTTAGCTCCTTACAGAAGAGAGATATCAATAAACTTCATAAAGTCCAGCAGAAGGCAACTAATCTTAGTTGCCTAGAGTTGCTTAGAGGACTTATGCACATAAAATAAAGATTGAGTGTCCTGTGTTTGTGTATCCTAGAGAGGAGAATACAAATGAGGCAGGGTTGCTTTCTTCCACTACCCAAAAAGAGGATATAGAGCAACATAAACATTATGTATTTCTCAAAGATGCACAGTGAAAGAACAAGAGGCAAGGGTCACAGACTCCAGGGAACAAAAGAAAATCTTTAGAATTGATCTGACCTTCATAAGTGTTTTCCAACTAACAGATCACACTGGTTATCTGTAAGTAGCTCAGATAAAGTTAGGAAAGAGGCCTAAATTATCAAGAAACAAGAGAAAAAGTATAATACAGTACAGGAATTGGAAGTGATCTGGCTGAACACAAAGATGTGAAGCAACTCTATGGAGAATTTGTAGTTTGGCTAGATTTTCCTTGTCATATTTGAAAATACGGTCTGTGGTTACCTGAGAGCTATTTCTGTAATCAATGTAAATTCAGTCAATACAGTCAAGTGAATGTAGAACATGATTCCTTGGACAGAGAATGTGTGCAGGCCTTGAGGCTTACAGTTTTAGTATGATCATTATATGATTGACATTTCTCACCTCTCCCACAAATTACCCTAGTCAATCCGAACTTTCTAGTAGTTTTAGTAAAACTACTTCTGTGTTAGAAAAATAAATTTGTTTTCTACATACACATAAATATGTTTGTTTTTAATAAATGCATCCTTAGAAAGAACATCTGCTAACACTACTTTCTAAATGAAAAGTAAATCAGGTATTTTACTTGTCTGATTCATATTGCTAGCCTGAAAAATGTCTATAGTTGTGAGAGACAGTCATCTTGCCTGACTTTAAGCACCTACAGTACTGGCATTTCTGCAGAGATCAGATGAATTACTCTTAAGACCCCATTCATTGTACTGCCTAGATCTCCATGGACTGTTATGATAGACATCTAACTACTAGCTGTGTGTTGTTTTATGCACTCTCTGAGAAATATCTGTGTTTCGACTCAATTTGCAATGAACTCCATCTTTTACCCATAGCCATAACAGAAAGACACTTCTTTAATCAAATGGAAACTCATCTTGTGAAAAACTGAGAAGTCTGACTAAGTGTTCTCGGAAAAAAAATTACAACCTAAAGCCTGAAATTATTGAGAATTTATGAAATTACTGCCCTAAAAGATTGAAACTACAGCTTCTAATAAGAGCATGTATTTGATCAGAGATCAGAAGTGTTACCATATATGACTGATTCTAAGTCACCTCTATAGTGCATTATTTAAACACGGGCATTTTGTGATCAGTTTGTACAATATTTCTAAAACAGCCCTCTGCTACCACTAGTAATAGGGACTCTCTAAGTCTCACACAGCCATGATTGTCTCTTGTGTTGATGGAGGAATTACTGAATTAAACTCTGTGACCTGTCTTACGCAGGAAATCTATCTAGATGATCGTACGGTTATGTGTTCCAAATAAAAGGTCAGGATTTCAAGTTAACTGTCTGCTGTTTTCTCTCTTAGCCAGTTAAAATTCTCTGCATGTTATCTTACAGCTTTGGTATCAACCATCAATGGGAAACTACTGTCTTGGCAGAGCTTTGGTATTTCATAAGTTTATAATTTGGTTTGTGCAAACTGAAATGGGTTTTGGCATGATCTTACACTCAGCAGAAGTAACAGGAATAGTAACATCACCAAGAAGGAAACAGCTGAAATTAGAATGGCAGAATTACTGTGTTTCTCTGAGTATGGAAATGGACATTTGAAAATGTATTAACATACAGAATGAATGAACATATGAAGATATTCATGCTCAGCTGCTAGTACAATTTTCTTACGATAAATTGTGTGAAAAGGCATACTGAGGTACAACACCAAAGTTAGTTCTCTGCCATTTCAATTTCCACAATCTAGTTTGAGAGATATAGATTGACTATTTTTTCTAAGGATCTCTTGAGCTTGATTTCTGGCACCTTTGTACTGAACTTATAACATAAAACAGCATTCTACTGTGGAATATCTGGCATACAAGAATTTTTTTTTATGTTGTGTTAACAGTAGTTGTATGACATTCTGTGAAGCAAGCTTTAGGGTCAATGTAAGCTTTCTTAATTTATGACACAGCAAAGCTTAATTTAGCTTTAATATTTTTGGCATATGCAGACCTCTTTTAACAATAAACTGAATTATACAATATCCATCTGGAGAGAGGATGGAAAAAGTAATTTCCTCCTAAACTCATTCATTTCCTGAGCTTGTAACTACACAAAATTAAAACCTGGTAGTGTGTATTGTAGAAATAAAGGAGGACATCTGCTGATTTGAGACTCTGATTGATCACATTAGAATCTGATCAGCTGTTCATAACGTAAGCTAGATATGCTTTTTCAGTTTTTAGAACATCAGTAATTGTGGAATGAGTATATTCACTGAAACCGTTAAAGAACTGAAAGTTGCAACAGCAGAAGTTGGCTATTTTATTATTAAATACAATTACAGAGTCACAGAATTACAGAACATTCAAGGCTGGAAGGGACCTCTAGAGATGATCTAGTCCAACCACCCCTGCTCCAGCAGGCACACCTAGAACATGTGGCACAGGGTGGCGTCCAGGCGGGTTTTGAAGACCTCCAGAGAAGGAGACTCCACAACCTCCCTGGGCAGCCTGTTCTAAGTGCTCTGTCACTCTCACAGTAAAGAAGTTCTTCCTCACCTGGAGATGGAACTTCCTGTGTTTCAACTTATATCCATTTCCTGTTGTCCTGTCACTGGCCACCGATGAGAAGAGCTTGGCCCCTTCCTCCCTACATTCTCCCTTCATGAGCTTATACATGTTAATCATATCCCCTTTCAGCCTTCTCTTTTACAAGCTGAACAGGCCCAACTCACTCAGTCGCTCAAATTGTAGCCAATTTTAACTTCTAGTTATTCATTTTTGAGTTTTGGTTCATGATTTTTTAAATAAAAATGATAAGGAGTGTAATTAAGCACTACTAAAAGGAAAATAAAGCAAAAAAAAAAAAAAAGGAGAGAAAAAAACAGTTTCCTGTACTAAAGGCACACCTGAGAATAATATAGAGCTGGACAATTTCTCCTTCTTTGATGCACAGATGACAAAGCCATAATATAAAAAACAAAGTAAATTGAATACTGATATAGTTCTAAGTGTGCCAGAACTGTCATCAGAATCACAATTAGCTGGTTAGCACCTTCCCTCATATCCTGCTATTGTATTTGTCTTTGAGTGATACTGAACAAATGCACCCTTCTGCATCTGTTCCTAATGTAGCTGAGCAGGAAAGTCTATGACTATGACTAGAGAGACTATGACTATCATCTAAAGGTCATATTTAGGGTCTAATTCTCTAAAATGGGAATTAGAATTTTAGACAGCTGAAAATTTACGATTGTGCTACTTTTAGATGACTTCTTAACTGTAGAAGTGCTAAGCTGATCTACATCCCAAGGAACTCCTACTTTTAAGCTTGAACATCCCAGTTCCTGAATTGGCTCCTTTGAATATCAGAAGTATTTCTAATCTTCAAGGCAGAACGTGAGTTAAAGAATGCTACTCTGTAAGCTTATTATTGACTTAAACTTCTCAGTGGGGCTGAGAAAAATATAATTTTGGCATTGCTAGTGAAAGGAAACTGACTTTGTAGGTCAATCCAAGCACACAAGGTCAATCATGCAGCATAAGACTGTGCTGCAGGAAGGGGGTGGTGAAGCAGCAGAGCTGCTGCACATAGCATGGGAACAGCTCAGGAAGCTGAATCTGGCAGCTGGGCCACACTCTGATCTCCTTCCCCAGCCCTATGCAGTGGTGCAGTGGCCCATGGGGACGAGACATTTAGAAATATTTAAAGCAGATCCCAGGGCTTTTAAGAAAGGATCCCCATGATATTCTTCCTGGTGTATAACTTAGGATGCTGATAACTCACTGAGAGACCCACCAACTCTCTGCTTGAGGAAAGACTTGAAAGACCCACCTAAAGGAGAAATATGAGAACAACACAGAAAAGACAGATGTTAGCATATTTTTTTTTGTAAAATCGTACTATTAATGAGACTTCTATTGTTGTTACAGCTCGGACTGTCACTTAGCAAAGTTGTAACTAAACAAATAACAGTTCTGTTGCATTTTTAATAGATTGTTAAGATTTTAATTAGGCTAAGGACAAAGTCTTGGCTCTGTGTTTATATCATGTTTCCATTTCCTCATAATCAGATTTTGAATATAATACTGGCCATCACTCTGTCATGTTGGTTAACATTCAGCATTTGAACTGATATGTATATGCACACACACCACTTGGTATCAGTCATATCCATCACTATCCTGGGCAAGGGCATTGTTCAGCTTTTAAGTAGTGGTTAAAGCACTTGCACATAAAAATAGAAAGAACATTTATTTCTGCTTAAAAATAAGATCCAGTTTCTTTCCTTTCCCTTCCCAGGGGACACATCTCACTGCCAAAATACTGGTTTCTGTTACTGAGAATGCCGATCATCATCCTCCCTGCTGGGTAGCTAGGCACTAGGATCCAGAGATGAGCCCAGTCTCATCTTCACTCTCCAATTCAGAGAACTGGGAGATCTTTTCTGCCCAGTGGTTCTTCTCCAGGGAGACAGCAGCAATTCCACAACCCAGAGGCTCTTTAGTCCACTTCTGTCATTTTCTCAGTCATCTCCTTAAATCCAAATGTCCTGTCACCCTTGTAAAATACATCATGCTTTAAAACCATGACTAGCAAGAAGCAAAACAAATCTTACATTATTTCATTTTCTTCAAACTGAAAATCCACAGATATGGAGACAGGTTTTATTAGGACCACAAGGTTGTCATACAGATCAGTATACAACTTTGTTTGAGTTCTCTATAGGTCATGTGTGAACAATTTTTTTTATGTGCTTTTCACCTTGAGACACTCCTAGATTTTAAGTCAGTGACTATTCCTACCCAAGAATACTCTTGCAAAAAATACTCTGGAGATGGCCTTGAACTTCTAACAGAGGCAGAGCTTATCTGCTGAGTTTAGGTGCAAGCCAAATATCCTTCTGATAGTTCTTCTTGGGGACAAGTAAAATGTATGTACTTTATTTATTTGTAATGAAATCTTGTAATCCATCATCAATTTGTCTTTGAAAATGAAAAAAAGTGCAAATTTAATATATTTCCAATTAATTTTATAAAGAAAATTAAACTTATTAATGAAGCTGAGCAAAAAAAAATCAATATAAAATATTCAGGGACTATATGTTGTCTTTCAACAGCATTTTATCAGAGTTGGAAAATATTCATTCATTTAACTTATTCTTCTGGCAATAAGGGACAGCTAGAATCCTTGAAGACTGACAGTAGGGAAAAAAATTAATCCAAGAACAAAAAAATACATATTTGAGGATCAATAATTTTTATTATTGTCTTTTGTATAGAAATCAAAATTTTGATTTAGACCAAAAAGAATAGGTACAGTAAAGCCTGGGTATTATAGATATTTTACAGTAAACAGAGAATCATGAACCTCACCCAAGGGGGACTTGAAAATGCATATAAGTCTGTATTGTGTCTGGGATTCATATTGTCTACAATACATCAAAGCTAAGAGACAAGTAGCTCCAATGGGAAATCTATTTATCTTAACATAGGATAGACATCAATTAGTCATCTAGCCTACCTCTTAAGTTTAGGCATTCAGCTTTTAAATGAAAAAAAGTAGATGGTAAAAAGCCAGCCCCATGTCTGCTTCTCCCAGGAATGAAGGAACAATCAACACAGATGACACCACTAAATGTTGTCTGTGTTGTTGCTTGATGGTTGTTACTCAGCACAATATAGTGAATATCAAGTACTGTCATGCTTGATCTGATTTTTCCTTTCCTTGAACAAAGTTGGTATAGTTTTGGGTTGCAAACCAGAACTTTAAGATGTTGCTCATTATATAGTGACTAAAGGCTCAGTCAGTCTTTTTTCCCATGCAGACACCAAGTAGCCTAAATTTCCTTAACCATTAAAGACTCCTAAAGATTCTTCTGCCTAGTCCAGAACTTGTCTCATTTTGCCTAAACATAAATGATAAGGACAAAAATATTAGGTTTCAAAGGATAACTCTTTTTCCTTCTTTTTTTTTATTTTTTTTGATTGGAAGCTACTTCAAATATCTGAAGAATTTCAACACATACACAGTGAGGCATGCTGCTGTAGTAGCTTTCAATTTTAAGAAATTTTATCTAGTTAATAGATTGTTTATGATGAAATAAAAACATTACAGCATTCAGGCCTGTGTGGTCTGATGAGCTATATGTTTTCTCATTTATATAATATCACAGAATCACAGAGTGGTTAATGTTGGAAGGGACATCTGGAGATCAACCAGTCCAACATTTCTGCTCCTACCTTTCTAGGGACACCTAGAGCACGTGGAACAGGGTGACATCCAGGCGGATTTTTGAAGACCTCCACAACTTTCCTGGGCAGCCTGTTCCAGGGCTCTGCCACCCTCACAGGAAAGAAGTTCTTCCTCTTATGGAGATTGAACTTGCTGTGTTGCAATTTACACCCATTACCCCTTTTATCATGGGCCACCCCTGAGAAGAGCTTGGCCCCTTCCTCCCTACATTCCCCCTTCATGCACTTATACATGTTAATCATATCCCCTCTCAGCCTTCTCCAGAGAAAATAGGCCCAACTCATGCAGTCTCTCCTCGTACGAGAGATGTTCCAGTCCCTTTGAAGGGTTAAACAGGATGCTTGGGAGGGGAGTGAACAGTTAAACAGGACACTTGGAGCTTATGCTTATGTTAGCATGACATCGCAACTAAGTTAATGAAAATTGTATAATGCAACCTATGCTTGTGTTAGTATGGCATTGTAACTGAGTTCGTGGAAACATGACATTGCAAGAAACCGCTTGTATTCGCGTAAGATAGTGCTATCTGCCCTGCCAGTGGGAACTGGAGCATGAAGATAAGAACAAAGAAAATTAGTATAAAAGGCTCACACTGGAGTACTACGGGGTCCGTTTGCAGAACCCCTGCATGGGATGAGCCCGGACTCCACCTAGCTGGTATTATTATCTTTATTTTATTTCTTGCACTACCAAATAAACCACACTTCTGAGAGATTCTCTCGATGGTGGTGTTGTCCTTCTCTACTGATTCGAAAAACAGACCTAACACCTTAATCATCTTTGTTGCTCTCCACTGGACCCTCTCCAGAAACTCCACGTCCTTCTTATACTGAGGAGCCCAGAACTGCACACAATACCCTAGGTGCAACCTCACCAGAGCTGAGTAGAGGGGCAGGATCACCTCCCTCGACCTGCTGGCAACACTCCTTCTGATGCAGGCCAGGATCCCATTGGCCTTCTTAGCCTCAAGGGCACATTGCTGATTCACAGTTAACCTTTTCCCAACCAGAACTCCCAAATCTCTCTATATGGAGTCACTTTCCAGTAGGTCAACTCCTAATCTGTATTGATGCCTGGAATAATTCCTCCCCAGGTGCAGGACCCTGCACTTGTCCTTATTGAACCTCATGAGGTTCCTCTCTTTCCAACTCTCCAGCCTGTCCAGGTCTGCCGTGATTGAGAGACGGGACGCAGCTTGATGCAACCAAATGTCGTCTTTATTGTTCCTACATACACTTTTATATAATCTATGTAAACCAGAAGGTAGCATGTCTTGCGTGGATTGGTCACTTCAAAACATCAGGTGCTCCCAGGTGCTCCTTGATTGGTCAATACAAGAACAGTTACAGCCAGGCCATGGAAAAACAATGGTAGCAATTAAAGCCTGTCTCAAAACAATACTTCCTTCAAGATGACTCAGCCTCGCTTTTGTTATCACCAGGGCTGGTGCACCACACCTGAGGCCCCACCAAGTCTAGTCCTGGTCCACATTCCACACAGGTCCCTCTGAATGGCAGCACAGCCCTCCGGAGTGTTGGCTACTCCACCCAGCTTGGTATAATCCACAAGCTTTCTCAGAGTGCACTCAGTGCCCTCATCCAGGTCATTGATGAACATGTTGAACAACGCTGTATTCAGTACTGACCCCTGGGGGACACCATTGGTCTCAGGCCTCCAACTAGACTCATCCCCATTTGTCACCACCCTCTGAGTTCTGCAATCCAGACAGTTCTTGATACACTACACTGTGCACTTGTCAAGACCACACTCCTGGATCTTTCCTAGTAGGATATTATGGGAGACGGTGTTGAAAGCCTTGCTGAAGTCAAGGTAGACAACATCCATGGCTCTCCCCTTGTCCAATCAGCCAGTCATCTCATCATAGAAGGTTCGTCAGACATGACTTTCCCTTGATGAATTTCTGCTGACTACTCCTGATCACCTCCTTCTCCTTCATATGCCTAAAGATGCTCTCTAGGATGAGCTCCTCCACCATCTAACAGGGACAGAGGTGAGGCTGACCAGCTTGTAGTTGCCTGGCTCATCCCTGTTGTCATTTTTGAAGACTAGAGTGATGCTGGCTCCCTTCCAGTCCTCCAGCATCTCCCCTGCTCTCCAAGATCTCTCAAAGATGATGGAGAGCAGCTGAACAATAACCTCCCCCAGTTCCTTCAGCACTCTATATAGAGAGTATATAGCACTCTAATATACAGTAAAATACATAGAGTGAAAGCTATTGTGAAGCATCTTCTCATTCAGATCAAAATACAGTCAAGAAAATGCATCTCTTTAGTCTATAGCTTCTTTACTCTGAAAAAGTTTCATATGAATGTTTCATTATATATCAAAATGGTCTTGCTGGAGAATAAATCAGTGAGCATATTTAAATTTCTGTAGATGGAATTGCTTGGATAATTCAGTGAGAATATTCTTATTTTGTATACGAGGCATTTCCATTGAATACGGCTTGAGAAGCTTCAAAGATTATTTTCTCCTGACTATAAAGATCTACATTAGAGTAATCCATTTTGAGATGGATATTATTAAAAAAAGTTATCTTTTAAACACTACTATTTGAACAATATCTGCTATTGCTGCTTTTTTGGGGGGAATGGTGTTGGTGATGTGTTCTATCCAACAAATTTTATTTTATTCTATTTTTAGAGGTGATTTTAAACACAGGAAGATAGACCTGACTAGTATATAATTTTTATTTTTTTTTGAAAAATGGAATTATACTTTGAGAGTTCATTTTATATGCCGCATACAACTATGTTGGGGTCAGGTGAATGAGTCACAAAATCAATTACTTCTTTTCCTTAACTGCAAAAATGTTCTGGATGACTTGTTTGGCTGCAGACTTTTACATAATGAACTTCTATCTCTGAATAGCTCAATCTCACATATATGAGTGTGGAACTAAACATGTATATATATAACTTTATAAAACCATGTGAATAATGAGAAATTCATACAGAGAGTGTATTAGATTCTAGCCTCTATTCTAGACATTGTATTAGGCATTAAATAATTGTGGTGATAAAAGAGACATAGCCCCTGGTAAAGAATAAAATGGGATTCTCTTATTGAAACTGAGTCAAATTTTCTGTTACTTCTGCCACCACAAATCCTGTTTTCCTTTTATTGTTAAACATTTCATGTCCAAGAGAGCAAGGAAAGATGCCCCTGGGCAGCTTAGTTCAAGCTGTCAATTTATTTCCTAGATATTAACTAGTGTAATTTTAGATTGTTTCAGTGGGTGCTCTACTACCTAGAATTCTTCCTTTTATGTTAAGTAATTTACTCAAAGCAAATAATATATAATCATACAAGTAAACAATTTTTCATAATAATACAAAGAGTAGTACAACTATGGCTTTAAATAAAAGTAATATGCTCTAGGGAGAATCCAGAGACATCCATATATGCAATTTGCCCTTCAGAATACTGAATACTCTGCCTAGTTTCTATTGTAGTGTGAATTCAGAATTATGAAGATTGGAAAATGTTTACCAGAAATCCAAAGTTGAATATCAAAAAGGAAAACATATTTAAAGTCCAAAAAGGATTTAAGTAGTGATTTTAGTTTTGATTATTTGTATCACAGTTCTTTAACTGATATCATGATCCTCTTTTAGCTTTGAACATGATTCCAAAAAAATATTTTAAAACTATGTTATAAAAGCAGAAAATTAAACTAGATAATCTATTCTTTGTTTAAAACAGAAAAACATTTGTAATGACATAAAACCGGTATGAACTTTTCAAAATTTTATTAAGATTATATTTTGCTCACACTTATTTGTCAATGTCAAATGCTTTCATCCTTTTCTTATATGTCACAAGGTAAAATGAGCACAGAAGTGCACACTAAATTGACTCTTAATTAATGCTGGCACATCCTTCAAAAAGTTTTCTTCATGCTGAATTGTACCAGCACTGTAAAATTGCTTAAACATAGCATTATGTTCATGACAAGTTTTAACTTATGAATAGTATATTTACTGCCTTAATCTGGTCAAGGCAGATTATCTATTTAGATGACTAAATGGAAAATGTCTGCAGTCCTTTTCCGGTGTCCTTTTTGATATGTAAAATAGCAAAGTCTTATTACCTTAATACTGAAAATGTATCTTGACTCACTTCTTGATTTATACTTTTTTCCATGGGCTTTTAGGTATCTCATTCCTTCAGGTAGTCTTGTTCTCAAACCCAGTGATCCAGTCGGGTAAATTAATAAGAACTGATGTTGATCTGTATTATTTTTTGTAATTAATAAAGATTTACTGTACTCATTAGTACATTTGGGTAATGCAACTTTTTCCTTCCTCTCCTCTCCTCTCCTCTCCTCTCCTCTCCTCTCCTCTCCTCTCCTCTCCT